>JBBPCS010000386.1:12904613-12915705 GCA_037974645.1 Hollardia meadi
TGTGAGAGAGAGAGAGAGAGAGAGAGAGAGAGAGAGAGAGAGAGAGAGAGAGAGAGAGAGAGAGAGAGAGAAACCATAGATGGAGCATAAGCATAACACTATTTTTATATTAATCACATGACTATGTTCTCACCAACCTTGTTTCCAGCATTGATAAAATTGATAACCTGCCCAGCAATAAAACAACAGAGATATACTGTAGTTACCAGGTGGCTTAAGAGCTAGACCATTTTCTCAGGAGTTGATGGAGACCAAAACATATTGGATTAATATTCAACAAGAGGCCAGAAGCATGAGTTAAACACAATGAATGCTAATGTCCCTCTGTGTCTGCTGGGCGCGTACATATGGAACTTTTTTTGCTATCACTTCATCTATAACAACTTTGTAAGTTGATATGTCAGTCATGTCAGAAATCATTCTTTCCCCCAAATGGCTAAAGAAATCTGTTAATGCAACTGTGACTGATAACTGTATTAATCTGGATATGCTTTGCTGCGGGACCCTGCCTTATACCTGTCACACATGTTGGCTCTAATTTTGGATTGTAATAAAACAAAATAATGATCGATTTCAATAAAATACTGTACATACCTCGGGTTCACATAGCACAATGCTAGTGTAACTCAGTGGAAACACAACTAGCATTACTTAATTTCCTAAGATGGATCCGACTTTGCTTACCCTGTAGAAGCCACGACAGCGTATTAGATGTGAAGTGAAATTAAAATGTTATGGAAATGTTGCTGCAGTCACACCTTGAAGAACTAAACAAGCTTGCAGATGTTCCACTATTATGATGTATAACAAAGACTACAACACCCCCAATATTCCCTGCATTCGATTCAATATATTGGGTATAAACATTAATAACTAATGGATGTTTTGGAACCTGCACTGTCTACACTAGCTTGCCTTCACTTTTCTTCTCCTTGCATTACTGCCCTCTGCAGTCACCAGAAATGTGTTTAACATCATCACCCCGCCTGCTCGTGGCGATGCGAGAACAAGTGAAACAAACAACACTGACTTATTAAAACCCTCTACAGCACCAATAGTGGTCAAAAACTCCGCAAGGTCCCTTTAACGACATAGCTGTCAGTGAAAAATTAGTCTGAACTTATCTTCAAATGTGGCACCAACACTTTTTTTTATGTAGGCTAACACTTAGCTTTTTAACTTCACAGTATTGCTGAAATGAAATATAAATATCGGATTTGAGAAAAAGACCCTCTCCTGCTCCGATTCCCCTTTAACCAAAAGAGAAGTTACAACACCTTCCCCCTTTTTGGACCTTTTGACCACCCGGTAATTTTCTATAGTCCGTTAGCCATGCAACACAGTTTGGGGATGAAATGTGATACTAGGTTCACATGCTGATCATTTATGCTGTGTATTTTCTATATAGGCCTACAATCCATATCTTTAGTTTTAATTTAAGAAAAAAAAAACTTAAGGGATGCCTACAAAAAAACAAGTTAAGACCTTTTCCATCTATTTTTCTTCAGTTTGCGCAACAAGTCGAATCATTCGCCTACACAATAAATCAAATCTTGGCTTAAAAAAAATCAATTCTTCAAGATCTGTAAGGCTAAAATAAATATGTTGTTTTGTACCAAATAATCCATAATAATAATAATCCAGTACCCATAATGCTTTGCAAGACATTCAGGGGGGGAACACAGTGAACATTTATTGTCATGTTTATCTTCATGTGTGCTTCAAATTAGTTCTCTCTCCTCTTAGATTACATTCCTCTCTCCTGTCTGTGCAACACATACAAACTTCACTTAATAGCTCACACACAGGCTACAGTAGAATCGAATATATGGCTGATATTCCTGTACGGTTGTGTGACACTCGCAAGTGACTTTGTGATATTTTTGTATGTCTCACTGTGACTTAACGTGGGTCGATGGTACACATCAGTGGGGAGTTTATGGCGACTTTTATCGCACTTAATGGTATTTGTTTAAATGTCCTGAGGCATCACCATAACATTCTTACAGGCCCTTAACGCTGCGCTCTGTCTGCGCTGCTCGACGGTGAGTTTTCACTGACCTTATCGCACTTTATGGCATGCTTTATGTCCCATAACAGCCTCTCACTGGTAACGACGGGTGTTGGACTGGTTTAAGTGGTCTCAAAACAGACAGTTTGATGTTCTCAAACACAAATACCGGGGTATTGTGGCCGTTACGTAACGCAATTTACGGAATACCCCACGGGCCAATTAAACGGATAAACGATATTTTGTAACAATGTCAGTAATCTGCTCGCCTTGCATAACAGCAGGGCCGGGATGCGCGGTGAGGACAGATGCGCAGGCTGGCATATTGGTAATGAAGTGTAAACACGGGCTGCCTATATAGGCCTCAGCTGCCTCAGATATTATTCTGATGGAGAAGAGCCACCTTCTCTCCCCGCCACCTGCAGAATGCGCAAGTCTATAACAGCCCACTGCAGCCCCGTAGCCTCTTGATTTATTGCACTGCACAACGCAGACAGCGATGGGCTTTCGCAGAAATCTTTGCATGTTTATGTAATGACACCACAGACAACAGAAAAGCCAGTTTCCCGCAGAAAAGGGAACAGGAAAATATAATGTGGCCTAGAGAGAAAGAGACGGTGACAGCCCTCCGTATTGATTCAGATGAAGATGCACAGCAGAGATTCAGTCATTCCGCTCAAATGGTGCTTACCTCCAGCGTTCGTATCTCTTTTTGTGTCAAGTCGTTGGATGTGGCACATTTGGTCCGTAAACCCTCCAAACTAGAAATGCTTATGTCTATCATATTTTGCACCAACTCGCACTGCTGCAAGGCTTTCTGCAAACTAAGATGCTGCTCCTCGCTTTTTGTCATCTCCTCGTTCATAGTTTGGCGAGCAGTGGTCGTTATTTTCCCGTTGCACTTTCAAAAAAAAAAAAAAAAGACCAAAAAACAACAACAACAAAAAAAAATAATAAGAATAAAAATTCAGAAAAGAAACGTGGAGGAGCCCACGGAGCAGATCAACCTGCAAAACGCCATGAAACGAGATGTTGTAGGTTTACAGACGGGGTTTGAGCCGTGAGAGAGTCGACTCCATTGCAACAACAGTCCTCGTAGTTCCTGCTGCTTCATCAAGGTGTCTCTGGTTGTAGGCTAAATCAAACACAATATGAAGATACCGAGCGGGACTACACGGTTTGCATCCATTGGGTGCCCCTTTCGTTTCAAATGGATGTTTAAAAAAAAAAAGAAGAAGAGAGAGAAGCTGTTCAGCGCATCGTAAGCAGACGTATCGGCGGGGAAAGCCTTGTGGTTTTAAAGGTGCTGATATGTGGACTGGATGCAGGTACTCCCTGTCTCCCTTGGCAGCAGCTGCATCCCGGTTCGCTCCCACCACACCGACATGTTTTCTGTCAATCAAACCCACAGCAACAGCATCGCATCGCCCAGGCACCTCCGCGAGGGGCCGCTCTCGCGAGATTATCGCGGAGCGCAGTGGGCTCGCCGCTTCAACCAGTCGGTCTCCAGGCCTGGTGAGAAATAAACATGTTCTAGAGGAAAGATGTACCATTATCATCGTTTTTACACACACATGCATGCCTACAACAGTTGCTTTTTTTTTTTAAAGATTCAAATTAATAATTAAAAAAATATATAATCAACTAGATGAGGTTTACATTACAGATTAACATAAAATAAAACTTTATTGAGCCTTGAGAGAAATTAGGCCTAGCCTGCACTATTTGATCTAATCAAAATTAGCTCCACCTTTAACAGCAACATGACATTAATGCATTAATGCATGAATTATTTTAATCCAATAATATAATTTGCAATATTCTGAAATGAGCCATTCATGGCAATTTTTTTGACAAATGTAGAGAAATTAGCATATTTAATGGTCATTAGTAAAAAAAAAAAAAAAATTCCCACATGAATGAAAATACATATGAAGTCAGTGGAGGAAGTGTTTCATCAAAGGGGTAAAAGCTAAATCAGATTCAAATGATCTGACCATCATTAGTGAATTGTATGCAGGATCTGTATGTAAAAACTATACACTGGACAGTTGACTGACTCTAATCATGGCTTGTCTTGAACTGGCATTTTCACATGATTTTTGAATTAAGAATTGCAATGCAAAAAGGCTATTTTGGAGTAAAATTGAGTAAAGTAAACTTAATAGGGTAATAAATAGGCTTTATTTCCTTAAATTGAAGTAAAATCTAGAGGAGTCTGAGCAGAATTTTAAGGCCAAGACAAGCCTTCTTACTTTTTCCATTGATGGGTCAATCGTCAACTAACTGATCATACCATTGATGAAAGTATATTGAATGTGAAAGGACTTAAATAAAATAAATAAAATCTCATATTAGCCTACCAAAATCGATAATTGCTCTCTTTAGGAGTTTTGTGGAGGCATCCAAGCAGAGAGAGGGGCGGGGGTCTGAAGTGTAAACAGCAATGACATCTCTCATGAGGGCTGGGGGACACCAGTGAGGAATTTTTATAACATTTTCTCTGTCATCTGCAGAGACTCAGCCAGAATCGAGTCCAGCCCGGCTTAAAGGACTGGAATCACATCAAACATCTATATGCTTCTTCTATGTAAATATATTCAAAATTTAATGTTTTTCTTTGTTTATTTTTTAAGCGACAAATTTTTTACAGTGGGCATACATGTCACCGACAGGCCGTCCATATGACCCAGTAAAGTGATCCGATTGGCTGTACGGCGTGACGTTGACGCACGCTTCATAGTGGAACGCGCCAAACACGACTTCCAACAGCAAACGTAGGGTGTTTTATGTCTAAAAGTATTATCCCAGCTCTAAGCTAAATTCACAGTAAAATAACACATGGCTTCTACAAATAAAGCGCCGTTACAGACCAGAAACTTACCATGGTGAGTTAAAAGTCATTGGTCCTCACAGATAGGGTAAATAGTTAGTGCTAGCTAGCTAACCATCCCACTATGGATTCAAGCTAGCAGCTAGCCGTGTAGAGTTCTGTCTACGTTATACTAGCTTGTCTAGCATTTTAGATGTCCCTCAACGTTGTAGAACGAGTATTAAATGCGAAGTAATGGTAGCTTCTATTTATTTCGTCATACATAATAGGTAGTGTATGCATCAAGCATCGCCTGGTTGCCACTTGAAACCAGCTGGTTCATATGTAATGCTGCAAAGTCTTCAGATTATGAAGTTGGCATTTGTTTGAGATATTAGTGCATGGTGCAAAATGTAGAGGCACCTAACAAAAGTCTCAAAGTCATAGCAAGTTAACAAGTTACTAACCCGTTAGATTATTTTAAGTTACTTGTTTAAATTGGATAGTTGTGCTGTAGGTAGAGTAACCATTCCAAGAGTCTCAAGTATAACGTTAATTCATTTAGCAATTTATTTATTATTGATAACAGTATTAATGGACGATGTGTCTCTGCTCCCCATTCCAGGGTAGAAAAATACAGGCCTCAGAAACTTGATGATCTGATCTCGCACAAAGATATTCTAAGCACCAGTAAGTGGACTGCCAGAATAAATATATATAATCCTCATGCATCCGTCAGCACAATATTGTTCAGAAGTAACACTTTCCACATATAAGTAATTAATCTGCAGCCCCATTTATTTTAGTGTTTTATTGCCAGAAACGACAAAATACTGAATACATATGAATTTTAAAGTCATAGGGTAATTCTTCTGAACCCTCTATAGGCAGAACTGTCTCTGCTGTCAGTGTTGCTGACTCTTTTGTTTGTTGTTTACTACAGTTGTAGTGTAAGTTTTAATGATTAACGGTAGGAGAGCCACAGCTTCCATAATTTTCTTAATGTTTTAAATTCATATTTCATTCAAATTTCATTCATGTGCAATAGTCATATTGCGTGACATGCAATGTGTAAGTAAGGCAAATAATTATTGATACAAAAGTAAAACTCACACAGTTCTCATTTTCCATGACTAATCTACAAGAAAAGTCAGTTTATCTTTTAAGCCTGTTTATCTTCCACCACGTAGATGTGTAGCATACATTATACTATTGTTAGAAATGGTAGTTTACATGGAAATAACATAACTGTGACACACACAAGTACATTTGTGTCTTAAGTTTATTGAGAAACATGTTTTTCCCCAATACCACTCCACCTGTTCTCTCCACAAGTTACGGTTAACTGTGTATCTGCACATGACTAACACACTGCATGTATCTGGTGTGATTTCCTGTATGTTTTCATATCGCAGAAATAAAAGATATCAGTTTTTTTTCCAATATCGTGCAGCCCTACTCTATAATATTTCGACTCTTGATTTTGTTTCCTTTCTTATATCTCGTCAGTACAGAGGTTTATTAGTGAGGACAAGCTTCCCCATCTTTTGTTCTATGGCCCCCCTGGAACAGGCAAAACCTCCACCATCCTTGCCTGTGCCAGGCAGCTTTACAAGGACAAAGAGTTCACCTCCATGGTGTTGGAGGTACACTACAACTCCTCACTACAAGCTTTTGGTTTCATGGGATGTTAAGGCTTCTGCTTCGTTTTGCACTTGACATTTTCAGTAGTTCAGGGATAAGACCTTGTGGCTCTTTTATTTGATGTTTGACTAATTTTATTTTGCAGCTAAATGCATCAGATGACAGAGGTATTGATGTTGTACGAGGTCCCATTCTGAGTTTTGCCAGCACCAGGACCATCTTCAAGTAAGACTAAAAATCTATCTACAACACTTGTCACCTACCTTCTATTAAGAAAAACCTATAATGCTTAACTACAAGAGGAAAAGCATAAACTGCTGCTTTCTTGTCCGTGCCTCTTGTCCTCCAGGAAGGGCTTCAAGTTGGTGATACTGGACGAGGCCGATGCCATGACCCAGGATGCCCAGAATGCATTGCGGCGAGGTAAAGCCATCTGTTCAGCCAGGCGTTGCCCACTGTGAGCCACACGGCTCACTGAGCAGCCAGACAATTTGGCTGTTGGTGAATTACAGACTGTCTGCTTGTGTACCCAGATATTATTTTAAACCAATGTCTATCTTAAGATCTATCTATTGATTGAGTTAAACTGGAAGGTTTTGTTTTGTAATTCATCTAACCTGTTTTTTTCTTATAAGCTTGTGTGATCATAGAGCATGGACTTCACTGCTCAGTGCAATTTGTAAGCTATGGCCAGAATTTTAGTTTAAAACATTTAAAAATGAACTAACATTATCAACAGAATGTGAAGAAACCGCAGTGTTGACCTTATGCCAAAAACGTGTATGTATTGTGTTGCAGAGATATCTACTGAAGTTAGCATGCTACACAGCTAGCCCCGCCCTGTCCTGTCTCGTAATATCACTTTGTAGCTCTAGAGGCGATAGTCCGATAGCCCATGTAGTTTCTCAAGTTTCTCAAGCGCTCTTTGCGTTTATTCTAATAAGTAAACAAAAAAAAATCACAAAATGTCAAGAAAGGACATATTCTTACACCTTTTTTCCTTTTTAAACAGAAAAATACAACCATACACCTTCTGAATACCAGTTTCTCTCTTTTACCGACCTAAGACCGGCTTGTTAAATCGTCGTAAAGCACACTTAATTCAAATGAGACATGAGACGGAATATAACTCACTAAAAACATCTTGGTTTGTCTTTCCACCTTCACCTCTGGTTGGGTCGAAATAAATCCTCAATTCACAGAGTAAGATGTGAAAATATCCTGGCTTTACACACCGTTGATGCCCGACTCTATCTCTCTGCCACTTCACCTCTCTCCTGCCCCCACCTGCTGTGTCCTGTCATCCCTGAAGTCATAGTCCTTGTCGGAGCCGCTGTAAATCGCCTCCACACTTTATCCCCTGTTGTCAAACTGGCCTCCACCACTCCAGGCTGTGTCCGGTCCTGGTTTGGTTTCCAGCCGTGGTCAGCGGGAGGAAGCTGAGCTCAGTTGCCTGCAGTGATTCCCTCTGTGATCCGAGGTCACAGTCCAGGCACAATCCAGTCAGCTACTGGGCCACTAGCTCCACCGCTAACTGAGCTAACGGTAGATAACTACAGCAAAAAGTATAGTGACAGCAGTTGCTGGTTACCCTGGTGATATGCTGCCTCTTATGTCATCTTTTACAAATTGCACCTTTTAAGCAGAAGTATTAATAGAAAAAAGTGTATTGTGCTTCAGCGAGTGCAGGTGTGTAATTAGTGTTTTAATTCAGGGACAGAAGTCAAATAAGTTTTAGGCAATTTGTTTCAGATTTAGTGAGAGCTGCACAAATAATCAAAGAATATTGAAAGTGCAATATAGATGACCGACCACTGAAATTTACTAATCAGAAAGTTTACACCTTTTCTACAAATGATTATTGACACTATAAAAGTTATAAAAAGCTATAAAAAGAAGGGAAAAAAAACAATGTTATTTTGAACTGGCCACACACACACACATACACATACACCATACTTATATTATTATTTAACTGAACCAATATTTTATTTTAATATGATTATTTTTTTCTGTTGTTACTTGTCACTGTTAGTTGATTCATTTACTGTCAGCTGAAGATACAGTACACAAACATTTATAAATATATGCAGTGTCTTAGTCAAGTAACAGTAAAAATTTAGAAAGGTCAAAGTGCCCCAAGTGTAGATATAGACCTTGTGTATTGTGTGAAAGGACATGAGAAGACAGACATGTCAGAGATGTGTTTTTATGTTTAGATCCTTTAAAATTTCTTTGTTACATTAGTTTCTAACTTGTGCCCTCTCCCTCTGTCTCCAGTGATTGAGAAGTTTACAGAAAACACTCGGTTCTGTCTGATCTGCAACTACCTGTCCAAGATCATCCCGGCCCTGCAGTCTCGATGCACCAGGTTTCGCTTCGGCCCACTGTCCCCGGACCAGATGATCCCTCGGCTGGAGCATGTAATCCAGCAGGAGAGGTGTGTGTGTGTGTGTGTGTGTCTGTGTGTGAATATTTCTTTTCCATACACTGTTAAAACAATCTGTGCAAGAAAGGATTTTAAGATGCTGTGTTCAATCAATGTACTTAACGGGAAAGAAGGCTAAATTTGTGTTAGTTCTATCAGTGCTTGTACATTTACAGTAAATTAATGTTTTAATCTGATGCATGTCACACATTTTAGCTTTACATTAATCTGTTAATTGACTGTGAATCTTTTTGTCGCAGCATTGACATAACTCCAGAGGGAATGAAGGCCATTGTGACTTTATCATCAGGCGATATGAGAAGGTCGCTCAACATACTGCAGGTACGACTAAAAGCCTTGTGTGTTGTGTTTTTACACGGCTAAAATCAAATGCATTTCACGACTAACTGTATTCAACCTCTGTGATTTCAGAGCACCAGCATGGCATACGGGAAGGTCACAGAGGACACGGTGTACACCTGCACAGGTCACCCCCTCCGCTCAGACATAGCCAACATCCTCGACTGGTCCCTCAACAAAGACTTCACCACGGCGTACAAGCGTATCCTTCATCTTGTCTTGTCCTCTAGGATAGTTCAGTCAGGAAGCTTTACTGTGGAATAATCGGTCTATATTTATGTTCCGTGTAATCTACAAGCTTTTTTGTTCCACCTTTTGAAACCACTAATACATTTCAGTTTGTGTTATTGCTACTCCTTAACACCTTTTTCATAGAAACCCTCCAGCTCAAGACTTTGAAAGGTTTGGCCCTGCATGACATCCTTACTGAGGTTCATCTGCTCATACACAGAGGTAAGGCCACTGCACGTTTAAATAAAAACCCAGCAATTTCTCCAAGGGGAAAAAAAAAGTTGGTTAAAATCAGGTATTATATTAGTGTTTTTAATGTGTTCACCACAGTAAAATAAAATTTCCAATAAGAACAAATACCTGAGCTGTGGTTGTTATAGTCTGTGCTGTACATGCAGGTTAAATCCCACTGATCTCTATGGAGGTTCAGGTATTTAATTTGTCTACATTTAAATGCCTTTTTCTCTTTGGGCTTCAAACGTTGACGTAGAGTGCTTGATGTGATGTACTCGCGTAGTCATTATAATGACCATGGGTATGAGTGGCAAGTATCTGAATAATTTTTCTTCTTTTCCCCCCTCAAGTGGACTTTCCTCCAGCTATTCGGATGGGTCTGATCATCAAGTTGGCCGACATCGAGTAAGTGGGATCCCTCGTGACTGAATATTAAGACAAAATGTGTTAATTTCCTGAAGGCATCTAGAAGTTGGGAAATGTTGTCTTTGGACTCATCCTGTGTCATCTCATCAGGCACAGGCTCGCCTCAGGAACTGATGAGAAGATCCAGCTGAGCTCCATGGTTGCAGCTTTCCAGGCAGTGCGAGACCTGGTGGTCAGCGAGGCCTCATAGATACCGTCTTACCCCCACAACGAGGGTCCGTCTCCTAGGAAATCTGCTGGTGTAAACTTTTCCACCAATTGTTTTTTCTACACCACTTCTGTTTGAACCAAAATGGAAATACAGCTACATCCAGAATTCAGGTGATGTTTTTTTTTTTTTTGCAAGAATCGATAATTCAAAACAAACAGTTTGGCCAAAATTCTTTCCCGTCCCTCCCTGTGGCTGTGGTGTGCATTGATGCCATGAAGAGCTGAGAAAAGGTAGATTATCTTTTCAACCAAACTGGTGATTTCAATGATGAGTACACTGATGAGAAGTCAGTGTAATCAGAGTTATTTACAGAGAAAACAGATGCCCTCAAGTGTCCACTGCATGATTGCCCACCACTGCTCCACAGAGTATGTACATTGCAGACGCAAATGCTCGCAGCTGTCTGAGTCACTCACATCTGCATACAAACTGAGCAAAATGGAAGACAGTCGTTCGTAATTCGAGCATCTCTCCTTCGGGTTCTTCAAAGGCGGGCTCGGAGAACTTAAAGGGGAATTTCGGTATTTTTCGGATGTGTAAATGATGCATACTTACCAAAGGTCTTGGAATCTGTCCAGTAAATAGTCTCAGCCGATAGCCGCGACACACCTGCAATGGCTGCATCGTAATCCTTAGGGGCAACTCTGAGCATCAAAGTTATGTCCACTAAAACTAAAACACTTTCAGTGGACGTAACTTTGACGCTCGGAGTTGCCCCAAAGGATTACGTTGCAG
>JBBPCS010000386.1:12915805-12927521 GCA_037974645.1 Hollardia meadi
TGTGTGTGTGTGTGTGTGTGTGTGTGTGTGTGTGTGTGTGTGTGTGTGTGTGTGTGTGTGTGTGTGTGTGTGGTACTACACATTGTAGAAGAGACAACTCCTGCTCCGGGCTGTATAGTGGTTGCAAAATAAATTCATCAAAATAAAGTCATTAATTATGTCAAATATTTTATCACTAATGATCCTCACAGATGGAGAGATATAGACAGGTATACACATGTTTCTATACATGTTTACCTTTGCATATTTTAGGTTTTCTATTTAAAGGGGGATTCCGGTATTTTTAAACCTGGGCCTTATGTTTATGCAGTATATTTGGATGTGTAAATGATTCATACTTACCAAAAGTTTTGGAATTGGTCCAGTAAATAGTCTCAGCTGATAGCTGCGACACACGTGCAATGGCTGCAATGTAATCCTTAGGGGCAACTCCGAGCGTCAATTTTCCGTCCACTGAAAGTGTTTTTTCTTGCCTCTCACAGTCTGAGATTGTTACTCTAAGTGTCTGAAAACATTACAGAAAGGATCCGACAGCGATAGTCCTCATTGTTAGACTAAAATCCTCTTTGTTTCACCGGAAGCACAAGTCTCGTCTGACTGTAGAGAAGTGAGTGAGAGTTGGAGAGAGGAGTTTGGAGTTTACCGAGAGGGACTGGCCTCAAGACTTTATTTCCAAAGTCATGGCTGATTATTTAGCTGATTTTAAAAGTCGAGATGAGCAACAACTGCAACAACTCGCCTCCCGTGAGATTTCAGAGTGAGACTTGTGCTTCCGGCTAAACAAAGAGGATTTTACTCTAACAATGGGGACTATTGCTGTGAGATCCTTTCCGTAATGTTTTCAGACACTTAGAGAAACAATCTCAGACTGTGAGTGGTTAAACAAAATGCACTTTCACTGGATGTAACTTTGACAGTCGGAGTTGCCCCTAAGGATTAGGTTGCAGCCATTGAGCTATCGGCTGAGACTATTTACTGGACCAATTCCAAGACCTTTGGTAAGTATGAATCATTTACACATACAAATATATAAACATAAGGCCCAGGTTTAGAAATACTGGAATTCCCCTTTAAATTTAGTTACCAGTGTAGGATCAACTTACTGTCTTTAAAAAAAAAAAAAGTGTCAACATGCTGTAATTTACCAGAACAGAACACCATATACAACTAAGAATTCATCTTGGACGTGTACATGTGTTTCAATATGTTTAATAAAACTATTTCCTATAAGTCCAGTTTTTCTTATTAACAATTAACAAATCCTGATACAGTAGTAGTGCATGTGATGATAAACACAGGAATTAGAAATACATATACATCTGATATTTACACAATAAATTAAGTACAAAATTGTGATATTCAAGTCAAGCATGTGAACATTACGTTTATGCATCGTCTTACAGTAGTAGTTCAATAAATTAAATCCTTTTAGGAATGTTGCATCCAAGTTAGATTACAGTAAGATGGTTATTATGCTAAATCAAGCTTTAAAAGCAAAACATTTTTTTAATTATGAGATGATGTATAACAATCACTCGCCGTAAAAGTAAGTAGTTGCATTGTGTTAGCGTTCCTGTTTAACCTTCCCACTCCTCTTCGTCAGAGGAGCAGCAGGTCTTGAGGCAGTCGGGGATGTTTCTGTAGGTGAGGTACTCGAGGATCCTCTTGGGGAGGGGCAGCGGCTCCATCTGGTGCGTGGAGACCGAGTGACGCAGGATGGATCGGCACAGGTGGCACAGGCTGGGCACCGTCATGGGAGCCCTCCAGAACCTCACGTGGCCGTCTCTGGTTCTGTCATGAGAGGGTTATGGTTAGTGTTACAGTTGTATGATGGCCAAGAGCGCTTCGTGCACTGCAACTTTGATAAAACATGCAAGCTAGAAAAGGCTACGTCTCACTGAAAACTCTAGGTGGAAACCCTGATCAGGTTGGAAACAATGAAAGTAACAAAAATTTTACTTCGATGGAAAAACAACGCAAAACAATGTACTGTACATTTATGTACTGGCAGGACTTTTCTGTAGTTTGCATATGTTAGATTGATAAATGTGTTTTTCAATTTGCTTTTGTTTAACATCCAAAAGATTCACTTTCTAATCACATGAAATCTCTACATTTGTAAAGCTGGAACCAGTACACGTTTTGCCATTTTTTCTCTGTAAACTAATAACTGAATAATGAATTTGATCAATTATCTCCATTTTCAATTGTCTGTTGAGCAGTTAATTGACTAATCTGTTTAACTCTACAAATTCTTGGTTAATTAGTTTGGAGCCAGCAGGGAAGTGCGTTAAGACGTTATTTGGATGTTCTGATGCTTATTTTCAGTCACAACATTAAAACCACTGACAGTTGAAATGAATAACATTGACCATCTTACTACAGTACAATATTCTGCTGGGAAACCCTGGATCCTGGCATTCATGTGGATGCCAATTAACACAAACCATCCGCCCAAACGCCCTTGCAGATCAAGCACACCCCACCCATGTCACCGGCACACCCCGATGACATTGGCCCCCCCAGCAGGACAACGCGTGCTGCCACACCACAAAAACTGCTCAGGAACAGCCCCGAGGAACGTGACAAAGAGCTTAAGGCCTCAAAATGCCCCAGATCCAAATCTGATTGAGCTACATGAGACGTGCCTGAAAAATTACAATCCATGGAGTGCTGTTGGCATGAGGGTTTACTTTGTCTGAAACAATGTTTGGTTGGGTTTTATGGGTCTAAGAACATCCACATAAATACCAGGACCCAGGGCTTAACACTAGAACATTGTACTGTAGCCATGATCAATGTCAATCACTTCATCTATCAGTGGTTTTAATGTTGTGGCTGATCGGTGTAAGTTTTTACCCCGTGGCAACCACACCCCCTTGTGGATGGTAGTCGCAGCAAAGTCCATTAGAGTCTCGGGCCGCTTTGGCCTGCATCACCATCCCTTTCTTTCCCGGCTCCCAGATCCGAAGCGCTCTGCTGACACAACACATCTGTCTGGAATTGTTCCTTTCCAAAAACATGACATAAGATTCATGAGATACAACTGATGAACTAACTCACCTGTCGTCGGTCACGATCGCCAAGTACAAACCATCGGGGGAGAACTGTATTGCAGAGATTTGATTTTGCCCGTAATCTTCAAAGTAGTCGCTGTGGATAAAAGAAACCAAGGGGAGTTTTAAAATTGATATTGCCCTGAACTAAGATGGCTCAGTCAGAAATCCTTAAAGGAGCAGTCATTTTCTACTTACGCCCATGCTGATTGAAAGACTGGTGAAGTTTCTTTGTCCACAAAACATTTCTGGAGCTTCACAACAAAACAGTGCTGCAGCATTTTCCAAGAAGCTGGGGACTCGTTTAAAAACATAAAATAAACACATAAAATGGCTCCATACAGCTTGTCTGGTGTAATCCAAGTTTCCGCAAGTCCCGAGATCCCAAATTGATTTGAAAAGCGCTTTTTTTACCTTTTAAAACAAATGCCCAGCTTCTTCAGTTGTTTATGAGAATGCTGCAACGCTGTTTAGCTGAGAAGCTCCAGAAACTTCACCCGGCTTCCCATCGGCATGGGGGCGAGTAGATGACCGTATTTTCATTTTTGGGTGAGCTGTTCATTTAATGTTTTATATGTCCTGCGCTTGTTGGCAATTTCATTTTATATGCAGTGTATATATGTCTCTATAGATCTTACATTTCTTAACACCGTGTGTTTTATTAATTTGCACTGTCCCTGCTTAAATAGACCAAACTGAATGTTCATGCCTTGAATGTTAAATTTCCCATCCGTTACATACTACAAGTGAGAATGAGACACCAAAACAGGTTGCACAGGACACCAGGGCATACTTTCACACAGTGCATCAGATGTAAACCCCGATAGTGAGCGTGGGACTCGCCTTCCTTCCCAACACTGGCGTCAAACATAAAAAAAGTATATGTATATACAGTCCTATAGACGCCATTTCTTTTCATCATATGTATGAGAAAAGTGCAGTCCTAAGATGTATTTGCCACCAGCGTGACGGATTGCTTAGCTCAGCGCAGTACATGAGTTTTAGGAATACGCGTCTCCATTTACAGCACCATTCAGTACACTTTGAGAGTGAAAACCTACACCAGAGTGGCCAGCTTCTCTGCGGTGTATGGGTCCCAGAGGTCGATCCACCAGCTGGAGCCACTGAAGGCTGCAGTGGCGAGCAGCGCCCCGTCAGGAGAGAAGTCACAGGAAGACAGGAGGTACAAGGTCTTCCGGGTCCCTCCTGTCAGGTTCCTCATGAAGGTGTATGACCGCAGACTCCACAGACACACCATCTGATGAACGCAGAAGCACAAAGGGTTAATGAGTTTTAGTCGCGGCAACGTTATTCTCTGTGAATGTCAACAGGACAGGCTGGAACATGCAGCAAACCGTTTAAAGTGTGACTGGGTACTTGGAGTCTGCTATTGCACAACGTTGCAAATTAACACTTTGACAGGAGTGGGAAAAGAGAACAAACTGCTAAACTTTTTAGTTAATAATCATTCCAGTGTCTGAGAAATGATTTTGATGCAGGAATAAGTTAAAAACAAGTCACAAAGTTGTGCAACAGAAAAGAGTGTCCCATTCTCCTGAACTGAGATGCAGAATATTTGCCCTTTTTGATCAGTTATGGTTACTGATGGAAAATGTCATTAATTCACTGATTTCACTTTTTTTTTTTTAAATAAATCCTAAACTGCAAGAGAGAATCTAAATGACAAAACCATCAAGAAGGAGGATGAAGGGTAGCTTTGTTCTGTCAGAAATATTTCAGACAGCTCGGACACAAGCTGGAGTTTTAAATACACGGATGAAGTCTATAAATACATTAAAAAAAACAACAACAACACATTCACAAAACAAATATGCATGTAAAGCACTGTCCTCTAGGATCCAGAACTCACTCTGTCAAATCTGCCGACAGACGCAATCATGCTGCAGTCTGATGATACGCTGCAGCAGCTGATCCAGTCTTTATGGCCAGAAAGCACCTGTACCGTTTTACCTACGAGAGACAGAAGAAACAATCTAATCATACCATGAATGAGCCAAAAATCTGTTGTTTGCTTAACCATGTGAAACAGATGCTGTAGTTCAGTGCAAAACACAGAGGGGAAGAGATGGTGATGCTTAAAAACTGAAATTACACACAGCGAGTGCTTATTTTCCACTACTTATCATTGCATACCATGAGCAGCCACTGCCTTCCTATTAAGTATTAATACAGTGTGAAATGCGGTTTGCCACTGCGTTCCTATAATGAGCATTTAATGGCTTTAATATCTGAGCAGTGACAGTTCAATGTACCGAAGGAACGTTCAGGGATGCTCTGATATTTGACAAATTCAGTCAGCCGGCGGAAAAGCCTCGCGCACGTTGACTGCAAACCCAAAACTGAGCACAGTAATACGGAAACAGGTCCACCCAATATAAATATATGATGTGATATTGGTAGCTTCATTAAAGAACCCTGAAGTTGTCTTTCAAAACAGCCTGATGATGATGCTGACGCTGTTAATATTGTGCTCTGGGATGGATTACCAATCTCAGGAAAGTTTCAAACCTACGAGACGATTCTTGGAACTTTAAGTGAAGCCTTAAAGTGTGGAAAGCAAGCAATATAAAAACACACGTTATGCTTTGGGAAATGGTCTACACATGCTACACACCTAAGCGAATCAAAACAAGACAATATGTCATGATGTAATGGCTCTTTAGTAATGTCCACCCTGAATGTAAACAACTGCTATTTCCTTTAACTATTTACCTATGAAAAAGTATGTTTGCATTACATTTTGATAAGAAAAACACAAAACTATGTTATCACAAAGGCGGGTGAAAACAAGACTAGACCAGGGTTTAGCTGGAGAAGAAGAAGAGAAGAACTCTACAAAAGTGCACATACCTTTCTGAGCCAGGTCCCAAATCCTCAACGTCTTGTCCCGAGAAGATGATATGAGTGTCAGTGTCCCGTTCTGAGGGAAGACCAGGTCCCTCACGACACCTTCGTGGCCGTGGAGATCAAACGCAGCATCACCTGAAAAACAAAAAGCACAGGAAGCATTTTAAAGAGAGGCTGAGACAGACGGAACTGAAAGCAGCGCAGACAGCATCCTCGCCAGCAGATATCTCACCGGTTAACACATTCCAGATTTTGATCACCCCGTTCTCCAAGCCTGTGGCCAGAAGCAAGCTGTTGTTCCCTTTTGGTGGCGTCCCTTTAGCTGGGCAAGCCAAGGCAGCAGATTTGGGGGGCCTGGGTCCGAAGGCAAGGCCCCACACTGGATGACCACAGCTGAAGCTCTTGTCTCCTCGGTCGGTCTCTCCATTCTGACTGTCTCTGCGAGCGAGAAGAGCATCAAGTGTGGAGGTACTATGAAAATAAAAATAAAAACCCTCACATGTAGGTGGTGTGAAGCTGGAGTTGGTGATTTTATGATGCTGCCTTTAAGTGCAGTATGGAAATGTCATAATCACAGATCAGTGTTAAAGGTACAGCTATCAAAATTAGATGATCAGGAGACCCAAAGTATTGAATATTAAATAAATACATAAAACACTTGGAATAAAATAATTACATTTTGTGTTTGTGTATCATTCATGTTAAAACAACCCTGAACTTGTGACATAATCCAATACACATTTAAAACTCGTGTAATGAAATGTAATTTTACCCTCATGTGACCATTTATTTCACAGTATTTTCTTGATTTAACATTGAACGCGTTGGATCTCCAAATATATCTAGCATACAAACTGGTGGTGACAGTCATAGGAGTGTTTTATTATATTTCTTACCAAAACAAAAATGTATTATTCTAATATTCTTTTATTTTAGTTGCAATTTATGTTTTACAATTTCTTCTCGCGGAAAAAACAACCTCCGTCTTACCGCCCCACCCCCACCCCTCTTTTGACACAAGCCGGAATGTACGAGGGACGCCTGAATGCACCGTGCGTGGGTTTTTAACTGTACAGGTAAACCTACTCGGAGTCGAGGGGCCAGGCGACCACCCAGACGATCCCGTGTCCCATCGACCAGGCGAACCAGGCTCCGTCCGGGGAGAAGTCCACGCTCCAGGTCTCACATCCCGCCCGGCCCTCCAAGGACGGGGGGCGCCTGGTCTTCAGCTCCAGGATAAGAGTCGGATCAGACGCTGGAGGAGGACGGAAAGGCAAACATGAATTCAACTGACAGATTCATCCTTCACTGACACCGACAGCGGGTCGATTCCCCATTTTCTAGCCACTTTGGTCGCTCGTTCGTTTTCTCTGGATGTTTCTCCAGAGACCGCCGCCTGACTACGGAGCGCTAGTTGCGGTGACAGTCTCATAAATACCCGACTTACATGTCGTCTGTAGCTCCGCGTTGTTTTCCGTGGAGCACATCGTTTCCGTCTTCACATTGTCGGCTTTGCCGCTGACTTCCTGAATGCGTCCTCTCTGTTTCAGGAGATACTCATGTCCGGAGAAAGCTGCGCTCCTGGTTCACACGAGAAACACACTGTCCAGCTGGTTTCCTGGTGTCTGACTCACTTTGTACCATTGGCTATTGTTGCCCAACGTAGTTCCGTTTTTCTCTCATTATGTAACCACACCAAGCCATGCCACGCCCCCTCATGAAATTCCAATACACCTTAATTCTGACTTTTTTCTCAAATAATTCTGAGAAACAGACCCCCCCCCCCCCCAGTTCAAAAAAAATATTATTTCCAATATTAAAATAATAAATACAAAATGTGTAAACATTGCCCTCACATCTTGACCTATCTTGTATTTATTTGTCATGTTTTTTTTAATCTTAATTAATCTTAATTATGCTGCATTTCCCTCTGCATTATGCCACATGCATATCTATATCTATCTATCTATAGTCCAAAACCCAAATTTAAGACAAAGAAGTTCATCACATCTTAGGAACCGACAGGGTGGAATGAGGGAATCTTTGGTATTTGTGCATGAAAATTGATTTAAATTATTAATAATTGATCAGAGTAGTTGAATAATATTCAGAAGATGAAGTAATTCATTGTTTGTCTTATCATTTTAGCTCTATTTAAGTTTTTAAAAAATTTCCTCCGGGGAAATGTAATGGAGAAATTACAGATCACCATAACACAATTTTCTTTTCTCTTTATGTACAGATCATATCACTAATCCTTAGTTTAAATATTTAGAGAATAAAGTCAAACACAAAATATTCTTATATTACACAGATTGATATTAAAAATGGTGACATTTTACTGTCACTATGGCCCAGATCTCATGTTGTAATTTAAGGTGAAACTGTGTTTCGGTTGTTTTCACCTGCCACTACATTCTACACCAACACAAGATGACTGACGAGGTGACTCCACCACATTTTTAAAATGGTTACAGTCTAAAGTTACATTCTACCTGCAATAGTCATAGTTCATCTGTAAATGCTATGTGTGCAATACAGGGTGGAGATGTTATGGATGTCCGTAGTCGTTGCTTTACCGCCGAAATGAATCACATTTTGTTTAAACAGCTTCATTTACTGCTTCAATCTCAATATCAGAACAACATTTTCAAAATGCTGTACAAACAAATCAATCATACAAATAAGCTTACAAACCCGTTTTTTTTTTGTTTTTTTTTTAAGTTAAAAGATTTTTTTTTTTTATTTCACATGAGTTTTCCATTGATTCTTCACATTATTTTTGGGAGTAAATGGTATTCACTTAAAAACACAAAAACAACAACCCAATACCTAAAATGTTACTAGATCCACTGGCTCTTCTGTCTCTACGGTTTCTTCCTGCTGCTCTGGGCTTGCGTCAGCAGTTTCCACATCTTCATGATCACCTTAAAAAGAGCGAGACATTTTTTTTTTTTTTTACTTTTTTTTTAACAAATGTTGTACTTCACAAATTTTCATTCACAAACCAGGAAATCAATGCCATGATGAGGCCGTACTCGATGGGATTCGGTGGATCTGGACAAGCGTTGTGTGGCGTCCGTTGGTTAATGGAGGCAGGCGGGGAACTGCATCCTGAAAGATCTGCTCATCGTCCGACTCCACCAGATTCAGCACGTCTCCTCTGTCCTCCTCCACAAGCCTAGAGAGCAGAGATATTATTATGACATTAGCGCACACAAGCAAGCAAACAACCATGTATATAAACATTTAATTCTTCCAAAAATCTGCTCTGCAAATATAACGAAAGAAATTTAACACACAAAAGATTCACCCAATGTGTTTTGGTGAGACAAAATGAATGTAAACAACATAATGTAGTTTGTTTACTGACAACAACAAAAAAAACCTCCACAAGAGCCTTTAAGTTTACTCAAAGATATCAATATTAATTGCTTGTTGTTGACATGTTTGTCCCAAAATTCCAGCTGTTCAGTGCTGGAATAAAAATCTGAACAAATTCCAATTCAAAAAAGTTGTAAATAAAAACAGGATGCAATCATTTGCAAACAAACTGTGTTTACCGACCAGTTTTCTGAAGTGTTCCCGAGCCCATGTTCTAATACCCATCATGTGTTTGGTCACTAAAATTAAGCATGCGGCATTAGAGAATTAAATGTGAGATACTCACCCAAAGCCACCTCCTGAAACAAAAACATGAACAGAAATTGTGAAATTAGTATTAGAGGGTTTTTACACTGAACTAAAATATAATTGCAGCACTTTGCTTTTGCTCCCATTTTTCATGATGGAAATGTTAAAAAAAAAAATTATGCACAAAGAGCTCATTTCTCTCATATTGTGCTCACAAAGTGTTTAAATTTAGGCTAGTGAGCAGATTTATCTCGGAAAAGACATTTATTATGCACTAGAATTTCACAAGACGAGGAACAGTTACGTATGTCGCACGCTCCCTCAAAACCTGTGACACTTGTGGCACTTTCTTGTGTGACAAAACTGCACATTAAAACCAGAGTTACCCAGGCATATTCGGTGTCGGCTGGAGTAAAGAGCTTTAGCTAGGACTGCGGCTGAGCCCACGATCAGCGCAGCTATAAAGATCCCGATGGTCACTCCTGTGTATGCAGAGGAGGCTGTCAAGACAAAACATGAAGACAGGAGAGGATTATGAAGCCGAAGGAAGGGAGGAGCCGGCAGGTTTATCAGCATTCCAGAGTCGGAGTCGACACCTGCTCACTGCTTTAATCTCTGCTCCATTCAAACGTAGTACAAACTTGTGTGATCAACTCATTTCTTTATCACATATCATTCCCTCTGATGTCAAAGTTTACATTTGTTTACAATTTTCAAATGTTAATCTCACTCTCAAAGCGACACGTGACCAAGCCCTTCATCTCATCCCAAACTCACTCCTCACTGTGAGGTAGACTTCCAGCTCGCGGACGGCGAGGGGGTTTTCGCTGCGGCAGAAGTAGATGCCTTCGTCGTCCTTGCTGACGTTGAGTATGGTCAGCTTGAGGACGGGGCCTTCCTCAGACAGCACATACTTCGAACCAGGTACAATGTCCTCCTGCTGGAGCCCTTTTCTCCAGGTGGTGTTTGCAGGTGGGGTGGACATGACCTCAGTGCAGGTTAGAGTTATGCTCTCACCCTCCTGTGCCATGGCCAACGGCTCGCCTTCAGGGTACGGAGGCTCTTTGAGAGAGAGAAGCACAAACACTGCTGAATTTAAACTCTTCCTTTCTATAGATAATTTCTTCAAAATGTCTACTGTACGATTTTTATTCTACTTGGCCCCGGTGGGAAACCGCTGACCGTGGCAATGTAAATGTTATGTGCAACACAAGATTTTACATGCAGGTCTTCAATAATTCGTTGATTTGACTGATAGAAAAGTTTCTGCTTATCAAAATAGATTGACTGTTTGAGGGATGCAAATATTGAGTTTCTTGTCAGGAGTTAGACGAGAGAATCAATATCGCTCTCATGTCTGGTAAATATGAAGCTACAGCCAGGATACAGTTAGCTTAGCGTAGTGTACAGAATGGAAACTGGAGGAAACAGTTAACGTGATTCTGACTAAAGGCAAAAACAGCTGTTTCCGCCCGTTTCCAGTCTTAATTCCGAGCTAACCGTCTCCTGGCTGTGGTCTTATATTTAAGGTACAGACATGAGTGGTATCCATTTGCTCATCTAACTCAAAACGATTACTTTCGTGATCGATTAATCTTGCCGGACATTTTTTCGATGAATCTTGCGGTTTATGAAATTTCAAGAAATTATGGAAAACCTCCCATCACAGCGGGAAGTGACGAGCAATTTGACACTACACAAACTAATTCCATGTAGCGTTTACATTACGACGCATTCAAATTGCTTGTTTTGTCAGTCCTAAAGCCAGAGATATCCAATTAAACATGATGTAAAACTGTGGAAAGGGGTAAATCCTCACATTTGAGAAAATGGACAATTTTCCACATTTTTGCTTGCAAATTAAACAATTATCAAAGCACTCAACTAATAACAAATATGTGATCAATTGACTGATTATTTCAGATCTAAAATGTATACTTCTCTTGTGTCAGGACAGCGAAGAACTACCCAGCATGTAGTCCTGACCTGTGTATTGGTTGAATCATTACTCAGTTACACTATCCATCCATCCATCCATCCCTTATCTGTCACCGCTTATCCTATGCAGGGTCACAGGGGGTGGGGGGGGCTGGAGCCTATCCCAGCTGTCATTGGGCGAGAGGCAGGGTACACCCTGGACAGGTCGCCAGTTCATCACA
>JBBPCS010000386.1:12930363-12950519 GCA_037974645.1 Hollardia meadi
TATATAGACTGGATGCAGACTTTGATGTGCACTGTTCCATATTGTGAAGGTGGAAGTGTGTGGAGTTGTATTAACCAGGTTCAGTGGTGGCAGGAGTTGTGACTGCTGGATCTATCAGCTGAACGCCCACATTAACTCGGCACACACATCCACAGGTGCAGACAAAGCCCTGCATGGCGCAATACGGCAATCTGGCCAACTACTGAGCATGCACAGAAAACTCCAGACTTTGACCATGAACATAGCCGGAGGACAATAGTGCTTCGAAAAACCATGACATCATCTCAGTCCCAGAGTGCAGGGCCGGACGCAGCCACAAGATGGCAACAGACCACCGCAGCCAGCTCAGACGCCACTGAACCCAGCAGAACTGGAACAGGGCGGCATTACAAATGTCTCTTCCTTTGTTGTTGGAGTGCTGTCTACTAGACTGTAGCGATGATGTCGGCCACTTTGGAAGGAGGCGCATCCGGCCGCTCTAATCTGATCACATGCTGTTGGTATAGGTGGCAGGTTGCCTAAATAGTCACATAAAAGATGCATCTCTACCAGGATCGTCATGCAACCGAATCGGGGGACACAGATTGTCACATTTACATATAAAAACAAAATTTATATTGTAACAAAGTATGAATGCTAGTTGCCAGCTTGCAACAGAGCTGTCATAATTAATACTTTTTCATAACTGAGAAATACGAAATTAAAGCAATGAATGTCACAAGTTTAAATTTTAGCAGATGTAGATTGGACAAATACAACAACCTAAGAACAAGCTATAATAAGCTAAATTGTATTAATTAAATAAATAAGACAAAATGTTTTAATAAGAGACCAATTCTGTCAAGTATAGATTTCACCATCATTAGATGTAGGAGAGAAATGGTTGTCTGCAGTAAGGCATGCCACTGTCATCCCCACCTGTGGTGAGGGAAATCTGTGTGTGTGTCTGTGTGAACTCATGAATATGTTTGTCTGGGTCGCCTTTCATGCCTGCACTGCCTGCTGAGGTGGATGCAAATGTGTATCCGGACCTGTTTTCTTAAGCATCGAGGCGTGCTCAAAAACCAGCGCAGGACTGTTTGCGTTTCAACCTATTAGCGCCCATTTGTATTTGTTCACACATGCTTCAGATCTGTAAAAGGTTTATTTACTTCCTGTATGTGATGCACCGTTCACAGTTCTGTTGAAGCTAGATGTTAGAGGGCAGAATGCATGTATTGTTATTATATTATTGTTTATGTCTTCTTATGCAGGGTGTTACTCAAGTTGGTGACAATTTTCCTTCAGGAGTCTTTGAGGAGTTTTATGTCATCTTTGACCCTAAAAGGTTCAGTATGCCTCAAACGACGTAGCAAAGTGTGTCAACACACCTCAAGGTGTTTTGAATGACCACACTTGTGGTGTGGCAAAAAAAAGTCTGCTGTCACAGAAAGGGACGAGACATGATGACTCATACAAATAGGGATAAAAGCACACTTTACAACAGCTCCTCAAAGGCCGTCATGGTGTTGCATTTACTTGTACACACAGAAAGTGACAGAAATAGTGGTGTGAAGATTATTTTTGTCTGTATTGATCAAGAACGCCTGCAGTAAACTAAAGTGTGCTACAGAGCAGTCAAACAAATCTGAAGTATGGCTCCTTTAAAATGACAAGAGTGTTGCAATTCAAAACCTTTTGTTCCAGGTGAGCCCGGCGCAGCGACACCTTCTGTTCCAGCTTCTGCAGCTCGCGCTCGTGCTGCGCCTCGGTCTGCATCTTGATCTTGCTCTGGTAGGCATTGAGTAGCTCCATCTCCTGCTGCAGCTGCTGCCTCAGGGCCTGGCACTCGGCTTCCTGGGCCTCGTCCAGACGCAGCTGACACAGCCGACCATGGACCGCAACAGGGGGAGAGGGACATACAAAGGGACAGAGAGTGACAGAGATGGGTAGATTGAGGGGGAGGGTGGGGGTACATTGATAGGACACAGAAGGAGGGGGAGAGAGAGAGGAGAAAGAGGGAATAGAGACAGACAGGAGGGGAGGTGAGGTGGCGACAAAAGGATGGAAGAAAGTAGAAGGGCAAGGCAACAGGGACAGACAGGACAGTGGAAAAGGTGGTGGGGGGGGGGGGGGTTAGGGATTTGATAATGACATGAAGAGAGATTGTAAATAAGGGTTAGATAGGAAGGGGAAGGGAGAAGAGAAAAATATAAGACAAACACAAGATGAGGACAAACAAGGAGGAGAAATGTGTAAAAGAATAAGCAACAGGTGGAGAGAAAGGCCTTCAAAGACCTACATTTCTTATCTGGACATATGCCCTCCAGCATTTTTAAGAATGTTAACGTCTCTCCACTCACCGCCTGCGAGGCCATCATCTCGTTGATGCTCTGCTCATATTGCTCAGCCAGGATGGCCAGCTTGCGTGTCTGCTCATCCTTCAGGGCCTTGAGCACCGTCTTGTGCTCGGCCTTGGGCGTAACTTCCATCTGGTGGTGGCGCAGGGCCTTGTACTGCTTGGTCTGCACCTTACATGTGTCCTGGAACTGCTTCTTAATCTGCAGCTCCAAAGCCTGGTGGTGGGGACAGAGACAGGCAGAAAAACGAGAGGATGTAGACTTAAGGCATAGAATATCAGCTGCTACAGGTTACAGGTTTAACATAGCCCAGGGGAAAAATCTGAGCTCTGGTCTTTATCATCCTCAAAAGCTAATGACACCAAAATTACATTCATCTTGCATCACTGTTTTATTAAAAATCTTCCCAAGATGTAAAATGTTGCTCATGGCTTGCACCATGTTAGAGACGTATCCAATTGATGTTTCCAAAGGCACAAGAAAAAATGCATTTCGTTTAATTTTTCACTGTCAGCCCTGCCTCTCAAGCACCTATGTCCTCATGACAATATCCACCACTGCCTCTAGAATCCTGGATCGACTCACTTTGAGGTTCTTGGGCTGCTGCCGGAGCTCCAGAACATGTTTGCGGTGGAGTTCGCGCTCTCGTCGGTTGTTATACTCAATCTGGTTCTCCAGCTCTGTCTGGTGCTGCAGACGGATCAGGTCCATCCGCAGCTTCTGCAGCGTCTTCAGCTGCCTGTGCTCTAGTTCCTGCATGGACTCGTCGTGGCGGATCAGCATGGCGTGTTCCATCTCTTTCTGGGTCTTCTTCTTGTTCAGCTCCTAGAGAGGACCGAGTGGAAAGGTGGAGGAACAAGAGGAAAGGAAGGAAGAAGGAAGCATGGATGACTTGCGGTGTGGGGTTCTTTTGTTTGATCAGCTTGTTTTCAATGAGACATTTTCACATGTTGAAATCAATTTCCTCTTGTTTGGTTTCAAGCTTAGAATATTGGCAACAGCTGAAAAATCAATACATATCACACATGAAATCTTTCCCTTTCATTTTTCAAATTAAACACGTCTTTTTCTCCTTAAACGTGACTCAGAGTTTTGTGTGTTTTCCCACAGAGAGCTTTTGGACCTCCCCCCAGATTTACAGCTTTGCAGATTATGAAATAGTTGCATTGCTTTACTCTGGATTGATAATCTTCTTAAAGTTAATAGGAAACACCTCACAGATCTAAAGAACAATGGGTGTAATTGTTAAGGACGCACTGCTGTTTGCTGAGCAACAATATTTTGGTTTTCTAAACATGTTGGGCCTGTTTACACCAACATCAAAAACAATAACTAATAAACAGGGGCTCTATTAGAATTAAATGAACAATTTAATTTATGTTTTTAAAGGATGTATGTCCTACACACCTCTCGTATCTGTTCCTGCTCCAGGTCGTGCCTCTTGATCATAACTTTGCGCTTGAAGGCGCGGCAGTTTCTGTCGTAGAAAACCCTCTGCTGCGCCAGAAGATGGGCCTCCTCCTCGGCCTGGGAATGCTGCATGTTCTCCTTGTGCTTGGACAAACGCTCCTGTTTCTCCTTCTTGGGTGTGCTATGGTCCTCGTTCATCTCCTGAGAAGGGAGCAGAGGAATTACACGAGGTATAGGACAAAGGAGATAATACTGGCCGGTAGCTGAACTGCGATTGGTACATTTTGGGTGGGCAGTTCATCAGTTATGAAATTGGTTTTTTTTTAAAAATCCATTATAAGCAGTGAAAAACAAATTGGAGACATTAGTATTAACCAGTGGATATGGGAAAAGCCAAATATAGCCTTAAAAAACATTAAATGACCAGATTATGTCTTATGCATGTTTTGAATATGACAATAAGCAAAGCTTTTATAAATACTGCCTAAATAAAGAATAATGTTCACGGCAAACTCCAATTGACCTTCTGTCTCGAACTACATATGACTTTCATAGCCAGAGAGGGTTGAAAAAATATTCCAGCCACATCTATCCCTCGTCAGTATGAGTTCTCTTTCCCTTTCATGGGCTTTAAGGTAATCTACAACTCCAGCTAATGCACTTAACACACGAGCCTGATCCCCGCTCTCTGTGGTGTCTAATTCCGTTATAGCTCTCAGTTGCTGGGAAATATCTCTCCCTGCCAGCGATGCTTTCTTTTAACTGTGCTGACCTAATTTTGGTCACTTATCTTGTCACTGAAAACACAGTGTATCACACTCCTAGTCAACATGAGTATTCTCTGGACTCCGTTTCACAGTTGTGGAGGCACACAAATGTACATTATGTGTATGGATTTGTGGTTTTCCTCCTACACCGTGAGTAGGTTACGTGACTCAACACAACTTCAACAGACCACTTCAGAGGTACTGAATGTGCACATTTGTGTGGAGGAGGGCTGATACAACCATAAACAGCACACAGGACCATGTGTCACACACGAGGGAGGCGTACAAAGGAGCTCGCCTGAGGAGGAATAATAAAAACAACAAATCTGGCACACCTCCTTAATCTTCTCCTTGCAGAGTTTGTACTGCTTCTTTTGATTATCCAGAAAGGTGGTCAGCTCCTTCTTTTGCTGGGCCACGATCTGCTGCTGGAACTTCTTCTCATCGGCTAACACCGTCTTCATCTGGGGGACACATGAAACAGCAGTGAAACAGAGGCGTGGTGAATACAATCTCATCTCTAAACAGTGAACAAATAGTCGTATACTATGTAGGGGTGTACAATAAAACATTAAATCTACATTATGTTATGAAGTTAAATGATCAGATTGACCTTTATAATGATTAATTGTTTCTCTGAACAGTCTCTGCCCACAGATTGTTCAATGTAAGGATTTGTTGTTTAGATTTTGTTTGTTTTATTATCATTATAAATATATAAACTGCATATTTTTTTGGTTTTGGGATGTTAGTTGGACAGAACAAGATATATGAAGATATCAACAAAATATATTTATCAACAAAAAATGTATCTATCATTAATCAAGAAAATTAGCTGTAGATTAATCGACAATGAAAATAATTGTTAGTTGCAGAATTAAATTTCATACTGGTTAACTTTTGATATGTTTGTCATGTATATTATATTATAGTACATATGACCAGTTAAAGACACTGGACTTTTTATGTTTTTGGTAGTTGTAGCTAATATAAGTTTATAGAAATTTAAAGAAAGTTGCAATATAAGCAATTTTAGGTCAGTGGAAGATTCATAATGAACATCACAGTCCTGAAAGTACTTTGGATAAAAGTATCCAAAAACGGCAGATATTAAGACAATATCTAGTGACTTATTGGTTTAGCTGAGTGAAAGGTCACTCACATGTGACATTGTGTGTTTATGTTGCTGTTTAGGGGTGCATGCTGGTCTACTGTAATTGCACAGATATACTATCTCCCTGGCTGGTCTGGCATGCTGCGTGCTAATCACAGAGATACGCAGCTTGTTTTTCAGAGCCTGACATTCTGTGACCCACTTCTGTTTATGTGTTTCATCTTATGTATCATTGGGTGGCACCAGTGTGTCTTAACAAAACTTTCTTAAGCATTCAATGTATGACACTTCAAAACAGTAACGAGAATTAAATTTTTCAACAAACTTTCCTCCAGCAGCCACAGAATAATTTAATCTTCAACATCATGTCCTCCTCTGTTTTTCCAAAGTAGGCCGTACCCCCAAGCCACTTGTTGCATATAAGTTGCTGTGATCATCTGTGAAATAACTTAAGGGATACTGTACTTGTGCATCTACTCATGTCCCCCAGCACCCATCACAAGTCCCACCTCCTTCTCAGTGTGCACGGCGTGGCGTTTCGCCAGCTTCTCCAGCTCGATGTAGGCGTTGTTGGCCTGCGTTTCCACCTCCTTCTGTAGCTTGAGCCGGTGCTCGTCCATCTCTGCCTTCAACTTGTTCTCCAGGGCGATCAGCTGCTTCTGGTGCTGCCGCCGCATGCGCTTGTAGCCCGACATTTGCTCCCGCAGTTCACTCTCATGCTCATGCTCGTGGATCTGCTTGGTCACCTGTGGAGGAAGAGAAGTTAAGAGATGTGATTGCTCTGATTTCAGATTTTTTGATTCGAAAGAAATTCAACAACAGATGAAATTGCAATATGGGGTGCATCCCAACACTAAACATGTCATCTGTCCTTTAATATGCAATACTGATTTGTCTGAGTCATCTTTTCTCAGAAGAACTGAAAGCAGAATTAATTCAATTGTGTAAAGCATTACAGTTTAACTGCTGCAATCAGTCAGCAATACTTGTCAATTTGACAGAGGCAAGAAATAAGTTTCAACCAGCAATGGGAATTTAAGACCTTTAAAAAAGAAATACAGTAAAATCCCTTTAGATTAAGTTACCACTAGAGCCCCCAAAAGGCTCCTTGATCTGACCACTGCAAATACACAGTAACTGCACTGATCAGGCAACCACAAAGGATCTGAAATGTATTCTAAACCCAAAGGAGCAAAAAAGTTAGAAAAACAATATTTAACAGTTACAAAATTAAATGTATTATCAGACAACGACCATACTGTCATGTCTCAACAGCAATGTCACCCACTTCTTTATCAAAACCTGCACCTGACACACCAACCTGAGGACAGAAAGGGTTCTCCACATCTAGGTAGTACTCGCTCCGCATCTTCTCATAACTTCCACCTGAACTCCTCAGGCCAAACATGATGGCGAATTTAGCCAAGTGCACCAGCATCCAGGAACCTTGTGCAGCATCCTATGCACGACAGAACCCTGTCTGAGCTCCGATGCCACCCTGAGACCCCACCCTTACTGGATGACGACCCCCCTCCCCTCCTTGCTCCTGGGCACACAGCGGCTGAGGCAGGCGTGTGAACTGTGAATGAGGCAGGCGACCACACGGGCCAACAAGAGCACAGAGCGGCTCTTTAGTCAGGCTAACGCTAAGCGGCGGACAGCAGGTGGGTCACATGAATACCTCATTGAGAGAGAGTGAGAGAAGTTGGAATGGGGGGTTTAGAGAGATGGAGGGAGGGGGTGGCGTTGATTGCAGAAACATTGAAGAAACAGCAGATGGAGAGTGACTGGGAGAAAGTTAGAAGGGAAAAGAAAAAAAATGAAATAATGAGAAGTAAAATAAGAAAGAATAAGAGGGTGGGAGTTGGTGTGGCAAAAGGTTGAGGCCCCCCTGTCCCCTTAATCTGTGCTGAATCAATACCCCACTGTAACAGCAGCTCCCAATCCTAGTCACTTGCCTCGCTGCCACCCTATATGCTGCCACAAAGGGCCAAGTCACGTCATGTGACGACCTCTTTCACACAAGGCTCAGGGACTGGAAAGGAGATCATATTCAGGGAGAGGAGGGGGCATGAAGGCAAAAGGTGAATGCTCCAGTGAGATTGGTGGGAATTGAGCAGCTTAGTTGTTTTGCTTATTTTGCAATTCAAGGTGGTTTGTCCTAAAGAAATGTAGCGTAGGACTTTAATGAGAAGATTTGTTGAATAGAGGAAATGCTGTGCTGGTAGCTGATATAACTGATTTGTGTAATAACAAATAACCTCAATAACCTGTTCTCCTGGCTGCTAACACCCTAAAGGGGTGCTGCTCTGCAGAACAACGAAACTATTTCATGCCAGGAGATAAAATCATCAGCAGAATTAAAAATTTAAAATACAATGATAGAAGTATGCAGCTCTTTTATTTATATAGCTAATATTTTATTGCAGAATGGAAGAGTATTTGTTTGACTTAAAACTAATGTTTTCCTCATTACATTACGCAAAGCACAACAATCCAAGCCTAAAATACCTCTTTGTTAAGGAACAAGATAAAAGAAGAAGACATGCCTGTACTTTGACATTCGCTACAGAAGTCACCTGATTAAAGAAGGGAAGCAAAACGCCTCTACAGACCCTCTTTTATTGTCCTGTTTTCATCTGTCTGGGCCTCAAAAGAGATGCAAATGCAAAAGAGGTGCATCTGGTTTAAACACAACCTTTACCTGAAAAATAAGCCTTTTAAATCTTTACTGCTATATAACTATATGACATATACCAATGAAGCTTATTGCTATAAGCTTTAACAGTCAGCAAAAACAGCTGACTGATGTGGATGCTGTATGTTCTGATGGTTAAACTCGATTGTAATCTGCTGCTATGTTGTTAATGTGCCGATAGGTTTACAGGCTGTCAAGCTACAACCTGCAACCGAAGGTCAAGCGGCAGATGAGGTAAAACATTTTACAATGATGTCGTCTCTCACACAGCCTCTCACTTTGTCTGACCTATAATAAACCCTGCTCTCCATCTCGCACACTAGTTATGTCTTACATTTGTTCTCCTTCTCCCTTTACATCCATCTCTTTCTACCATTTCCCTCTCTCCTCATCCTTTTCCCTTTCCTTCCATCTCCCTTGATAATTTTTCATCTTCACCTCCTTCATTTGTCATCTTCACCTCCTTCAGTTTTACTTCTTCCTTTTCTCTCTGTTCACCACTACATCAGATCTGGGTGACAAAGCACATCACCCTCTTTTTTCCTCTCTTCCCCACTTGTCCTTTGTCAGTCCAGATTTCAATCTGCACTGCTCTGTTTGTTTATCTGTCCTTCTCATCCTCCTGATATCTGCTGTCTGTGTCCACCATGGCTTCATCTCAATTCACCCTTTCATCTCTTTGAATCTCCCTCCATCACCATGATTTCATCCTTTGTCTTAATATGTAAAATGAACATATATTTCTCACACAGGGATTTGCATGCTTGTCTTTTTGAGGAAACAACTTCTTACTGGTGGTACGTCTTTTAGTTTTCCATTATTCTCATTAATATTCTATCTTTTTTTCCCATTCTCCGTTTCCCTCTCTCTTTTCTATGGCCATCCATCACCCTTCACCATCTGGACCCCCCGTTCTTCCCTCTCCCCATTGCGCTTTGTCTACCTGCTGATTCCAGTCTCAGCGAGTCGAGGCCAATCTGAGGACGTCTGCACTCGGTAGAAAAAGATGATGTCATCTCTTTCAGCGCCGGCGGGCAAGACTGGCACTATCACACCACACATACGGTGATTTACACGATGCCACCTCTTTTCTAGACAGACGTCCTCAGTTACACTGAAATGCCGATAAAGCGCCTCAGCTGCTTACATCCAAGGTATTTTAGTTTGACTTTAATAACAAGCCAAAATTGTTTTAAAACAGGGCTGTATGAGTTAGAATTCTGTAGTGTGTAACAATATTTCTGTGATTCTTTAACAGCAGTTAAAGAAATTAATTAAGAGTTGGTGATAGGGATGATTTTCTTTTTCTATTTAAGGTGAATTTATGTATGTAGAGAACACAGGATACAATTAACTAGTAAATTCAACTCAAGGTTTTGTAACTCCTGTTCTCTGATAACATGAGTGAGGCATCTCACCAGAACACCCTCTTTGTGTAAAGCAAGAAAGAGGTAGCTTTATTGTCACCATACTCAATGGGAGAAGAAATCTGTCTCCCCATCTAGCACCAGGTTTGCTAGCTCTAATATTAAGTAAGTTCTGTGTGGCTAGTTTGAGGAACGAAGACTGGAAAGTTTGGTAAAATTTTAATGGGGTCAAGTCATAGATGTATAATATAACTAGATAGAGATGGTGCCTATTCAGTCCAATGAGAATTGTTTACCTGGCACATAGACCAAAAAAAAGTTTTCTAGCGTCTGGGTTTACTGAATATGCGGTCCACTGAACACGCAGTGAGTTCTCGCATATACTTTACATTGTGAAGACATCAGAGATTTTTAAATTGTTTTTCTCGCTCAAGAAAAGTTTTGCAAATATAAAACCTCCATATCAAAATTTTTTAATAGATTCATACCTGACCTAGTTTGCAATTTGAGGTGTCCTTTCAACAATTTTACAGACGTATCTTGTATAATGGTGGTCTATATAAAAATGCTTTTTGGGCCACAGTGGAATTTTGTCACTGCAATATGAGAATGGCAAAATTGGAAGCGAGGCTGAGCGGCGCCATCGTATCAAGGTCTAAATAATCATGGGTCGGGCAGCTATGGTAAGCTATATGGACCCAGTATTAGCTAGCTTGTGCTACATGGCTCGGTAGCCATTGGGAACTAATGAAGCGCTAGTGAAAGTTCAGTCAAGAGGACTATTCGTGTGAATGCTAAGGCCAAAGTTTATTTCTCATACCATCCCATCATTCACATCTCACGCATGCTCACTCATTATTTCCTGCTGTCATTGTCTGGGGTCGTCAATTGAGATATCAACTGTTCTCAACAGCTGGTCTCATCTATCCAATAGCACAGCAACACACCTTCATCGTTGGCCTATCATCTTGCTGCTGCCCTTTTTTTTTAAATATGCCTCTCTGTCTCTGCCTTTAGTTTGTTCATGCTGCTGTTATGCATGTCCATTTACCCCCCCATCACCGCCCAGTCTTCACTGATTCATCAGCCTCAGCAGCCTTTCAGTCTCAGAATCATCAGCCACCACCACCAGTGTCTGGACTCCACGGGGGGGATTTATCTTTCTGCTGCTGCCGCTCAGGGCAGGCTCCCCTTGATCATAAAATCTCCCCAAAGAGTCTCAGCACCAAACACTTTTGTCAAAACTTAATTTTCACATATCATCTGCTGTGATAAACATTATCTTTACTTCATTCACTTGTCTTTCCTGATTGAAATAGTATTAGCTTGGTCTGCAAACAGTGGCATGCTTTTTGTATGGTGACAGACGCCAAAGCCTGATCTGTGGTGAAGAGTAGGTTAGGTGACTAACAAACACGATTCATGGACTAAGGTGTTAGCCTGCTGGACTGTTAAGCTAAGCACTAATTATTAGCAGTCAGGTAAGAGAAAGAGGATGAATCTGAATGCCAAGTGATGCTGCCTCAACCCTTTTATGTGGAAGGTGTCTGCCATGAGCATCACAACTTCAGTAATGGTATAGACTAGAGGTTTCCAACCTGGGGGGTCACAATATCATTCTGAGGGTTTGTGAGATGAATGGAAGCTCAGTTCAAATGTATTATTATTATTATTATTATTATTATTATTATTGGTCACAACTACAAAAGTTTTGGAACCTACAGAGGCTTCTGATTATAATGCCGAGAGTGTTAGACACATGTTTGAAAGGAAACTGGCATAATGCCATCCATGTTTAGCTAGATGTCCGCAGAAGGAAAAGTACAACATTAGTCTAGAAGTGCAAGGTACACCATCTGTAGATGCATTAGGGTGGATTAATTTCATTCACTGTCTCACTTGTGAATTGTAAAGCTTCTGTTTTATGTGGACCTTCTTCACTGTGTTTTTATTTCCAACCCTCTAATTCGAAAAGATGTACACTGTAATTGCAGCACTACCAGCTGGACTGAATCTGCCGTCTCCTAAAGATGTTTCTGTGATTACAAATCATGAGTGACGATGACGCATGATTAACAAAACAGCAAAGACATTTCCAGTTGTGTTTAAATTCAGATAAGAGGAGACTTATGGTCAAAAAAAGGTCTGGACAATCAGCGGTTCACGCTTCGGTCAAGGACAGTATGAGGACATTTTCTTTGCTCATCTTCTCTCATGTCTGGTTTAAGACCTGACAGCAGACGGGACTCGCAATTTAAACCAGAGGGTCGTGGATGAGTAAACACACACACACACACACACACACACACACCACAACTACTTAATAGTTACTAGATCCGGTTTCCATGACAACAGACAGGCAGGGTGAGAGAGAAAAAGAGACAGGGAGAAAGAGAGGGAGAGAGAGAATTCCACCCCTTTCAACTCAGAACATTGAGTCAGATCTGAGAATGATGTATTATCAAGTGCAGGAGACAAAGAAATAAAGGAGAGGGTGGAGGCAGGGGAGTGGTAATGTGAGGCATAGTAGAAGAGGACAAAACAAAAGGAATGAATGAGAGAAAAGACAGCAGAGGAACAGAGATCTGTTGCAGAAACTGCACCGAAACTGGAGAGCAGAGACAAAGAACCAGGAAGAGGAAGAGGTAAAGATGGACTGAAAAATAAATATCAAATAGGTGGAAAAGGAGAGTTAACGAAAAAAAGCAAAAGGAGAGTCCACAAAGGAAAGACATGCCTATTTTTATACAGCGTTTTAAAACATTAGGTTGTTCGAACATCAATCCACATCACATTCCTTCAGCATGGAGAAATTACAGTACATCACTTCCAGAATCAACAGCACTGAACCAGGGCATTGAAAGAGAGATTTTAATAGAGAGAAAACAAAAATAAATACATATTCTTTGCCCTCGTATGGTGCTATGGCATCAACAAAAGCTCAGAGAAAGATTTTGGCAAGGAGTTTTTGCAACGCAACACAATTTTCAAAGTTAATATTTCAAAAATTCATGATGCTGAAACCCTTAAAGCCTCTGAAAGAGAAAACAGTACCAAAAAAAGATGTTTTGTTAAACTTACAAGTGAGGCTGATTTTATGGTGGCAAAGCGGCCCTGGTTCTTGTAGTTTTGGGCCTGGCTGCTCTTGTCAGAGGAGGACGGCCTCAACCCTGCACGGTGGTCCCTGTGGATCCCATCGTCCCAGTTGTACTGATGGTCCTGTGTGAAACAAAGACAGCATAGAGAAATGCAAACTGAGTAAAAGTCATCAGTTGAGTCACAGAGTTGTCTTCTTTTAAAATAATAGAGAACAAATGGCACCAAAATGAACAAGGAGTAAATGTGAAGGTGAAAACTGTGCGGTGCTACAGGCCACTTGACAGAACTATGCCATTCTTTTTCTGTGCCTTTTAAATAGCAAAGTTCCCCTTTAATTTAAAATCATACCACATCTAAAATCTAAAATCATCAGCATTTGCTAAAACTGTGTCAACTGTAACCTCGCAAAACATGATGAAATGTCAGCAACCCCCCCCCCCCCCCATTAGACACTAAACATTTTCAGGAGCCCGGGGACCCAAGAGTTGATTTGTGTTAAGAGGGAACTTCATCAGCATCTGAAAATAATGTGTCACTTTCGTTTGTTCTCAGCTCAGCCCCTGAACTTGAAACAACACATTGGCTGTCTGTTCATGAAGTGACATCCTTATTTATGCACTGTCAAAACACAAAGAGCAGATTAAGAAAGAGAATGACAAAGCAATGACAGCCACTCTCTCCACAGATTTTTAAGTCATATGAGATATTTAATGAGGATGTTTTGCATTGTGTTGACCTGTGTGTGTGTGTGTGTGTGTGTGTGTGTGTGTGTGTGTGTGTGTGTGTGTGTGTGTGTGTGTGTGTGTACTGCAAATGATTTGTGAACACAGGTAAGCATCACAAAACCAATTAGAATATACAAAACTGTGAATGAATCACCAACTTATGTGTGAAGAAATACTCTCTTCACTCTTCAGTACTGGTTTTGTTTCCTGATAACATCACACCATCACAAAAATGTTTCAGACAAACAGGCTTGTCAAACATTCTGTAACGGGGACAAAATGCACCAGTTGAACCTGGGGTTGCATGGTGTTTGTGTGTGTTGGAGTGGAACTTAGCAGTACATATCGCATGACAGACTCGCTAAACTAACACCACTAGGAGCATCACAAAAAACACATATCGTGTACATAGCTACATGTATTGTATGGTACAGATTATGCACTCATACTGTACCACTCACTGAGTGCAGGCGTTGCCCCTGATGAGCTGCTTCAGGTTGAGGTGTGGCCTTATATAAAATGGGCAGCAGGTAACAGTCCGTGGATTTGCTATCAAGCACAGAGTAAGTTCACCCCAACAACTGCGTAGAGGGTGACGGTTGTTTATTGTATGATTTAAAATTGTTGTACTTATCATAGCTTAAACCAGGGTACACTTGCATTTGTAAAACAACTTACTTGCTCAAAGGGGTTTTGTGTGGATATATTTAAAATCCTTTGCCTTTATATTTTCTTCAATTTCAGGGTCTGAAGTTTTGAAATGTTTAGACACAACGCTGGTAAATGCAGTTGCTTTTGGTTCATCCTCACCTCTTCTTGAATGTGTATTACATGCTTGATATTCACAGTTACTAAATGCTGATTTATGACTAATTACAGGAGGATGCTGTGGTCAAGGAGGCCATGGTCATGGTCATGGCCATGGACATGGACATGGACATGGACACGGTGATGGACATGGACATGGGCCTGGACACGGACATGCACATGGACCTGAGCACAAGCGCAGACGCAGGCACAAGCGTGGCCACAAGCATGCCAAGTGTCACAAGAAGGGGAAAGACTGTCACGGGGTAAGACTCACTGGTATTCACTTCATTCATGACAGAAAGTGGATTTTATTCAGAATTCAGAGAAACATGAAGCATAAAAGGTTTGTGCAATCCAACCTAATGAAAACTGATCACAGGAATACTCTGTTATTGATGATATTAATTGTTTTTTAATGGTTATTTATTTACATTGGTTACATTATTAGATTACAGTCATTAAAAAGTAACTTGTTACGTTACATGTTACCTACTGAGAAAAGTAACTTGTTTGCAGCTGGGGGATGTGTTCGAGCGGTAATCACAACCTTCATACATAGTCTAAAAAATAAACAAAATTAAATTAAAATGTCACAAAAGGAAATATAATCTTAAAATTTTCCTCATTGAACAGACAAATACAACCGTACACCTTCTGAATTCAAGTGTTTTCTCTGTCACTGAGCTAAGACGAGCTTAACTTCCTTGTTAACTCATCGTAAAAAAACAAAAACAAATGAGACATAAACAAAATAAAACTCACTAAAACCGTTATTGTTTGTCTTTCCATTGTTCCAACAATCACCAACTTTGGTCAAAATAAATCCTCAATTCACAGTTAGATGTGAAAACATGCTGTTTAGCTAACGCTCTGACAGTGAACTGGGAAGAGGAAGACGTTTAAAACACATGCTCTTATCGCCTACAGTACATCAACAAACATTCAATTACTGGCAACAAAAGAAGCAGGGAAATGCAGTATGTTTTAAAAGTAACAGCTCAGATTTATCCTGACCTTTGGGACTTCATCAACAAGAGTCAAACTCATTCCAGCTCTTTTGTGAAGAATGAAATGATGAGCTGCCATCGCTCACTGACGAGTTCTGTTTGTTTGTTTTTTTCTTTATGTTCCTCACGGCTGTAGTCCTCCAGCAGCTCCTGCAGCAGCGACTCTGACTAGATGAAGACTCCTTCGAGGGGGAAAAGAGCCCTTCCACAAGAATCACTCGTGACCTTAAAAAGCTCTTTGTAACTCAAACGCATGTATAATCCAAAAACACACATTTTATCTGGTTGTATGGCCTTGAATGAAATAATAAATAAATTGAACACAAAGACGGTTTGGGAGGCTATATTGGCGTTTCATTTTGTTCAAGTCACTGCGTGTTTAGGTGATTATTCTGTTTTCTGTTTTATTTTGTTTGCAAAAGAAACAATATTGAATATGTATGGGAGGATGTGGTTGATATTACCACTAGATGGCCCCAAGGTAATACACTTTCAGGCTCTGCCCCTGATGACAGGCACTGGTTTGTTCTCTAGCTGAGGTGTGGCTTCCTTCTTTATAAAAGCAGAGCCGGTTCACTGCTGTGTCTGTGGATCTGCACTCCAGCACTCAGTAAGTTCACTATCTGGGCAGACTTACCATAAAATATGTATGTATTGATAGATTGATCATGTTGTATTTCCTTTGTTAACTTTATCGCAGTATTTTGTCATCATGTCTTTAAGACAAATTGCACGGTTCACTGTTGAACAAAGCACACTGTCTTTTCCACAGTGGACTGCAGTTTGTTTGTACACAATATAGCATTTTAGGTTTTACAACTGCTCAGATCTGCCTTTTCATTAATAAAGGTCATTTATTTTCTAATGTTAAGAGGGGATTTGTGTGCAAATTAAGTGGCTTCTTTCATTTCAGGGCTTGGTGCTGAAATTCTGAAATGTACGGGAATAACAGAGGTAAAAAAAAAACAACCTAAAACTTGTTACTGTCTTTTGTTCATTCTCAGTCCCCACATCTCCATCCTTTTTGTCAAACTTTGTTTATTGAATTTTAAAGAGCAACAATTGACATCAAGTGTGTACAAACTAAAGGAGAAAGTGATGAGCCCCACCCCTTTTGTTTGACTAGGAAACCAGTATCCCTCTGGCTGTGGGCCTCAGCCAACACCAGGAGGATACCCTTACTGTCCACCAGGCGCTGTGCCACCCCAAATCTGCCCTCCTCAGCCCTGTGGTCCACCCATGTATAATCCTTGTGAAGGGCATGGAGGCCACGGTCATGGACCAGGGCCTTATGAGTATGGACCTGGTTATGGTCCTGGTCATGGACATGGGCATCATGGTCACGGACATGATCATGGACATGGGCATCATGGTCATGGACATGATCATGGACATGGGCATCATGGTCACGGACATGATCATGGACATGGGCACCATGGTCATGGACATGGTCATGGGCACCATGGTCATGGACATGATCATGGGCATCATGGTCATGGGCATGGGCATCATGGTCATGGGCATGGGCATGGGCATCATGGTCATGGTCACAGGCACAGGCACAAGCATGGTCACATGCATGGCCATTGCCACAAGAAAGGAAGGGAGTGTCATGGGGTAAGATTCAGTTGATTTATTGATAAATGTGGAGTGTAAATCATCAAGTCGCTATTGTACCAAATTAAATACTGTATCACAGTCCACTGACAATTAGTAATACATTTAAAGGTGCAGGTTTAGTTTAAAACCTTCAAATGAAAAAACATTATTAACAGAATGCTGCTGTGTCGCTGTAAATCACCTCCGTACTGTATCTCCTGGCCTCAAACTGGCCTCCACCGGTCTCAGAGGCTGTGTCCGCTCCCAGTTTGGTTTCCAGCTTTGTTCAGGCTGCAGAGCCCGGTTGAGCTGAGCCCCGCTGCCCTAGATCGCCACCTCGTACCTCTGACACGAGGCCGGGATCTAGGCAGACTTCAATCTCCACCGCTAACCTCCACCACTAACTGAGCTAACAGTCGCTATAACTACAGCCAAAGATAATTCCACAGCCGAACAACTTACAGCAGACAGAAAAATGACAGCATATTAACAAATATTAAAAGATCAGAATAAAGTAGCTATAATCAATATTTTTTCTAATAACAATGGATTAAATGGCTGTTATGTGCATGGCATCACATATAGTTATGAACCCACAACGAATTATCACCCAACTTTACAGCAAGATTCTAGAAGTTCTTAGAGAACAAAATCAGAGTTATGTTTTATCTTCATCAGTTGGACGGACACAGCTCCTAATGAATGCTAATGTTGTTCTGCATCTGCTGGATGTTTAGGCAACTGTTTGCTAACATGTTAGCCATATCGGTTTAAAAGGCGATAGCATGTTAGCAGTTGTTAAGTTAGCTTGTTTCTGCTGCTTCCAGAGGGCCAAAAATCGATTAAAATAGTTTTAATGATGCGTGTGGCCCAAACCAAAAACTCTAACTGAAAAGCAGCGAACAATAATTATTTCATAAAGAAAAATTTTATAAATGGATCCCAGAAATATATTCATCTTTCAAAAACTCGTGGAATTCGAGTCATTATTGACACATCATTCTATCTATTTATTTACAGTTTGTATTGAATATTTCATCAAAAATCACTAAATTAATTCACGATGTCTGTCCCTGCTGTAGTCCTCCAGCAGCTCCTGCAGCAGCGACTCTGACTAGAAGAAGATGTCTGGATGGGAAGAGAAACAAGTTTCCAGCCGGAAACCTTCTTCCTGATACATTTTATGATGACAATCGGTTTATTTGACCACTTAAAATTCAAAGCGTGTTGTTTAAAGCTTCTATTTTGTTTTCTTTTGTTAAGTATTTGGCTAATAAATGCACATTTAAAGTTGGGTTTAGCTGTTACATATATTACCTTATATAAAGTGCTAAGCTATTTGAAAGTAAAGAAGAACTAAATACTTGTAGCAGCTCCACAGCTTCACTCTCTCCAGACAGGTGACATCAGTCAATGTGTGACTTTGTGTCTGCATCTGCAGATCAAGTGTGATCAACAACATAAAACTGCCTTTTGTTTATCATAAAATAAATCATCTCTCTACAATGCCTTGCCTCTGTATTCTGTCATTCACTTGACATTATAGTCACGTGTTATGTATCAGTGTGTTTTTATATTATCTTTATTTACCTAGGGAACATTGAATAAAGACCTTTGCTCAGCCTGCCACTCCTCACTACATTCTTGAATAATAAACTGAAAGGTTAATTCAGGCTATTTTTGCTCTTGTTAAATATGCAATATATTTAAATGTTAGACACATGGACTCATGCATTGTGTTTACACCTGGTGCCTTGTTGTCTGTGTAAACTGGGAGGGGAGCTGAGTGCCTTCTATGGACTGAAACTTTCAAACATGTTGCACCTTTGGCCCAACCTGATGTAAAAAAAAAAAAATTTAAAAAAAGAAGCACGGTGTTCTGTACAGCGCACATGATTCATGTAGTTCTGTAGTCGTTACTGAGATATTGACTTCCACAGTGGTCATTAGTCTTCCTCGGGTACAAAACCAACAGTAAAAACAAACAATTTAAAATCATACAGTGTCAATAAAACAAGAACAAGTCACATGTAAAGATCAGGAAATAAGTGAAACAGCAACAACAACAAAATAATAATAATAATAAATACTGAAAAATGTTCCATAACAGCAATAACCAAAATAAAATCTGAGATTCATTGTTTTTTTTAATTAATAGAAAATCTACTTTTATCTGTCTTACTATGCAATGTGACATCATTTAGTTGATGTCATGTTTAAACTTACTGCACTGTGTTCTGTCTGATGTCACGCAGGCCTTCCTTTAACATCTTTAGTGTGATCAGGAAAAGTCCTGCAGATTGTTTTTTCTGTTAGAGGTGGAAACACATACACATTTTCTTATTTAAAATATTTATCATGTATTAATTGGCAGACAAAGTTGATGTTTTTTTTAATCCTAGAAAGGTTTAATAATGACCAAAACATCTCTCATTGTAAGAGAAAATATAAGTTGTAAACCAGATTTTTAAAGAGAAAAGTACACAATTTCTCTTTCATTTAAAGATTTTATTTACATGTATCATTATATATAATATATCCAGGGGTGTGGCACAATATTCTGCATCCTGTACATAAGCTTTTTTTTATGGGCCCCTCCCCAAATTCATGGCTATTTGTTCTATAGTGTCTTTGTGGGCCCTCCACCTCCTCCAGTCCGACACTCCTGAATACAGCCTTCCACAACAGCTAAACAAGCCCCACAATCCTGACGACAAAGCAAAACAAGACAGGAAGACCAAACAAAACAAAAACACAACAACAACAACAACACATCCAACAAATAAGCTAATTCCTCAGTAATTTCATATCTGATCATTTTAAATGAAAAATGTTAAATGTAAATACACCGTTCCTCTCCAGCTCTTCACCAACTGAAACTCCAATATGATCCTTTGGATTCTCAATTGTTGTGTCCTCGGTGGCATTATTGTCCACCTGTCCTATGAAAAAAGAAAAAAAAAGACACAGTAAAAACAAACAAATATAAGGAAACAAACAAATAATGGGAAATCTTCAACCGGCTTTATCTATGGGGGGTTTTCATAACACATTTCTTCTTTCCAACGTAGCAATCAATCAAAAGTGCACAAGTACAAAAGGGTGTGTATCCATACTTCAGACTGCTCCATATTAACTGTATGTTAAAGATCACACACACACACACACACACACACACACACACACACACACACACACACACACACACACACACACACACA
>JBBPCS010000386.1:12950619-12964130 GCA_037974645.1 Hollardia meadi
TGTGTGTGTGTGTGTGTGTGTGTGTGTGTGTGTGTGTGTGTGTGTGTGTGTGTGTGTGTGTGTGTGTGTGTTAATGCACAATACTGAGATGTCTTCAGATTAGAAGGCCTCTTTTGTGTGTGTACATGACAGATAAAGCAAATCAACCTGCACAACTTTTAGACTCAGCAGACGATTCAGTTAAGTCTGCAGGAACTGGCTACATTAGGATGTTATAATCAGCCTCTGTGTCTTCCCCTGAAACAACAAAATAAGGTTTGGGACTCCAGGTTTTCTCAGTAAAGCCTTCAGTGGTGTCTTGTTGCAGTGAGGTCTGCTGGCTGCTCTGAATTGCTTCACGCGGCGTAGGATGGCGCGACTGTGGCTGCTGGCAGTCTGTGCCTATTCATGCTGCCTCAGGCCAGGTCAACTAAGGGCCATCTTATCTCAATGTCAGACTACTGTGGCAGCAGGAGGAAGGCAACTGTGTGTGTGCTGTGAGCAGGTATCAACTGTATTTTGAGCTCTATCTAACCATATTACAAGTAAACAAACAGCAGTTAAGAAGACCACTTTGGATAAAAGTACAGTATCTGGTTCCTTTAAGACTTCAATGCCTTCTTGGTGTTTCATTAACATCACTTCAAACGGACGAACCTGTCATCAACCTCGCAGAGTCTTGCGTGAAAAACTCCCTCACTGCAGCACAATACAACTGCTAAGTTATAATGAGAAATTGATACCCTGCAGTCAAGCTGAAAAAAATAGTTGATTAATTGATTAAGTGATTGACAGACTCATTAAAAATGTCAAAATATTAGTAGTTCCAGATTCTCAAACATAAAAACTAAAAAAGTGAGATTTTCTCAGTTTAATATCATTATAAGTTAAATATCTTTAGGGTTGGGAGAGTTGGGTCTGACAACTTTGAAGATGTAAGCTTGCGTTCTAGGAAATTGTGACTGACTGTTGATAATTGATTTTCAATACCTATTCATTTATATTGTTCATTTCTTATTTAATCAAAGCTTGACTCAGATAGCTGTATTATTGTTCCTCTCTTGATTATAAACACACTGTGGGCTTGTGCTGTTTTTTGTAATGTGTCCGTTTTATACAAATGTTTCCCTCTGTGATGGCAAAGCTGAATTCAATGTGGTTTTACACAAAACCCATAAACAAATAAAAAAATGTAAAGAACAAAAGACACCCCATGCACAGCAGCACACAGCAGCAAATCTGATCTGATCTGATGCAACATCAGACAGTTCACTCCTTGTTATTTTTAATGTTAACTCTTAAATATACTAACTATAATAGTGTCAATCGTATCCTGGTGTGCGCTGGAATATCGATCTTTTTAAAATAAAAAAATCGACTTCTTCTGAGGTGAAAGTTAGAGAATTGTGAATAGAATTGAAATGGAGTTCAACCAGGTTAATGTTTTTAACCCCTTGTTCTCCACTTGCTTCATTTGATTGTTACGCCTGTAAAACTATCATTCTTATCTCTGTATTATTTCTTTTTCTGAGACTCTGTGCCCCTTATTCTTTACATTAACCCTTCCCTCTTCTTCTTCCCACCTCTTCCTCCTCCTGGCTCTCTCCCATGGGCCCGTTATGTTTCTCCTGGTAGAGGATCTTCTTCATCTTGCGGTACTGCAGATTGTCCAGCTCACGCACTGCATCCTTGGTCCTCTGGATGAGGTCGATGAGAATGCGCGGCGAGCGTTCCCGACGCACAAAATCATGCTGGACAGAGAAGAAGAGGGAGAAAGTGAGATAGTTTGTTGGGTCAGAGGTTATATAAATAGGGATAGAAGGGGTAAACAATTGGTTTAGAAATTTTAAAAAAATGTCTTATATAGTAAAACTCTGGTTTGAGAACATCTCATAACTGCAGGACCTGAAAGCTTAGTCATGGCACATTGTTGTTCTTAAAAATCTTATCAATTGTGTTTAAAAGACATCTTTAGAACTGCATTGCCATCGACTTCTTGCACCAAACCTGTGACTATCACTAGAGGGCGCCTGTAGGTTGCTCAGCCAATCCTGGTAGTCCCAACACCTAACACACATCTTCTAGTACACTGAACACATGGGATCTGTCTGTGCAAAATTGTCCATAAAATTGATTTTCATAAACATGCTTAATATTTTGCATTGCAATGAAACAACAGAGTAACATGCTGATAAGGTTTCAAATCTTCATCTTTAATCTGGAATTGTGTTTGTTTGATTGATTTTTTTAGAAGGCCTATAACATTAACCTGTCAAGAAAAAAAAAGGTAAGGGAGGAGTCATAATTTAATAACAGAATTGGTGGGACACAAAGAATAATAGGATCCCTTGTAGACAAACTGGATATTAACAATCTTAAATTTGTTATCTAAAGAAAGTAAACGCCTTGCAGAAACAAACTCCAACAACATAAAAATTAAAAGTAAAAATAAAATAATATAATTTGATGATATTTTCCAGCATAGTATTACACTAAACTGACTGGTGAAACCCATTTCGATCACATTTCTAATCTGTGAGCAGTTTTTACGGTAAGGAACCAACTTTTGTGTAATTTGATGGATGTGTAATTTGGTGGAGGTTGGAGCATTATGCATTCATGTGATTAATTATTTTGCGTTACATAACCAGCAGGTCAGAGTGGGTGGGTGAGACTTGTGGGGGGTTAGCTAAGAATGAGGTGGCAAAGATGTGAATTCGTTTTTATTTATGTACCTTTTTTTTTTTTTAGCAATGAACCATATAAACATCAAGATGAAAATAAAAATAAAACCGAAACATCGTTTCTCCCATCATCTGCACTTCCTCCTGCTCCACCACACACATATATTCACACCTCCTCTTAGTCACTCTCATTCATAAAATATGATGTGCTTTAAATGGCCTGAACGTATGCAACCTCAGAGTACAGAACTAAAATATATATACTGTATAAAAAAAGAAACTATATTTTTAGGTCTATTTCTAGCTCTCTTTCTCTGCACACCTTCCTCTCCATGTGACAGATGCTGGTGTAATGGGTTAGTCAGGACACAGGGGAATGACATCACACTCTGAAAATAGAGATGACGGTGATTTGTCCCGTTTTCTGACGGACCAACACCAAAGTGTGGGTGGTTGGCCACCTCCGTCTTATCGACCAGCGAGAAGTGATCTCCAGGATCCTCATTACAAGGTTTGTGTTAAGGAGAAACGAAAGAATTTCCACAGCAGCTTCAGTCCCTTCCCTGTATGTAAACTATAGCTAGAAGTACGAATAAATCCTCAGATTTAATTAGTCGGGTATAATCAATGCTTGATGTTAAGTGCATTTTATCACATACTAACTTTTTGGTACCCACTTTGCTTTAATCCATCTTGTTTACTTCTACGGCAATTTCAGTAACAATTCCCAGAGAGCAAGCCCACCATGATTGATGCATTAAAGGAATAAATCAACACCAATACTCCTATTCTATTACATCTGTACAGTCAAAAGACTGGAAACAGGGAGAAAGAGGTAGCCTGGCTCTGTCCAAACGTAATGAAGTCCACCTACCAGCACATCAAAAGCTCACTACTTAACAGATTAGAGCTTGTTTTGTTTAATCTGTACAAAAAGTAAAGCGTAAAAACGGCATCCACTATTTAAAAAAATTTTTTTTTCACATACAGATTTTATTATTCACCACTGTCCACCTGTTTCCAGTCTTTGTGATAAGCTAAACTAAGCTAAGTGGTTGCTGGCTCCAGCTACACATTTACCGTACATATAGCTTCAATCTTGTCATCTGACTCTGAGCATAAAAGCGACTCAACATAAAAACACATAATTTTGTACCATGGGAAAGTGTTGTTGCACTGGAAATATCTGTGGTTTGCTAGTAAATCCATTGGATTAAAAAAAGACACCCAATGGCAAAGAACACCCAGAAGTATTTTTAAATATTCAAGAGTATTATTTGCTTAAATGTTGGGTACTTATGGGAGGAGGTCACTGAGAGGTTATTATTTCATTATGTATATAATTACTATTACTTTAAATGAGGTATACAGGGAGGTAGTGTGTTTAACCTGAAGCCAGAACACTGATAGCTCAAGGCCCCCAGATTAGTGACCTGATTTTGCCTTTAAAGAGCTTGGAGGGGCGTGTGCCTGTGTGTGTATGTGCATACTGGAAGAAAGCGTGATTCTGTGTGTATGTGTGTGTGTCTGAGAAGAGAAAGTGGGGTATTAATCATAAGCTAACAGCCCACCCCCCCCAAGCCCTTCACTATAAAGCAGCCCCTTCGACACTGATCCAAAGTCTGTTTGGTACTTATCCCTCTTTAATGGGTTTTCAGCCAGGATTTGGGTCAGGGGTGTTGGGAAGAGTGAATTCCAGCCTAAATGTTGATCAGATCCTGACAATAGTCCAGAGTCCCTTGTTTAACCGCTACCTAACCTCACGTCTTTCCCTTCATCCTCTCTAAGGTGAGCCAGGTATCAAAACTCCTGCTCAAGCTCTCACACTGTTAAGCATAATTACCAAGAACATAAAACTCTTAGTGGGCCAATAGGATTACCTGTTGGTCACACAAACAAAAAGATCAACTCCTTATTTACAGGGAAACACAATGAACATACACAGATTAACACTGAGTTCATTGTGTATTTGTGGGGAGTTATTGGGCAGGATGACTAAAAAATGTCAATACAAAGGCCTGAGTTGAAGCTGCATTTCAGCTATGAATTTTTATTGAATGGGATCAGTTCGCCTTTTATTTGACAGTTGACAGTGAAGAGTGACTGAAAGAGAGGGTGACATCTGACAACATCATGTAAATTTTAAGCATTAAAATTCATTTCAGACATTAATAAATGTCTGACAAAATATTCCCATGACAAGGTCCAGGACTTTTTCTCTTCGTCCAACGAGGTGGACCTAGTGATTTTTTTTGTGAAATCTAAAAATTGTATAAAAAGTTAAAGAATGGGGCACAAGAACTCTAACATCCCGTTTCAAAAGTCCAACCAGGGACTTTTGTTATATGTTCTTCCCAATCTGTCTCTCCCCTCATTTCTTGCTGCCTGATAGTTACTTTCTAACTATCAATAAAAGCATTAAACGCCCAAAAATGCTTTTTTAAAACAGAAAACAATTGCCCAACCAAATGGGAAGACACTATCTAACTGCATAGATAATGGTCAGCATCAGCTTTTAAAAAACCTCATACCAGCCGGATTCTAATCCAAGGATTTATGTCCAAGTAGCAAACAGACACAGTTCTATGGTGCCCTTAAGAACCATGGCTACAAAGCGCGGCACAGGAAGTTTCAACAAATAAAAAATAAATTAAAAAATAAGCTGTACTGTGTGGGGTAGTGGGGTGCTTGAAGAAGACACTCTTTATATGCCTGCTTATTAGGAAGCCGTGGGTGGGTGGCAATGACTCATCTACATGGCTCAGGGACTGACTGACACAGGAAGTGAGGTCACAGCTGGAGGGATTACAGAAGAAGCCCACTCACTCGTAGCAGCTCCCCTGATGAAGGTCTGTCCTGAGGAATTTTCAGTAGGCAGTAGTCAACAAAGCTCCGGAAGGGGTCAGACCTGGGTAAAGAGGACAGTGAGATAGAGCTCAATGGTTCCCCTTCTCAAACAAATTTCAATCAGAATAATTTAAGCCAACATAGCAGGGACAATCTAATGATAGAGCTACACCTTTTGTACTTACTATCAATGAATATTTAATGTGAATGTGAATAACCTCTTCTTCTGTTGTACTGTGTTTATCGTATCAATACACTAAACCAGAACAATTCTATATAATCTCTTAGTGTAGCCCTATATATTCAACCATATACAGATTATGTATGTAGAGCAATAAGAATATAGGCCACTGGCGCTGTAGAACATCGTGCCACTGACTCTGATCTAAAAATACTCTCATAATAACACAGTATATGTAACACTGTGTGTTTGGGTTGCTATGATGGGTAGTTCAGATAAAGTAGCCTGTAGTGCTATTTTAAGACTTTGATAGCCAAAATGTACATTGTAGGGACAGTAACACCACATATTCACCACCTAGATCCTCCTCACTTTCTATATCTAGAGTCCTCTGTGGTTAACCAAGGTCCATGAGTCACACCAATGTGTTCACAGTGTGGTCTTGTGTATGTGTATTTAAGTTACACACTATGGAGCCGACGTCTCTACTAGTCTTATCTGGCAGGAAGTTGCCTCGGGCCACTGGGGCTCCTCCAAAAATACCACAACCCTGTGCCGCCCTGCACAATTGCTCGCCTCAGCATGATTCTACGACTAATTTTACAACAGGTGTTCTCCATGTACAATTATAGGAGGCAAATTCTAGCTTAAAAGACTCTCCCTGCCTCATGTTTCTGATGACATGCCCTTTGTCAGAGCCCACAATTTGTGTTCTCATTTAAGCTGTAAAAATACTCTTTAAATGAGAGCTTGCATGGAAGACACGGGAAGGCCACTTATGCCTTCAGGCTGCTCTGAAGCAGGTAGAGAACAACATTCAAACTTTACGACTTGACTGTGCAGAAAATGCAGATTCTTGCAACATATGACAAGGAGCAAACACTGACATGACTATACATGCTTTGGATTGCACACACACACTTCATTTTCAAAGCATATTACCATAAAATATACAAAAGTAAATTACAGGGAGAGCATCAAACATCCGGTTAATACAGGATTTGATGAGTTTCAATTGTGAGCAGTGGCTCCAGCTGCCTCACTAAGTTCCTGCTAATATCCATTTACATCTTTTTTGCTAATACAGATCACCTGTTTCTCTATATATTCATACTGATAAATGTTTATCCTCTTTTCTGCTTTGCCAATGTTAACCTATTTCCTACAAATTCCATTTTTGCCTTCACTTTTATTTATATTATATTTTATTATACCAGTCTGTGCAAGCTCAAACTGAGTACATGTGCATGTAAAGGAATTTTGAGGTAACTAGTATGGTATAATACTACAGTGTATACTGAGTTACTAACTAACATAAAGGATACTGTGTGCGTACATTAGTTGAAATTAAAACAGATAAGGTGGCTATGTAGGGTATATAGTAAGTGCTAACGTTCATGTTCTAACTAGCCCAAATAACTTGCTTAAAAAATATTTATTCCTCCCAAAAAGCAGTCCAATGATGTTGTGAATATGGTCTTTGACCACACAATTTAAAAATGAACCAGTTTTGTTTCTTTACATAAAAATATATATCACCAAACACAGATACAATCCGTAAACAGCAGAAAAGATGCAGCTGCAAAGACACAGTCAGAGCTGTTTAAAACCTGCTGGCCTAAATTTAATTGTTCAAAGTTTTTTGATGTCTGGAAGGACAGTCTCCAGAGAATCCATTAGCATCTAAAGCCATAAGCTGCAAAGCTGAGCACAGCATAAAGTCTGTGTACAAAGAAACATCCTAGTTGGTATAGCAAAGAGATTTAACTACTAGAATAATATTAGAATCATCACAATGCTTTTGTTTTGATGTTGATGTACGTTAAAATATGCCTTATAGCCCAGCAGGAATGCTGTGGGTATTTACACAGTATTTCTTTGGTTGAGCTTTCACAAGTAATTACATAAGAGACTTAAGGGTGTGACCTTGCACAAGACCTGTTGCAGGGATCACAGGTCATGCAGAATTACACACGGATGTCTTACCCTGACTGAGCCAAGATCGTAATGGGTTTTAATAGTCACAGCTGACTGGATGTATTCGATCAGCAGTTTCACTCGATTTTTTTAGTTTGTGGACATGTCTTTGTTTGATTAAATAAACATTTAAAGGATAACATAAAGGATTAAAAAAGAAAATGAAAAATTATACTGAATGGCAATATCTGGGATGTGTGTTTTCAACTCACCACTCATTGGACTGTAGCGTGGGGGAGTCGTTCTGTGCGATGTGATATAAGGCACTCATGGCATTCATGTTGAATAATGGAGGTTTACGCTCCGCTAAAATAAGAAAAGACAGGAGAGTCGGACATAGATGAATTAGAGTGAAAGTTTTCACAGTCACCAATAAGCTTCACCTTGAATGAGGCAGATTCAAAGTCTCAAAGCACGTATGGGCCTACAAATGCCTTCTTTGACCCGTAGTTAGATGTATACTCACCCAGTTCAATACAGGTGATCCCAAGGGACCAGATGTCCACTTTTCCCTCATACTGACCCTCGTCCATGGCTAGGATCACTTCTGGGGCCATCCTGAGTACAGAGAGATGCACATCAATATACACACAGCATTTAATTACAGGGGGAAAAAAATCTATGAAAATATGAGAATCTTCTAAACCTCTCCAAGCTTTTAAAGACACTGGTATGCTGTGATTGGAGCTCAATTTTTGGAATATATGTGTTTCTGTAAAGGTGAAGTGTGACAACGAGACATTACAGTTGATTTGGCAAAGCTTTATAATAGATTGGCTGTCCTGATTCATAATTTCAGATTTCAGATACGATTTCAGATACGACTATTCCAGAAAGAGCCACAATGCTAGCATAATATCTGACATCTGGTGTGCAAGGGTTGAAAACTAATGATATGGATGAAGAAAGGTGTTGTCACTTCTCACATAGGCTGCATCAACGATGACCATCTTCAGCATGAAACAGGCTCACACCTCTTCTCTCATTAATTAATTTTCTCATGAATTTCATTATTTATTAGTATTTAGTAGTAAGCTCTAGTGTGGGCTCTGGAGTAACACACATCTGTGTGCCAACAAAAATTCCTATAATGTATGAGTTTGGCTTCAGGCGTCAAAATTTTTTAAATAAATAAATAAATCACTGACAGCACGATGGTAACAACATGAAGAACGTACACACTACAAAAACAAACAAAAAGCCAGAAAAGCAGCTTAATTATGCAAAAGAATTAAAAAATGTATAGACTTGTGTCTACTGACCAGTAAGGTGTTCCCACAAAGGAGTTGGCAGGTGAGGCAATGGAGGCAGAGCCAAAGTCGGCCAGTTTGACCTGACCCAGCTCAGTCAGCAGGATGTTACCAGCTTTCACATCTCTGGGTGGGGGGAGAGGGTGATGACGACATTGAGCATATAAAGAGAACGTGTGGGAACGGCAGCCAAGAGAAAGCACATCAGTTCCAGGGATCTATTTTGCGTTGTGCTTTTCTCTCCATTTGATAAACTGGTCACTGGTGTGGTGTATTTATAGATTTTATATGTTCATTTTAATGGGTTTCATGTCATGTGATGACACAGAACAGTCAAAAGGATTGATGCGACACCATTGTTGGATTTCAATCGTATTTGTCAGCAATAAAAAATAATATCACATAAGTATATTGAAGAAGAATACAGATATGAGGTTTTACAGCTTAATTAGTTAATGCTGCAATAAAGGGAGAACATGCGTGTCTCTTAACTCATTTTGTTTTTGCTAAAGTCATTGTATGTTCCTATTGGGAAATGTCAGTAATAAGGAAACAGACTGACTCACCTGTGAATCATATTATGGGAATGTAGGTAAGCCAGTCCTAGCAAGGCACCATGGGTAATGGCAGCAATTTCCATCTCTTGGAGTGGTTTCTTATGAACTTGGGGAGAAATGAGTACAGTGAAATCTCCATGAACAAAGGCCATACAGTCATCTGAACTCATGCTAATATTCAGCTACTGAGCTACAGAGAAGGAAAATTCAGTAAAGGATATATACAAGTCTACTGCAGTCAACTAAATTTACACACACATGCTTCCTGTGGGATAATAAGACTTGTTTTAAACGCTCTTGCTCAAGTAGAGTTAAGCAACATGAAACAAAACCAAAAGTGGAGTAAAGTTAAGGTTTTGGTTAATATGGTGAGAGGTTTCTTAAAGAGAATACAAACTGGCTATAGGAGGGCTTCTCTCATCACTTGGTCCCGTCACTACCTCAAACTGGTCTGACATCAGTGGACATATAAGCACTTGACATTTTGGAAATATGCTTATTATGCTTTCTTGCCTAGTGTGTCTACTTTTCATTCATTCATTCAACCTTTATTTAATCTCGAGAAATCATTGAGGGACTGCCCTCAATTACAATGATGTCGAGAGTACAGTTAGAACAGAATAAATATAATAACAAAACAAAGCAAGAGCAAATATATATACACATGCATATACATATAAACATACCACATACATTCACATGTGTATACTCATACACACAGGCACACACACGCACATATAAATACATACCTAGACACAACTACATATACACATACAAATGAGAGAATCAAACACACAATGCAGACAATCAAACAACAAAACACAGTTAAAAACAGTTACATTCAAGAGTGGAGTAGTTTATAATCATGGTTTTAAACTTCTACAATTGCTTAACTTAGCAGCAATATCTTGTTTGTTTAAACTATACAATAACCCAAATGTAAAACCTGCAAGTCTTGATTTCATTTGGGTTTTGAGACTATTTATTGGTCGGCCACAGTGGCCTCCTGGAAATATGCTAAGATAAACACCCTGATACTGACGATAAAAACTGTTTTATGATTGTGTGTTAAATGTGTGTGTGCACATTAAACACTAATAAATACACTTACCCTCTAATAAATCTGATGCGGAGCCCAGGCAGTACTCCATCACCAGCTGAAACAGAGTACAGTTACAGGTGAATAAGTAATCATTCACATGGTATGTGTTCCATCATAAAATATCCTGAATACAAAGCTTCACGTCAAGTGAAGAAAAAACTGAAGTTGTTCTCTTTTCCAAATTCATCACAGTGTGATGTCTGCAATGGAGGTGGTACTGATTACAACATATGCAGAGATACAGAATTTGGCAGTGCCAATCAGTAAGAGACTAAAATAAATAAAGACAAAGAGGATGATGAGGAAAAAGATACACTAAGAATGTTGCAAGACTGATACAATGGAGGGAACAAGGACAAAAGGGGATGTGGAGAAGGATCCACTAACCCAGGCAGTGTTGTCTTTCAAGTAGCAGCCTTTGTACTCAATCGTGTTTGGGTGTCGCAGCTGTCCCAAAAACTTGACCTCCTTGATGATGTCCTGCCACTTCTGCCAAAAACAAATCCAGACACACAGGTAGTTAGACACTGCAGATATAATCACAGTAACACTTAATGAGGGATTGTTGTGACATGATTGCATTGTTGCAGCTGGCCACACTGTAGTCATAACTTAATCTGATACCTCTGTATACAGACACAGGGAAGTCTTTAAATAGCACTGCACCAACATAACTAATAAACAGAGTTGCTACAGCAACTGAAAACCTCAGCAACATGTTTGTTCCGAACTTTTTATCTGGTGATGAGTAATTTTTTTTCTTCTTTTTTTCCCCTCATTGCTCTTGTTCCTTTAGGGTAATAACCACCACAAATTAGACATTTCGCTCAGAAGCTAGTGGGGCTTTGGATGAGTATCATAGAGAATGACATAATGTTGTTTTTGCATTTTGAGCTTTTGCTTTCACCGTTACTAGATTTGTGCCTAAGCATGACGAATTAAATGTTACCTCGAGCATGACATATGGTTCAGAGACACAACCACCAAATCGTGATGATGCATTTACAGTGGCACCTTGATTTTGAAGGCAAAGTTTGGCATGTCTATGTGGCTTCTGTGTGTGATAGTCTTACTTCAGTAGTCTGCTTGCCATTATAGGACATCTTTTTGATGGCCACCACCTCGTTGGAATAGGAATTACGTGCCTGAAGAAGAAAACAGAGTAGAGTTGTATACGATACATTGTACTTCGATACAATACTAAAAACAACAATACTCAATACCTCTTTCAATATCATAGCAAAAAAAATAAATATTTTTTTAAAATTAAATTAACAACCTGCACACAGTCCTGGTACAGAAAATTCACTGAACATATACCAACACATTTGTAATAATTTAAATTTTTCTGTGCAGCCTTAGGTTGTATTCTGATTGCAGATATGTTTTTTTTTTTATAGCTTTGGTACTTTCAATGCTGTAGAATGCAGATATCGTACTGTTTTAAACATGTGGTACTGAATATGTATCAATAGTTCGATCCTTGTGACAACCCTAAAACAGATTGTAATAAAGTCTTCAAATTCGGAATCTCAACATTTATAGACACACAACTCTCACAAGACATTACAGGACTTATTTTTTTGGACCCCTAACCATAACATTCCTGCATCAATAAATTATGAACTGACGTACATTGATATAACACAATGTAAAGAGGTAACACACTAGTTACAGAAGGAAATTAATTGTATTGGTTGTTTGTAAATGTAATTTAGAACGATCCATATTCCTAAGTAAGCAGTGTAACTTATGGCTTTCTATTAAAAAGTTTTATTCTTAGATTAAGTTCAATACACTTTTACAAAAACATGACATGCAGTGTTGTACTATGTACTAACAGAGTGATAAAGCACGAAAAAGATTCTTCAAACTGAAAAGAAATTAGTTTTCATCGGTCAGTATTTCATTGGTATAAGCACTGTACAAACATTTAATAAATTGTTTACAACATAATATAATGTAGTTATATGTAGACATAAGTACATGCTAAGTGTTTTATTAATGTACACCATTTGTCCACTATTAAAAACTTATAAGAAGACATATTCTATATTAATACAACAGTGTTTTATATTGTTATTCATTATCTGTTTATATATCAGTTTTAATCCACTTAAGGGTGCCCACAGGAGTACTTAAAATTGTTGACAAGTACATCAATAAGCACTGATATCTGCTTACAATTACATTATAGTGTTTTATAAACCATTAATTAAATGTTCATATACTACTTATGAATGTTATATATATAGGGGGGTTAAAGTAAACCGTTGCTCATGTAATTCATGTAATATCTTAAGGGTGATCCAAAGGTAAGCCTGATAAATCCAATGCATGTAAAAACAAGCAGGCACAAAGCAATGCATGTACTACAGAGTAATAAGGCAGTAACAAATTCTCTCATTTGAATTTATTTTTAAATTAAAATTTCTGTCCGATCAAAGCACTCAACAACGTGATTAGGCAGGTAAGTGAAGTGTGGTTATTCTGCAGCTACTGCAAGTGTTTGAGTTGTCTGTGCAACATGCCCATGTTAAACCTGTGGTGTTAACCTCAAAGGCATTTAGCCTTATGGACAGCTATGCTGCGGCTCAGCCTAAGCCCTTATCTCAGCTTCATCCCACTTACAAATGAATGGGAATTTCATGTTGAGATTCAAATGGAATTATAGTAACAGGAGGCAACAGTATATTCCCATTTGACTTTTTTTCAGATTCATTTGAACCCTATGATTGCTTGTCAGTCCATGCATAATAGCCATTCCCTCTGGTGTAATTCGGGATGCACGATATTGGATTTTTGCCGATATCCGATATGCCGATATTTTCAAACTCATTTAGGCCGATTGCCAACGCCGATACCGACATCTACGCATCTTTTTTTTAAGAGAACCCCAAATCTCTACTGTACTAGAATTAACCTATTACTCTT
>JBBPCS010000386.1:12972421-12989959 GCA_037974645.1 Hollardia meadi
GTTATTTGGAGGTCTCGTTTTGGTGCTTTTTAACATGTTTAACAGCTAAAGAGCACAGGGCTACTAGCACTAGCTACTTGTAGCTTCTCAACTACGGTGGCTCTGTCACAGTTTTTACACAAACTGTGCTGATTGTATAGATGTTCTGTGCAGCCAGTTTGTGTGTGAGGAATCCATGTTTCAGACTTTAGAGCTTCTTTGCAGCAACATCCATATTTGAAGTAGTGTAGTCCACTACAAACTCTTTGATTTTCCTAATATAGAGCTTCAGGTGATTGTCATTGCACCATGTGACCGAGCTCTATATCAGTGAATACATACATTATATGAGTCTGGACAGACATGGATGTAAACTGCAACTTCACTAGTGCATGAAGGAAATACAACTGCACGGCAGTAATTCTAGTTTTGTATTTCGTATTTTCTGACCAACAATCCAAAACCTAAAGATATAGTTCAATTTAGTTTTTAAAAAAACAATAACTACCTATGATTAAGAAGCTGAAATCAGATGATTTTAACAGTAAGCAGAACTCCCCACGCACAGCCAGTATTAATGATCAGGTGCTGATCGGTCAAAGGAACATTTTGATCTTGAATGAATATATATTTTTGCGAGAAAAGACGATGAGATAAATGATAGAGATTGATTATTAGTTTCTGTTATTCTTTCTGTTTATCAACCTGAACCTGATGAACTTAAAAGAATGCTTATAACCATAATCTTGTATCTTGTAGAATGAGAAGCATAGATGGATAGGAAAAGCTCTTAGACTAGAGGGGTGTCATGGAGCATCAGATATGGTAGTCCTATTTGCTGTCTTTTATGGTCATCAGTTATGTTTATCATTATGACTTATAACAGTCATGTGTGGGGATGTATCAGCATTCAGACCCAGCTTCTTCAATTTTCCTTCAATGTGGTGGACTTCTAATATTACTGTACAACTGTCTCTCTAGACTTAGAAGCAAACAACAGTTTAAAGTCAATTATTCTGTTCTTCATGGCTTGTATAGTGTATCAGAAATAACATCCAGCCTGTGATTATCGGTGAGAACAGTAACTTAAACCTTGACATCTAATTTAATATTGGCCTGCTTCCTGCTCCTTCACTGTGAAATGGTTAAGAATGTACAATAGGCTTTCCTATCTGACATGACCCCTGTCTCACACCAGGAAACAATAGCCTGACATGGGTCATGAGGCTGCTGTCTAAGAAAACCCAGAAAGGGCATGTGATTGCATCAGCTTCTTTGATACCCTCATAGCCTGATAATTTGACCATTTCCTTGTTTGCCCTCTGGGACTATACCTTCCCTGCAATTATCCTTGGGTTCGTGGCCTCTTGGCTTTGCAGTGCAGCACATCTGGTTCATTTGCGTTTGTGTATGACAAGAGCTTGTGTATGTGTGTGCGAGTAAGAGAGGAAACGAAAGCAAGAATGAGTGAGGAAAGTAGCAGGGTGGACTATTGAATGGTGGAGTTTCCCCCAAGTCACAGTTTAATTGGACAATTGTTCAGTTTAACCTCAGGCTCTCTGGGTTTACAAAGACATACAAAGCTATCCTAGCATGGGCTATTGAGCAAGAAAAGGGTGGCAGAAGTACATGCTTTGGCTCTCACTGCCATCTTTTTCCTACTTCTATGTTCTTTTTTGCAATATGACACAACATTAACATCCAGTCTGATGAATCATGGTTAAGCTAAAAGCTCAGTCAGAGAGATAATGGCATTAACTCTGGGAGAATAATGAAATGGAAGAAAATAGCTGAGTTAACCTCCATAATTTTTAACCTGGATGTTGTCTTCAACTATACATTTTTGATGGGGAATCCTGCGATAAACACATTCAGCCAAGCCGAGCCACAGACTTAACTAAAAAATTAAAAATTGAAGTCACATTTAGTCTGATTCACTGCTGGTTGGCGAGAGCACAACACAATCTCCCCCAGATTCATTAGAGGCAAATCTCCACTTGACCCAATGGAGGTTGTCCAGTCACAGCATTAGGGCTGCACAGAGCTTGGGCAGAGGCCTAGTTTCTCTTGTGACTTGGGGGTGGGGGGGTTGCTGGCTCATACTCTGGTAGCCCACAATATCAGTGGTTATCAAGCATTTATGTCAGGTTCTGTGCTGGCTTATACTCTGGTAACCCACAATATGAGGAGTTATCAAGCATTTATGTCAGGTTCTGTGGCGGCCGGACCAAAAAGGTTCATCCTGGTGACATTACCCTTAAAAACCCTGTATGAGTTGGTAATGCTATGGAATCAAAGCTTATCAACAGTCATTAAATAATACCAACATTGGCCACAGTGCCCAATGCTGAGCTGCCATGAATGTGCTCAACCAACATACCAGTGAAATGTAGTTTGGTTTGGAAACATGCTCCAAAAGGAGCGGAGTAAAAATTATGATGTTGAACTGTGAGACACAAAAGCGCTTTGGGCAGGCAAAGGAAGCTCCCAAAATAGACTAGTGTGGTGCAGTGGCAGTGTATTACCTCACCCCCACTCACATCAGCAAATGTGTCCATCACAATCATACATCCTAAGCCTTGTTGACATGCCCCACTCTGCTAAGCTAGCCGCACATACTGGAGTTTTCCCAGCCGGTTGCATGCTGGAGTCAGTCAGCAGTACGGAAACTGTAGGCCTGTGACATGACACTTTCAATTTTTTAAAGACCCTATTAAAGTGAAACATGTATTTCTAAAAATACTCCTAACTGAGCCCTTTCCTTCATTCTGCCGAGCTAAAATAAGCTCTAGGCCCAGGAGGGGTGGTGGTGGGCAGTGATAAGACAAGTCAGCCATCAGCAATGGTGATGTCTCTTTGGGTGATGATGATGGCTGCTGCCGTAATTCCCCAGCACATTAACTTGGCCTAGTCATGGAAGAGCAGAGAGAGGCTTGCAGATTTCACAGAATAGCTGGAGACAGATGTAGCCGGACATAATGGGGGCTAAAAAGAGGGGGGTGGAGGGGCAGAGTCATGGTCACAGCTGCAACCGCACCAGAGGATTGGAGGCACGCTTCTAATGAAGGGCTGTAATCAAGTTGCTCATGCTAACCTCCCACACCCAGTGAGGCTGACTTGCCAAAATGCTTCTCTTATGACAGAGGGTTTAGTATGCTTGAAGAAAACAATGATGGGAAGAACACTCCATGTAATGCACAAGAAAGAATGAGATATTTAACAACCAATCTGTTCTGCATTTTGGTATATAACATATCTGTAACATTGCGTGCAGTAAACAAGTTAAGCCAGATGTCACACTAGCAGAGAGCCTATGAAAGGCGTGAAAAACCAAAGATTAGACATGGCAGGTGGACAAAGGCTGGCCTCCAGACACATGTCATTTAAAATGCCACAATAAATGTATTTTACCATGCAATATTTTTCACTGTAAAAACTTAAATGGGTGACAGCTGGATCCTACTGCTCATCAAAGATCTAAACTGGTTCCTGAAGACAAAGACTTTTTTCAGCAATGCGAGGTGGCGAGTGAACAGCAGAAGTGGCACATTCACTAGGGAGGCATTTGATGATGAGACATCTGCTGGGCCATGACTTCCTCCACTCTGAGACAGCTTTCAGTAGACCAAGGCCATGACTCAGGTCCGCACCAGCTGCTGAGACATGACGAGTAGATCCATTTTGCATTTTTCCCTCTGACTCCTTTCATGGTCATGGTGCAAATACAAGGTTTCCATCAAAACTAGAAGTAGGTGCAGATGAAAGAGTTTCTGATTGTGACTCGTATATTATATGTGACTTGAATGCATAATATGCATTTTTTAATCGCCAATACGATGACCGATTACTACCTGCTTCTCATGTCCTATATCGATAAGATAACCGATAATTTCACATTTTTGTATTTTAAAAAGAAGTAGTAGTTTATGCTCACCTGAAGGTAAAAAAGGCTAAGATGTAGTGAGCAAAGATGGATTCCATAGCTCGAATAAGTTTTGTTGTGTTTACATTTGAAGACTTTTTCCCTCATTTATGAACCCTTGTGGAACATGGACAATTACATAATTCTCCTAGTCATCTGAGACAGCATTCCTATATTAGACATGCTAAACCAGATCACTGCAGAACATTAAGCCTGACAGCAGCACTTTAATATTTGATGTGCTCTGCTACTGTGGCATAAACCACCAAACTGCACAGGCTAAACTGACAATTCTTTAATGTATTTTTCAAAAGTCAGCCTTCCATCACATGGAAGTGGAGAAAAGTTCATCGCCTTCAGTAGAGAGTTGTGAGAAAAGCTGAGATGGATTAGTCAGCAGGGAGGAGAAATGCGCCGTTTTCACTGGTCTTTTCAACAGGTTGCCCCAGATGCAAACCAAAACCTGTCACAGTGGAGCTGACCGAGCACACAGCCAGTAAACTCATTACAGGGTTTGTGGCAAGCCATAAGACATATGGGACTACCAGTGGACCTGTCATGGTTCTTCAACAGCAGAGCTGTTAAACTTGTTTACTTTGACATCAACATGACCCCAGAACAGAGGAAGGGAAGGAAGGAAGAGTCAGTCACAGACTCTGGTAAGACAGCACTTAAAAGGTCATGTTAGGAGAGAGGAGTCTCCAAACCTCTGTTTTCAGTAGAGGTCGGCCAATTCTTCAGTTTGGCCAATAGGAAATTTTATAAACAATTCTAATCGGCGAAACTTGTCTCAAATAGTTGCCGATGGCCACGCAGCCTCCACCAGTCACTGCACTGTTTTGCATGGAGGCTGCATACACGTCATAGTAATGTGTACCTGAGATGATTAAATCAAAGTTAACTTTATATAAGACAGGTTTGTTGGTTATTAATGCATTAGACTGGAGATAACTGCTGAAAGGCCAAAATCCTGCATGTATGCCTTCTGGTTGTTCTTAAATTAGACAAGTCAGGATTCAACTGAGGCTGAAAGAGATTGCATTAGGCACTGCAGCCTACTGTTGCCCGTCACTCTGCAACATATGAAATATGAAATCTGGTCACTACATTTGGGAATATACTTCCTGCTGTTCCATACTATGCAGTTTTGCCTACTTGCTATGCAATTTTCTAAACTTTTTATTAACTTATGACATAATATATTTATGATTACTATTCACATTAAATTAATTTGGTATAAAATGCTGCTGTCATAAATGCTTGTGGGAACGTACTGACTCTAATAACAGGCCTCGTCAAAATTTGGGGAGTGAAGAGTTGGAGAGGAGAGGCAGCCATTTCCCATTTTGCTTTATATTTCAAACTTTACACACACCCAGATACAGAAACCCTTTACAGAGCAGGCCATGTATCAAACCTGCAGCCAGGGTTAACATCTCCCTCTGCCAGTGTGAGCTCTGCTATTGTCAGGCCATGCCCACACTAACTTGGCTAAATGTGAAAATACATATTCTTTTACTTAGTTTTGGCCCTCCATCCATTCTAAACCAGCATTTTCCCACGCAAAAAATGGTGCATCTTGATCATGCTCTCCAGTGTGGTTAAATCCGAGAAGACTGTGTTGTAGTTTGGACAAGTTTCATCCAAAATGATGCTTGTACAGAGACAGACAGGTGCTATTTATCATGAATGATAAGAAGCCAACTTTCTATCACCTCTGGTTCTTTCCGCTTGTTGATTTTGAACAACAAAACAGAGTGATTACACATTACAGGTTTCATCTTTAACTAGATTTTATTAGCCTGTATCCATCCAAAGGTCTCAGCACAACAAAGTAGGAATTGTTGGTTGCCCTGGTGTTTTATATTTCTTCATTTGTCTGACATCAGAAACAGACAAAAATGTCACTTGCACCAACTGCATTGTGAGTGACTTAAGACAACTTGTAGTATTCCCGTTTTTTTAAATTCCTATTTTAAAGTGTTTTTTGGCACAAATGAAAATTATGAATGGTCCAGACCTGTTGTACGAGTCATGTACAGAAAATTTGCCGCCATTCTCAAGAAAAAAAAAAGCACACTTGTATGACCTAGGAATTATAACACCTCAATCTGAATGAATCTGGAGTTTAAATGTTACTAAAATGAACTAAATATATGGCTTAAACAGATGTAGTGCAAAATTAATATTCAGTTCACCATGCCAATTTACTGAGAGGTCTTTTAGATTTTATAGCCTAATTTTTATTGGTATATATTGGCACAGCAAGTCATACAGTCCAGCTGTTGTCAGTACAGTCCTCTCAATCAGTCTGACAGGTACCTCAGGCTTTTCATGCAGATCGCTATCCAGGCTCATCCTCCTGACAGTGCAACCTCACCTACTGTGGGCTATAATAATCTCTAATATCTCAATGATTGTCAAGTCTCCTTGTCTGCCATTTATTTACCTTTAATTAGTAAAGGACCACTCTGGTTCAGAAATACATTTTTTAGCATCTAACTTTTTGCCACAGTACAGCACTGCTCTGATGACATGAAATTGGTAGCTGCATTATCAATATTTTCTGTTTCAGGTCCTCCAATACGACTACTACAGCTAAATGTGATGTGATGTGATGATTTTCTCTGCTGATTTATAAAGGCAGAACAAGTCTTATTTTTACTCTTTGGTAACATTTTCTTGAATCAAACAGAATAGAACGGGAAGCTTTACATGGCAACTGCCTGTGCTAATGATACCCTCTCACAAACGCGTATCTCCTCATGAATAGGTGGCATTCACCAGGGTGAAACTAGCAATTTATAACAAGTTTGTGAAGTTAATAGAGGTTGCTGAATCTGACTTTGAATGCTTGTATGTGCAACATACAGAAAAAAGTAAGAGTTTTGGGCTGAGGATAGGACAATGTTCTTGCATGAGACCCATTGTATGTTTGGTAATGTTTGGCTAATGAAACACAATATATTTTAATTGATCATGGAGTCAGATGTGAAAATGCGCGGTTTAAAATGCTCATACTATTGGCTCGAGAGACATAATCGGCAAAGCCTTGTAAATATCAAGAATTGTTGAGACAACAAATTTTTTTTTACCATTGGTTGTTGTTTTCTGACTCTTTGACTTCAGCCTAATCTTGAATCTTCTTTAAACCAGTCCTGTGTGCAAATGGGTGCATGCCCGCCTTTAGTGTGAACATGGCCTCAGTGTGGCTCGTACACTCTACCCCCTGTCTCTGACAGCCACATCAGCCAATTGTCAAGAGCAGCTGATGTGTCCTTTTCCCAGTGCACCCATGCGCATGCACACACACATGCACGCACGCACGCACACACACACGCACGCACGCACACACCAGATTACAATGGTACTGGGGATGTGTGCAAATTCATGAGAAGACTCCTGGCATCTCAATATCTCAATAATAATAAAAGACATGACTGTTAGCATTATGCTTATGACTGCCTCTGACTGTCTAAAGGAAGCTTGTTGTCAGTGTCACATTTTATATAATGACCTGTAACATCCAGTGTTCGACATAGTCCAAAGGAGAACATAATAATTCATCCAAAGCCTCACCTTTCACAGTATGCACCATATAAAATGCTTTTACCTGGCCAGATGTGACAACTCTACAAGAAACAAGCGTTTGGCAAGTCGTAACCTGAGTATTATTTTATGAGTGAAACATTTGCCTAAAAGAAATGACATCAAAGTAAAATCCTAATAAATACTCAACTGCCCTAGATACCATCACTTATAAGGAAGTGTGTCACTTTCTGTTCCCTCTCTTGGTTGCATGGTCAATAGGTCGCAGATAAGCCTACAAGATATGGGTGATGTCAACAACTGAGAGGACTTGCACAACAATCCCGTGCCCTTTGAACCAAATCATGTTGGCTGTAAAACTGAAGCAAAGCACTGAAACTCTTGACTAGAGACGTAATGACAAACAGATTGTAAAGAAGAGCAGAAATCCTCACAAGATCATCGCTTTATCTGACACTACTCATTCAGCACCATCTCAAGAGGAGTAAACTCTATTCTGCAAAACAAATGTGTGTGAAATGATTTTAGATGCGTTTTTTCCCCCATCCACACAACATCCATTCTTTGCACCTCCGAGTAGAAAGAAGTCTGAAAGCAATATAAATCGACTTAAATGACACGCAGATGCACTATCATAATATGGGACTAAATGCCTACGTAAAATAAATCTTCACAAATGACACAGTTTAGCAGTGAAACACAAGTCTGCCGCCTCTCACTCATGCGCTCTACACACAAGAGATGACATCATGTTGGGTCAGCTTGGGTTTTGGTGCTCAGCTTGCTATCTGCATCTGCCATTTCGAGCGCGTCATGTTAGCCTACATTTACTTTTAACTCTGGTTAATTCTTTAACCGCGACCTGGTGGTGATGAGCCATTGTAGCATTCACGCCATAAATGACTTATTTAAAAAAAAGATGAATGGCGTGTCGTTATTGTCTTTGCATTAACATTAATGCAACCCAGTAGTGCAATCGAAATCTTAGAAAAAAGTGTCAAGAATTCACATAATGTTCGGTTGGTTAACGAGGGCAGAGAGACTTAATAGATGTAGTAAAATGTGGTTCGGGTAATACGTAGTGGACGCTACACCGTCTCAAAGCCATTGTGACCGTTTCATAGTAAAATCTCGCAACAATGTACGATGCAATGGAAGGTACCACAGTCATTGTTTGTGACAGGCTCACACAGATTGGCCCACAGTGCGTGACAATGATAACATCGCACCTAGTACAAGTTTATATAGCGTCCAGCATCCATGTCGGTTTAAAAAGAACAACTGTACACTTCATTACAACCTGTCAACCGTTTTGCTCTCCATATACTCACCCCTGAGGGACAAACCAAACAGCAAAGCGTCTTCCCCGTTAACGTAACGCTCCAAATTTCAGCGTAGATTTAAAGCAGGTGCAGAAACGCATCTATCAACAAACATGCACGTCGCTCAAGACATTTAAAAAGCAGACCTACGCACTTAACCCCGGCGAGCTGATGCTGGTCTTTGGACTCACCTCGTAGTAGAGTGGCGTTGAAACAACAAGCCGAACAACGGCGAAATCAGGCGATGGTGGTCATTAACAACTTCAGGTGCAACCTATAAGCACCGCTACTTGTCGATATCCACTTTTGCTGCTTTTGACGTTTAGCCACGGTAGCTTAGCTGTTGAGACAAGAGGAAGTGTCATTTCAGTTTGAGAGCGCGAGGCTAGCACGAGCTGTTAACCGTTAGAGAGGGGACAAACAGTGACAGCAACACAACAACAGAGAGAAAAAAGCCGCTCATCTTTTGTAAAACTCGTCGGTGTTGACAAGCGTACTCACTTCAGGGGCATTTAGTCCGACTCTGAAGATGTCGGCGTGACTTTGCTTAGTGCTGTCAGTTGGTCCGGACTTCCTGAATGACGGAGCAGCAGGAGCACAACCCCTCGGCCGTGTTTGACAGTTTGACAGACAAGCGGAAATAAAGTTGTCTCGTGCGTAAGAAGGGTATGCTGAACAATGTGCACTTTTCATGTGTGTTTTGCACAGAATAAACACTAACAATTGACTGCGTTGCACGTATCATCTGCTCAATTAGTCCATCCACGTTAAATGCATACAATATGCAGCATTTAATATCTGCTGCTTTCAATAACAAGTGCTAATGCAAAACTAGGCTAAACGACCGACAACACTACACCTTATTTCCTTTGCAAATCATTAAAGATGCATGGACTGAGTCATCCCGATTCTGTTGCAACTTCAGGGAGTAATCCACTTCGTCTCCTAAATCTACTCGGTACAATGCTGCCATCTGCTGTTGTTTTTTGAAGTTCAATTATAACATGGTAAAAGACATTTTTGTATGTTCATCAGTAATTTATTAAGACTGCATACCTTAGAAAATGTGTTAGATGTGTTAAATGTTCAAATAGGCTACTGATAAAAAAGAGAGTCATATCTAATAATCAGATTGCTCAAATTGAATTTGTGAAATTCAGACACCAAAATATAATTAAACTTCTGTCCTATTCAGTTTATGTTTTGTCAGTCGTGTGATTCAAAGGTCCAATCTGCCTAAAATAAAAAAAGTACCTTGGTGGCGCAGATGTTTTAGTTTAAATTTTTCATCTTGAATTTTGGTGTGAACAGTGGCTTTCAATCTGTATCTACGCTATAGATTCTTACATGCCTCTCCAGTGCAGATTCTGGCTGACTACAAGTGGCACAGAGTGACAACATATTTGTCAGAGTTGCGGCTGCAACTAACAGTTATTTCCATTATCAATTATTTTCTAGATTAAACAAGTAATTATTTAGTCTATAAAATGTCTGTGTGGAAGAATGCCTGTTAGTTTCACATAGCCCAAGGTGAAGTCATCAAATGTCTTGTATCTAACCAACAGTCCAAAACCCAAAGACAATCAGTGTATTTGTAAATTTGTCAACACAGCAGAGATCATACTGTAGAAAACCACTGCATACAAGCTAGCATTTTTTTCTGCATAGAAACAATGACGACTGTATAATCGTTTTCACAAAAGTTCAGTTTGTATGGAGGGATAGTCTTTGTGGTTAGTAAAGTCAGGGAATCAAGTGTTGAGTGCCTGCCTGATGTTGTCTATTGTAGCCTAGACTGCAGACAAAATGAAAGGTGCTACCGTTTCCCAAAATGTCTCGTCTGTCCAAACTGTCCAGAACCTAAAGATATTCAGTTTACTCTTATAGACGACTAAGAAAGACAGCAAATGTTCATATTCAAAAGCTAGAACCAGTAAATTTGGGGAATTTTTAGCAGAAAAAATACTTAATTAATCATCAATCAATTACTTAATATACCAATTGATTCGACTAATCATTAGGTGATCTCAAAAGCCCCTGATGATCACACAACATCAGCAGCAAAAACCTTTTAGAGGTGTGGTCCACATCTCCTGGAAATCTAAAGGCTGCTCTTGAAATATTTCAAAATTTTAAAGCCTGTTAGCACTACATTATTTATTGTTTGTTTTTATTATATACACCCAAGGCTCCCTACAAATCAGTATTGATACTAAGTGGACAATTAAATGCCACAAGATTATTTGCAAAACTAACTTCATTATTACAATCACCCACAGATATGTTGGGTGCAGAAGAATAATAGACAAGATTTTGGGGGAGGGATGCTAATGTCATGTGATCTTGCATTTAACCATGTAGCTATATCTCAACATTGACATACCACACTGGTAATTGGAATATTTTTTGGGACTTTTTTTGATGAGACTTGCAATGACCATTTGTGCATACATACTGAGCATAAAGGTCGGAGAATTATAGGTAAACACAGGGCCATTGACACAGATTTCATGTCTCCTGTGTTGTTTCCAGTGATGTGAGAAACACCTTTGAAAAAGGAACTACATTCTACAAGTACACAGGCATTTACACATGGTATGTTTTTTGGATAATTGCATCCCATACTATCCCATTTTTTTACACATTTTTGAGTCTCTGAATATATAGGCTAGATTAATGAAAAATAATCCTAAATCATTAAATAATAACAAAAACAACCATTGAGTATTATGTTCCTGACAGTATGATCATTTGAAAGAGGCATTACCACAATATTGGGGAAATAATAATAAAAAAAAATTAACATAATTGATGACATGACCGACAAAATAAATGTGGGGTAAAGAAAGAATAAGGTGATGAGGTCAACTAGTAGATAAGCACGTTTAAACACAGAAAAATAGAAAGGAGGCAGGAATACAACTTCAGCTGTGGTGGCTGAAAAACACCATATTTCACTTTTTTACCACCCATTGACTCTTCCCATACCTCAGAGAGTAGAAGCACTAAATAGCGAGCCAACTGGGAGCCAAAACAAAGCGACCCTACAGCCCCTGGTGTCCCGAAATATGCCTGTTTAAATGTTTTAGCCTATATTTTTTATGCACATATAGGAAACATTCTGATTATTGGCTTGGGTCTTCTATCTCAAATTCTTGATTTAAGTTGTTTGAAAAATAAGAATAAAGTTTTATTTCCCAATGTTACACTTTAATATTACAGACGGTGTATACAGGCATGAGGTCAGACCGCTTGATACTCCGAGGTCCTGCCAGTTGTAGGCGCTGTTCCAAGCAAGCTGCAAAACACAAATCGATTGTTTATTTTGTGTTTGTTTACATTTTGCAAACGAACAAATGGCTTCAACTTTGCTATCGCCTATGGTGGATTACTACAATGATGAAGAAGAACTTGACAGCGTGGATGATGACGATGATCGGAGTTTCAGGGGAAGAGACTCCGAAGAAGGTAACGTTATGAACCAATTGGCCAAACGCTCCGGCTCGGTCTACTTGTTGGAAAAGAGACGGAAACGCGTGATTATTGCATGAATTCAGTTAAATTTCGGCTGCATTGTTTCAAGCGATCTTTGGATTAATCTCGATTGGGAACGATTTTCTGATACAGTGCGGGGTGTACTCTTAGGCATTTATTTAACTGCTTGTACCCAAAACTGGAAACGTCCAATGCGAGCATCAGCCACACGTACTTAAAGATAGCTTCCTGGCTATATAGGATATAGCTCAACTATGAAACATTTCAGACGCAGGTGAAGTAAACCAGCTAAATCGCCTACACTGTTGAAACCTTAACTTTATTGATAGAACACTGGGCCCACTATTAACGATTTATCACAATAAGCTCGCCTTTGTTTACATGCTAACTAAGTTAGCTAGCGTTTCCCTAGCCATAACGTTACGCGTGAGGCATCGGTTTAAGGCATCGGTAAGCTTTAACCTCATTACTGGCCGGATTGGATCTACGTTATTTTACGATCAAACGTTGATAACAAAACGTAACTCTAACTTAAGTCAGTGCATTTTTAGCCATGTTTCAGTGCAGCTTGACTTAAATACAGTTTTATTGACCAATATTCCAAATGGGGTAACGTTACATAGCGTGAATTAACGTTAGCCATTTAGCTACGTAACGTTAGCTTCGCGCATTGACAGGTCGACAGGCAGGCGAAACCCTGCGTGTTGTGTCCACTGCACTGCCCCTTTTCACACTATTCAGTGATACAGGACGGACTGCAGTGAAAGGGAAGAAAGACCAGAGGAAAGCAAGGCGATGACAGCACTACAAGGTTAGCTAGTTTTATGACATTTACTTCCAAGCGAAGAGCTGGACCTATTTTTTTCTCCTCGGGATATGTTGACGGCTCTGTTATTCCTAACTACGAGAGCTAGAATCGGGTTACTCGGGTTGACAGTAAAATAGCTGAGTTAAGCTAGCACTTCAATGCTAACCGAAAATGAAAGCTGCTGTGTCAGCTTAACGCGACTGGGCCTTACCCTTCTCTTGTGTCGGGTTTTTAAGGTAACGTCGACTGACCTAGGTCAGCTGGTGCTTATAAACTTGGCTCCCAAGTTTGCCAAATAGCACTAGCCTAAGCACGATAGCCTTCCCGAGAGAGAGTTGCAGTTGTCCTACACAAGCAAGATACCCGGTGGCCGGGTACCATTCGGCAAAAAATGCTTGACACTCAGACCAACCACAAATGTTGTATTTATGTCGGTCGTTATATTAATATTTATGGATTAAATTTACAAGCCTTAGCTTCGTCTAGTCGGACTTTTTTTCTGATGTAGATCTGAAAATGTAACGTAATATATAATAAAGTTATGTTTGATCTGGCAGACATGGATTTTGTCTGGTCTCACAATCTTAAAAATAAAAACAGGAGGGCATTCCCATGCAGGGTGTTCACCATTACCTTACCAGTGACGCACACGTCCTTTGGTCTGCACAGGTCTCTACTGTCTTTTTGTGTTGGGAAGAGCTTTAAAACTACATGTTATCTCTTGGTACAGCATGTTGGATATTTTTTTTTGAATTTTAGTTGAAAAAAAATAATTTTGAAATTTGAGTTCTATTTTCCTATCATGCCCCTTTTCCAGACACGGAAGATGCCAGTGAAACAGACCTTGCCAAACACGACGAGGATGACTATGTTGAAATCAAAGAGCAGTAAGTGTTCTGACAGCCATGGCTCAGCTGTTTGACCTTAAAAAAATAATAATTTGAAGGTCAAAGTTTTAAATGATTGCACCCATGTTGCACACAGTGAAGGGAAACGTGATACTAACTCTGGTTTATCTCATTGCAGGATGTACCAAGACAAACTGGCCTCTCTGAAAAGACAGTTGCAGCAATTACAAGAAGGTAATCACTTTTTTTTTTTCTTATGACTTAAGTGTGTCTTAATTTTCCAAATGTGAATGTCTTTGACTGTTTCTCTTTATCTTGTGGGATGTGTGAATTGTGTGAGCTGTGGGATACAGGACACAGCCAGATCCTGACTCATGGTTGTGGTTAGGGATTACATCATCAGGCCATGAAGGCACCTTCTGGGGAAGTTTAACAGTGCAGCTCTTCAAAGGAGAAACCAGCTGAGAAACAGATGAAAACTGCTGACAGTCTTCCGCCACAAATGGCTCATTTTGAATCATCAGGCCTGTTTGTTGTTTACTATAGCACACACATTAGCTCCTGTGGCAGAAACGATGTTGCCAAATCTCTACCGGTGGACATATTTTTACAATCGCGCATTATACCATTATATCACCCATCCTACCTGTTTACTGACACAGTTTCTGAACAGCTGGCTGGGCATCAGCTGTCCCATGAGCTGTTTTATTGCTGAGACTGGTGTGGAGTGACATGCTGTGGTCTGTTTTTAAATCCAAATGTAGGTGCAATGTTAGTGTTATCTCGTCTAGGAAGCCAAAATGTCCTTGTGAGTTGTCTAGAAATGTTGATATGTTTTGATTAAACAGTATGTATTGGAGTTTTAATAACTTTGCAATGTACTTGCCAGCAAATATCGTGATTTCACAGATTTTCATTTTTGGTAAATGGCATTTTGTCTTTGCAGGTACATTGCAGGAGTACCAGAAGAGGATGAAGAAGCTGGACCAGCAGTACAAAGAGAGACTCCGAAATGCAGGCAAGTGGAGTATTATTTAGAGACGGAGCACACTGCGCTTTGCTACTGATGCATCCACACCCCCATGTTTTGAGAGGATTATTAAGATTTTGGCATTCTCGCTGCTTTGGTTTATCTGGCAAGGGGAAAACACTGGCAATGAACTGTGCTGCAAAAGAACTGCTTGGGGGTGAAAACTATTAAAAAAGGACACCTGCTCAGATCCATTAGTTTATGGATAAAAGAAGTGTTGGCCATGGAAGTATAATATCCAAAACTTCAATTGAATCCTTGATTTTTACAAGTAATAGCCAGCAGTTACACAATTAACTGACAGCAACTGCCATCTGAATGAATGCTTATACAGTGTGTGTGTGTGTGTGATTTTAGCATGGGGCCAAACGGTTCAAGCAGTTCCACTGTAATGATTACCCACAATGCTGCTGCCAAAATATTCATTATAAACCATAGTGAACTTGGTTTGTTATCATTGCAGCAGTATTTTACATGTGGTTGATTATAGTCTTGGCCTCTAAGTTTTTTCCTCTCATGCTTTCGGTTCAAATTTGTATTGCACAAGGTAACACTGTTTTTTGGGGGGGTTTTTGCATTTTGAGGATGAAGCTGTCTGTTTTTAAAAAAAATTTTTTAGTTGGATTTGGAAATGACATTGAACTGTTTGCTCTACATGACCAGTTATTTTTTTAAATTATCCTTTACAGATCTATTTCTTCAGCTTGAGGTGAGTATGACTTATCTTGCTGACTGACTGATGTAGTTTAAATGGGATTTACCTTTTTATGTTATTGGTATTACAAGGAAAACACCTCTCTCATCTCTCATTTTTCTGTGATTTCTCTCTGCAACCCTTTTGCAGACAGAGCAGGTGGAGAGGAACTACATTAAGGAGAAGAAGGCAGCAGTGAAGGAGTTTGACGATAAAAAAGTTGAACTGAAGGAAAACCTAATTGCAGAACTGGAGGAGAAGAAGAAGATGATCGAGAACGAAAAATTAACCATGGAGCTGACGGGCGGTAAGGGAGCCACAACCGGATTATTAATCAGGGACTTGCTCATCAGAAGAGACAGAAATGGGGTAAAAAAATCTAGCTGGAAGTGTGAGTTTTTCCTCTCTACAAACTTTAATATTAAGTTGTCTGATTAAAGATTAAAGTAGGACTTTCAGACATGGTAATTTAAGATTTTTTAATTCTGTCTTTTTGAATTGTCTGTGGGAAGTTTTGTTTTTATAATAAATTACAAATTATTGTGCATTTTGATGAAGTTTTACACTATTTGGATGTTATTGTTGGATCTCAGTTTGTCATTATCTCTTTCAAACATAGACTCGATGGAGGTAAAACCTATCATGACTCGGAAGCTGAGGAGACGGCCCAATGATCCAGTCCCCATACCAGACAAACGGAGAAAACCTGCACCAGATATCCTTCACTTAAATGTGCAGTCTCTGATTGGCTACAGTTATCTGTCACTTTAGATGACTTTGTGTTTTAGGCATTAAGTGTACTCTTAGTATTTGCACTTTTTCAGGATACCTTTCGATTCCCAGAAGAGAATTTTTATTTCAGTCAAAAGGGGGTCAGAGGTCCGGCTCAGCTACATCTGTGGAAGTCCCTCAGCTTGGTTGTGTTAAAAAATGCCTTCCTTAACTCTTCAAACCTCAGCTAAATTATTTGTTAACAGACGAACAGATAATGGAAGATCTCAGAACACTTAACAAGGTAAGTGTTTCTGATTTTTGTTTTATATACTGTATATTATGCACATCCCTGCTGATTGTTATGTTGTCTAATTATTTCCTTTAAAAATTTCACACCTTCTCTTTCACAGCTCAAGTCACCAAAACGGCCAGGTATGTCAATGCTAACCTTTTGCAGTTATTTTCCACTTGTCGAGCACAAAGAATTCTTTAGAAAAATTGTTCATCATTTCGGGAAATATAATTATTCGGTTTTTGACTGAGTTAGATGAGAAAATCGACACTGTTCTCATGTCTGTACTCTAAATATAAGACAACACGTACAGCTTAGCACAAAGACTGGTGGAAACACACTTTTGTTTTTGTATGGAGTAAATAAACAATATCAAGTTAATTAAGAGCTGCTAATGATATAATAATGAAGTTTATTTGTATAGCCCCTTTCATACAAGGAATGCAGCTCAAAGTGTTTTACAACAAAAAAGTCACATAGAAAAGATAATGTACATAAAAGCAGGGATAGAAAATCAATGTAAGCTTGATGATAAATTAATAGTAAATATAATAATAAACACAATAATGATAATTAATATATAAACAATAAATAAACACACTTGATAATAATAGTAAAAATAAGCTAAAACAAGGATGAAAATAGAATACAACATATATATGGAAAGTAAAACGACTGAATAATAAGAATTAAAATAACATTTTAAAAGTACTGCTGCAGCAAGTGAAGAGTTAAGACTTAAGCTTTCTTTTAAAAGTATCTAGCGAGCTGGCTTCCCTGATATCTAGACATATGGATATTTATTTACCAGTTTCCTGTCTTGGTTGTAACTTCATATCAAACATACAAACAGAAGAGTCGATCTTCTCATCTCCCCCTTTCAGC
>JBBPCS010000386.1:12991786-13033862 GCA_037974645.1 Hollardia meadi
ATATATATATATACACCTTTAACACTCAGACTGAGCAAACTGAATTCAAAAATATTGGAGTGGGATTCAAAAAGCTGTATCTAACCCCCCAAAATTGGTTCTTCACCCAACTCAATTCTTCCAGCTGAGATTTCACATTTCATATCCCATCAATGGAATGAACACTGAGGTGTCCCCTCTGCTCTGTCTCCCCTTGCAGCCCCTCCTTTGATGAGGAACTCTCCCCTCGGCCCAAAGGGAAGAAGAAGAAGAGAAAGTCTGAACGGAAGAGGAAAAGGAAAAGGTCAGTTCCCCAAATGAGATGGCTCTGCAGCGAGATGTATTGTTGGACACCTTTTGTCATGTTTCCTGAAATAAATAAATTGAGAGATAGACAGGAGAATGCATAGTCCTCACTAGAGTTCATATTTATTTGTTCTCCTGCCAGGTCTCCTTCCCACAGCCTGTCGCCACTGAGGAAGAAGAAAAAGAAAAAGAAGAAGAACTCCAAGAAAAGCAAACGGCATAGGTAGTTCTTGCTTACTACAACAATCTTGGCAGAATGGCATGACATTTAGGTGACCGAAATCATCTTTTCTTTTCCTATTTCAGGTATACCTCCAAAAAGTCAAAGCACAGGTACGTACAATATATGGTTATGCAAGATTTTGTGTGTGTCATAAATGTGGTATAACACATTTTATTACCGTAAGAAAGCAGGCTGCCTGTGCAGTCTTCAAACTCCTCGCTCATGATTCTGTTCCCTTTCATCCCACCAGCTCTTCAAGTTTGAAACATAAGAGGAAGGATGAGCGCAAGCACAAGAAAAGGTCAGTCTGTGATTGTGAATCATGTACTCTCCAAAACCTACACAACTCTTTTGACCCGCCCTCCTCCATCTCCTCTTCTTTTGCCATTGTGAGCCCATCCACCCTTTTCAGAACATTCATTGCTGAGGAAAAAAAGGATCCTCCAAAATGCTCTCATGAAGCGAGCGCGATGGGTGAATACAGAAACATGCAGCTTTCATTTTTCTGAGCAAAGCTTGAAAAAAGCCTTGTAAAGGGGAAAACTGATTGAAAGCTTGAGCCACAAAGAGCAAGAAAATAAGGGGTGAAAGAGGGTAAGAGAAACCAATTTCATGCTGTGATCTTTCAACATTTTATAATTCGACTTTGGATGAGCGGGCCGTTGTTTGTAAGCACAGAGCCAAGTTCAGCTGCTTACTTACTTCAACAGAAACCACTGCTTTCCAGCTCTCTACAACTCTCTCCTCGCGCCTCGTTTTTCTTTTTTCTCCACTTTAAGCCTTTGCTCCTCCTTTATAGTCTCGCCTTCTCTGATGCGCTCCTTTTCCAAACAGGGTTCATATACTGTACATCAGAGGTGGAGACTTGGGGAAAAAAGCTATTTAAATTAAACATCTTTGAATTTATACAGGCTTGATCTGATCGTACAGCACCTTTTCAATCTTGAACAGTGCAGCTCAGAAAAACAAGATCCAAACATTTGGCGATACCAATAAATTCACTGTATTTTTAGTAGACTACATCTTGGGTACATCTTATTTTCCTAGATTCAGATCTTATTCCCTATGAATGAACTCTCATTTGCTTCATTTAATTCATTCAGTCTGACTATGTTTATAATAGAAACTGACCCATCTGTCCTGCTAGCATCGACATTGACAAAGAATCTTCTACAGCAATTACAAGGAGCGGTTAACTTAATGTTGTTGTTTTTTACAATATTTCAATGTAAAACTTATTTCTGTAAGTCCACTTACAGCAATCTCAGCTTTCATCCACACATTTGTTGTAGCATTTTTTCATGGATAGGCATATTCTTAGGTTGGTAGTTTCCCACTCTTAATCCCTTCTACTGAGCTCTGATTGGTAAGTTGTTTCTCCAAACAGGTGAAATGTCAGTAAGCACAACCCCATCTGAATTTATTTGCAATTGGTGTGTTCGGGAAAGCAGATCCATTGAAGGCCGACGGGGAGAGAAGTTAGGCAGGTTTTAAACGTTAAAGATTTGAACTTTAATTGATTACTTACCAGAAATTCAGGGAGTTCAAGATGGGGAATGACATAAAACACAGCAAAGATAGGTGGACGTAAATCTGGGATGTAGTGGTTCATGGTTGGCGCCTTAAATCCTTGGCAAACAGGACAAGTCAAACCTATTTGGGAGAGAAATTGTATGGAAGCAAATAAGGGTCATTAATATTTTGAGCTTGTAAAAATGATGTTCGCAAATAATTTCACAGCCTTTCCCCATTTTTTAAAAAAAAATCTATAATTCAATGAGTTTATGGTTTAAATATCAGTCTCTTCCATCAAACAACAGTAGAGGCCAGAAAAGAGCTGCTATGGCTAAATGAAAACACTGGTATAGATAATAAACCTGTTTGCCGCCCTATACTAGAATTACATTTATTGTGTTACCCATTTATATTTATTGTGTTGTTCATGATGAATTAGATGTCAAGGGGTCTCCCTTTGATACTCCTCCTACTTGGTTAGAGGTTTTTAGATCTATTTACAAATCATCTTCTTCTGTTAATTTATGGGCTTTTCAGTTAAACATTTTCCATACATTATTGCCAACAAGAAAAATGCTTAAATTATGGAGCCATAACTGACAATAACTTTCGATTTTGTACCGATGAGGAGGAAGACATTATGCATTTACTTAGGTATTTGTTGTTGCATACGTTTGGCAGCAGGTGGCAGATTGGTTAGCCGAACAAACAATTCCTTCACCTTTATCCCTTCTCAATATTATTTGGGGTTTTCAAGATGATAATATATTATCGAACACTATTGTGTTGCTTGGCAAAGTTTATATATTCAGTACTTCAGAAGAGTTGGTGTTCCTGGTGGAGAAAAGTTCCTTTTTTTTAAATTATTGCTTAAAGGTTATTAATATCAGGAAAAGATGATTATGAAAGGCAGAGCAAAAACCTCAAGTAAAAATAAATGGGATATTTGTGAATATTTGATTTGCTTATTTGATTTTTTTTTTACAAATATTTACATATTCAAGCAAGCCTTTGCGTGCCGGCTAGAGAAGCTAAAGGGAAGGCTTAAGCTCCTTTCAGACACAAGGCGGCAACAGCACCGCTGCGCTCTGAAACCCATTGTTTCAAATGAGTCGCGCGACCTCTGCGTGCAGCGACGATTACCCGTGCAGCCAATAGAAACAAGGCAGCCAGCTGGTCACGGAACCAGAGGAGGCAACTATGGGCAAAATGGACGAGAAGCTGATCTTGTGTGTGTCTGAATTACCCCAATCGTACGACACAGGTTAATGGTCGCATTGAGAATGAAAATGAAAATATTGAAAATATCTTATCTTGGAAACAGGTTTCCAATCAAGTAGGCAGGTGTGTTTTGACAGGTAGTTTGTAGGTAGGCAATGTGTGTAGCCGACCGTTATATGATTTAACACGGTTTTGTTGACATGTTTTGAAAATGACCTGTCACGCCAGAAGATCTTCCTGCGAGAAGATTTGAAAACTCCACCTATTTTGCGGCGAGCGCAGCTCAAAGCGCATTGTGTCTGAAAGGGCGACGCCAAAGGGTACCTTGGGCATCAGGATATGATGCAAAGGGTGCATGACAAAACGTCAGTATGTGACGAGCTGGGATGAGAATGAGTTAAATATACGGTGGCCCACACTGTCAAAAGCAGCACTGAGATCTAATAATACCAATACACAGAACATTCTCCGGCATTGCTCTGCATTAACAGATGATTTTAGAGTCTGTGAAGAGTCTAAAACAAGACAGAAACGGTTCAAAATTTGTGTGCTCATCTAAGACAGCTGTAAATGGTTGTGAAGTTATTTCTGCTGCTTGACTAACCATAGAGCTCTTCTGCTCTCCACAACACATCCTTCAGTTCACGGACTCACTCGCGGCGGAGACGACGACGCTATCGGAGGTCAGAGTCGGATAGTTCTTCCTGCCAATCCTCCACAGAGGACAGGTAGGAATCCATCCACCCCCTCCTCACCCCTTTATCTTATCAGCCCGAGGTGTCTGCCGAGTTCCTGGTCACACCACAGTGATGACTGATAAGGCAGAGGTGACTTCCTGAGCTCAGGCCCGGCTAGCCCTTATTACAGCTTCACAGGAAATGGCCCCAAATTCACTCCACAGATCAATGAACTCAATTATAATGACATATTGCAAAAATCTTGAACGTCCGATAATATGAAAGATGCTGTTCACAGGTTTTATGGATTATACTGAACAGGCTTGATGGCATGACGATCTCTTGTAGCCACTGGTGATAATTAATCCTCGAATAGTCATTGATCACCATTGAAAGTAGAGTCAGATTGGCATCTTGAAGAACAGCTCAATTAGTGAACCTTGACACATGTAAATAGGTAAAATTCACTAAGGCCTGAACTGTTCATAAATCTATCTGGAGCTCTTAATTACTTACTCACTATAAGTTTCATTGGGATATTTCGTGAAAAGCACAATAACAATTTTTTTTTTTTTTTTAAATCAGCATTAAACTACTTTTCCCACCATTTTTATACAGCGGAAACTCATTTTTTACAGTTCCATGATTACACAACAGATTACAATATTTGTTTTCAAGATGATGAGAACAAATCAACAGAAAATTCAAGATTCTTTATTAATTTGTCATTGTATAACACAAGATTGTATATGTGAGCTTAAGCAGTGCACATGTGCCAGTGAGCTAAATGTGCAGCAGTGCAGACTTTGGCTGTACATGAAAAGAATCATTTACTTCATGATGCTGTGCCATGAAAACTAAATCCAGAATTTTCCCACAGACACCATCTGCAAAAATCTGTGGTGCATCGAGCATTAGGAGATCTCGCAGCTGTAGTAGAGGAAACCAATGGATTGCTTGACCACGCGGACATGAAGTGGAGACCTGCAACCAAATCATTGTGTAATACGGCTCCAAAATATCGCTCCATCCTCTCAACTGCCACCGTAAGTACACTTCAGGACTCTTAACGGTGCTGTCGCTTGTTCAGTTTGATTTTATATTCAGTTATGGCCATGTAAAGAAAAAACTTTTTTTTTAAGCTTTCTATTTGGGTTTGAATTCCACATCCTGGTGTTTTCATGAGATTTATTTCCATTGATAATGAACCAAAACACAATATTTTTCAGAAAATTAAAAGTCTAAATTCTTTAAGGTAGCCTATAACTGTAACTATACATGGCCTTACTCTGAGCTCCTTTTATAAAGTATTTGTTTTGCAGTAATGTTACCAGTTCTTGTTTTCTTTTTTAAACTAGCTGGTAATAATACCACAGGAAAAATTATACGTTCTCAAAAGCTTCTGTTGCCAAATGAAGTGTCAAATTAAAATGGAAAGTAACACCAAAAAACAACAAATGTTTCATTTTCAAGACCCATGCCTCACTTTTGTATTACTTTTTTAAAGGTATCATTGAAAAGTTATGTTCAGAGATGATCAATATTCACTGCCAATATTTTAAATGTATTATTTAAACAATCTAAATGCATGGCAACCATGGTCAAGATTATCAAAATAAAACACTTGGTTACACCTTTAAAATATTCTAATGGTTACTCGATGTGTAGCTGGCTGCTACAGGCTTTTATCTGTGCTGTACTGCATAGTACACTGGTGCGTAAACACTTGCGGTGCACAGAAAGTTAAACATTTTTTTCTGTATAATATACAGAAAATATTTTTAAAAGCAATGCTGTTACCATTCTATATTTGTTTTGTCAAACCATAATCTGCAAGCAGCATGAAGCACTGGTTTAAGTGCGACAGGCTGTTGCTTAGTTAGTAAATAGAGCTTTAAGGACAGTTTGAGAAGGGACATAAAGCATTAGTTTCTGCTATGCAACGTACATGTGACATTGTTTCCTGTACTGACATCCAGCGCTGGCATTGTGCTCATTTAATGTCAACATTAACATTGAGGAGACTGCTGAAGCTGGAGACTAAGAATGATCACATGAAGCGATATTTTACTTTCTTGGATTGAAACTAACTATTGAAATCCTTGTGGTTAAAACAGTACAAAAAAAGAGTCAGAGACTCTTGTCCTGCTGTGCAATTTCGAAAATGATTTTTTTTTATATTGTACTTTCTCTGTGACATCTAAATACTTGCATACTAACATTCTTTCAGGAGTCAGGATTGACAGAAACAGTATACAGTTTTAGATTGCAGACCTGACCTGGAGTTGAAATGAAACCAAAAGAAAACAAAGACTTAATCTGTGATTTACACCTTCTAGACGATAGACTTTAAATTTTAAATTATGTTTATTCTTCTTCTTCTTTTTTAATGTAATGTTTCCTAAAGAGCCTCATAAATGCAGCTATGTCCTTAAACTCATTGTCTCATGCTTATTGGAATATGAAATATATTTAATTTCTCTCCAGCAATCATTAAATTATGCTAAACGCACAGATGGATGTTTTTAATTACACACCACAGGGTTTTAATTGAAATTCAATAAATTAATCCATATATTGAATCGTGCCTGGCATTCAATATCCCCAAGTCTTTCAGGGGGACTGCGCAGTTGGTTGCTGAGGGGTAGCCTTACTGTATCAGAATTATTCAGTGGTGTTTGCATTTATTTATGGGGTTTAAATTCGGTGAATAAAAGACACAATGTCAAAAGTGATGCAGAATGATCTTTGCTTAATATTTCTTTCCCAAAAAAGCAAGCCATAAAGGGAAAGGTAGGTATAACCGGCCAAAAAAACCCTGAAAAATATGAATAATCCTCATGAATGTGGTTGATAATGAAATATATCAACCTTTTCTGTAAATATAATTGGTGAATTTCATTCTGGACACATTCTGGCAACAAAAGGAAAAGAAGGAACAATTAGCATGAATACTGAGGCAGAGATGAAATGTTTATTTGCAGGTAGCCTTGTCAAAATATCTCCAGGTGACATTGAAGAATGTCTGTAAATTTCTGTGTGTAAAATCTTTTACTCTTGAGTATGCACAGATGTGTACTCAAGAATAGATGCGAGTGGTTAATTTCCCTCAGGGTTGGTCTGTTGTGTTGACTTTAGACTAGATAATGGAAACCTTCAGGAGGACAGACTGGATAATCACTAAAGAAAGATCATAAATTTTATAAGATTAGTCGACTATTATCCTTGGATAGTCAATATCTTTTTGTGGACGTCTAAAGTTAAAAAAACAAACAAATTCAGAGTGCAGTAGTTGTACTCACACCTAAGCCCACTTTAAATATTACAGGACTTATGGCTCCCAATAAACTCCAAAACAATGCACCATTAAGGAAAGAAAAAGGAACATGCCAATATAAGTCTAACTGGCTCTGGGTTTGAAGAGAGGGTTATTGTCTTTTTCTTGCAATTTACGACTCTAATGATGCACTTATGTTGCCCGCTCTTCCCTTTTTCTTACACCTTACCTACTTAAGGAGGAAATCTTGATTGGTAAGTCGATGCTATCCGCAGATTTAGGGATTTACTTGTAGGTCGGTGCAGGCTAATTATTCACTTCTTACAGGAGAAAAGGCACAGTCATCTGTCCTATTCTGAGGGCTTTCTTAGTTAGACTGATGGGATCTCTCTTTGTCTGCAATCCTTTTCATTTCTACATAATACCCATTTTGTGATGTTTGTTCAATGTTCTTTAAATGAGGCTTTTCAATGGGGCTATTGTTTACTCCTTTTCTCTTCACTCGAATTAGAGTCGGTAGATTTTTCCACACATAGTTTTTCTTTTGTTGTTCCTTTCATATAATTGTTTTAGTTTAGACTTACTTTATCGAAATTTGTTTCTTGTTGATTTCTTTGACTTTAGTTGAGTTCAGACTTTCTTTTGAGGTTATTCGCATGCTTCAAATTTGCATGATGTCTTTATCTTTAAAAGTTTTCTGTTCCAAGAAAAAAAAAAGAATCTCTTCTCTATGCTTTCAAGGGAATATGTGCCTTTGTACTAGAGTATTCACAGTGCTTCAAAGCAGATAGCAGGTTCCATTTGTCAACACAAGCTTGGTTTTAAGCTGTGGCCTATTTGTCTGTTTGCAGATTTTGTCGTCACAACCTAGAAGCCAGCTTTTACATGGAAAAGGGTCTCAGCATTTATTGAGCCAGACCGAAGGTCCACACGATTACGATTCTGGGAATGACACATCTTCACCACCATCAAGCAAAACTGGTGTTTCTCAGTTGAGTGTCACTGACAAAAAGAGGAACCACTGTAAACATCTGGCCTCTCCAGAGAAGCTAAAGTTCACTGACAGAGACAATATCTCTGATTCAGGAAACTCTGTGACCAGCTACACTTCCTTGTGCAAATCTTACAGGGAGGATGGCTTGTCTGCACCCCTTTTCAGTGGAAACGGCAAGAGGTAATGTTGTGCTTATGATTAATAATCCATCTGAATTCCCAGGCAAATTGCAAGCTATTTATTTTCTGATTCAGTGTTCTGCTTCCTCTTTTGAAATATTCATCTTATGAGTGAGAATAAGGTAGAGAATTTCTAAAAAAAACCCCAACAACACAGGATACAGTTTCAGCTCACTCAAAGCTTTGAAACGTCGTAATGTGTTTTCTTTGCAGAGAGGAGATGACCTTGGGGTGTCAGGTAGAAGGTATGAGATCTCCAAAGACCTCCAGCTGTTCGCGAAGGATGAGCAAGTCGTCCCGAAGCCGACGGTCATCCAGGAGCAGAAGCAGATCCTCTGGGAGTCTCAAGTACTCCGGACGCTACTCTCGTAGCCTGTCGCTGTCATCCTGCAGGTGGGTAAACCACTTTTGTACATCACAAATAGCCACTAATATCCGAGTTACAGTAAGTACTTTTCCACTTGCATATATTCCAATTTGCAGCATATAAACCACAATACCCCCGGTTCAAGTTTGGCCTTGGGTCTTTATTTGTTTCCCATTCAGTTGAAAAAAGAATAAGACACAATAAAGGCTGACAGAAAAAGATTTTTATCCATGCTTGCGTTGCGATTCTAGGGTTGATAATGTCGTCTGGTCAATCCAACACTTTGGTCTAGGCTGAAATATCCCATATAGATACCCATGGTGCCCATAGGATGAATCTACACTGACTTGGTGATCCTCCTGTTTTCTTCTAGTGCCACCATGAGGTTGACATCAATGGTTTGGAGTAAATGTCTTGACAATTTTTCAATGGATTGCCATTAAATTTGTTACAGACTTCCATGTTGAGTCAAACATGAGTCAAAATTTTAATTTGTCCAATATTTTGGTTTATCTGCCAAATTAATGGCATTCCCATCAGCCTCAGTCACACTTTATGTTTAGTGTTATTTAGCAAATGTTAACGCTAAACCAACATGGTGAACATGCTGAACCTCATACCTACTAAACATCAGCTTGTTAGCATTGCCACCATGAGCATGAAGTACAGCTTTACAAAGCTGTGGTCTCTTAGTCTTATTCAAATTCACCTTGGCCTGACTGTACTTGCTCCTGTACTTAATGTAATTCATGAGCTGTCACTCAACATTACATGTCGTAAGCCCCAAAACAAAAGGATAAAAATAGTGTAATCCTAACATTCCCATTTCTAGTCTAGATGGGCACCACATGGTACGCATGGATCAGAAGAGACAAATTCATTCATTTGCAAAAACACAAATGCTGTTTTAGGTGGGGGAAGCAAAAACTACTGCTGCTTTGCTTGATTCAAGGAAATAATTATAATTTTTTCTGGTTGCCAGCTCGTACTCACGCTCACCGAGTTATTCAGCGGACCTGAGGCGACGAGGCAGTGTGACCAGCCTGAGCTCCAGAGGAAGCTACTCCAGATACAGTGCTGACAGGTGAACTTTACGAAATGTTTCAGCTGCTGTTGACTCTCCATTAGAGGTGTACAAGAACAAATATATATATTTACATTGCTGGTGATTAAATGTTCACATTGTAATGTCTCCTTCCAAGACTACAAGACAGAAAGAGAACAGATGTGAAGCATGCACATAAGATTAGTCGGAAGAGACGAAGACGCAAATCCTACTCTCCTATGAAGAAAAGGAGGAGAGACTCACCAAGCCATCTGGAAGCACGCCGAATCACAAGGTAGAGCTTTCCCAGGCTGGTTATTTATTGCTATAATATACATTTTTGTGTCTGAAGGCAGCAGAAATGTGCTGCTGGTCCCACCCTCCACCCCCTTAGTTGGACAAGTCCCCAACCTGAAGTCTTTTCTTTGTGTTGATGAGCTGTGCACCATGAAATGGCATTTAGCCAGAGGATGAGATCAGCTCTTAAGCCATCACAGGTGCAAAAGAAGCAACGAAGCAGAACACAGGCAATCTGAAATGCAAAAAATAATAATAAGGAAGTCTGGTGTTAACTTCTTTTTTTTTTCTTTCTTTTTTTTTTAACCAGATATTAATTTTCTTTTCATTACATTTCTTATAGTTCAGCTTTTTGAGAGCAACAAATGATTTTTAGTTAGAAATATGTACAAAAGATCATGACAGCCACAGAAAGACTACAACTTTTTTTTGTAGTCATTGCTCCACTCATCTATATTGTTTTAAAGCTGCCCCAGTCGATTATGAGCCAAATGAATATATGTTATGTGAAAGGGGTGGTGTTTAGTGACGAACCAACCCAAATTGTCACCTGACTCTGTCGATCCCCTCTGCTCTACAGAGCGTTTTCTACATCTAGCAGCGTCTAGCAGCTCATTGTTTAGGTTTTACTACCCTCAACTTTTGGCCTAACCTGAAGCGCCAGATGGTTTGTTACACAGAGCCATCTGAGAAGTCGTCCTTGGTAACTGTGTGGAAAAGGGCAGGCATGGTCAAAAACGCTTGGCTGGTGATTAGATGAGCCATCTGTCTATCACCATCGATCAAAGGCTTATTCACCCAATCAAATCAACGAACCATAAGACGTAGTAGGAGAGGACTACCAGCGGAGTCAGATGGTAAATGAAACTCTTACCGATGCCAGTCGGAAAAAGAATAAGGACTTCTTTTCTGATAGAAAAGCCTTCAGTGCCCATCTTGGTTTTTCTTTGAATTAAGAAATACTCTCCAGTTCTTCAGTTCCAGATATATTTGATGTCTTTTGGAGCTAACACAAATCAAGAATTATTTCTCTGGCTATCTTTACACCTCATATAGGGTTTCCTCATAGGAGGCTGATTGATCTGAACCACTGTGGTTCAGACTAAAATGCATAACTTCACCAAGTGTCCAGAAACATAACTCCATGTGATGCTATTGTTGCTTTGTGTCTGCTGGAGATGCAAATAGACACTTGTTTGGTAAGATGTTAGCTATAACATTTTTGTATTGCAATGTGTTTTAGTTTTGTTTGTTTTTTGAGTGATTTTGCCCCCCAACTGTCCAAAAGGTGATGCCACCTGATGATGTCCATCACCTGATGGAAACATCTGGTTCTTTAGCTGGTTAGCTGGTTAGTTAGCGAACAGTATAAATTTCTTCTCTCCCATGTTTGCAGTGCCATTTGTATCCATCTGTAGAGAAATGCATTTCCTTGCATTGAATACTAGGGACATATGTCTAATTAAGGACACAAAACTGTGTGGAAACGAGGCGTAATTGACAAATTGTGTTTGTCACTACCGGAAAATCCTTTGCATTTACTCACACATTTGACACGTTGTTCGTAAAAAAAAAATATTGATTAGTGCAGCTTTAAGGTTTATTAAAATTTACACATTGCAGCTTCTATTCTTCTACTGTTCACACTATTCACCTTTTTGGCTCTCCACAGTGCCAGGAAGCGACCCATCCCTTACTTCCGACCCAGTCCTTTCTCCGGCAGTCGGTCCACCAGCGTGTCATCGTGGAGCAGCATCTTCACCCGCAGTCGCAGTCGCAGCCCGATCCACAGCATCAGCCGGAGCAGGAGCAGGAGTAGGAGTAGGAGCAGGAGCAGGAGCCGGAGCCGGAGCCACAGTTACTCCTCCTACAGGAGCTACAGCCGCAGTTCATCCTGGAACTCAATCTTTGGTACTCGTAGCCGTAGCAGGAGTCGTGGTTCGTTGAACAAACGCGACAAAGCCAGGCATTAGGTTTCTCAGCGAATATTAATGGCCTGAACCGCCAGTCATGTTTCCAGTGGAGAGTAGGGACAGTAGATGTTGGAGCAGTCGACTGTGTATGTCTCCGTGCTTTGACGCTTCAGTGAAAATGTCCCAGCGGGGGTCTCCATTGATGCGGTCTTCTTCACTCTGCCCACAGAGATCACTGGAGACTGAATGTATTTTTGTTCTTGTATTTTTGTTCAAAACTCAAAATGGCCTAAGATGGTTCATCTCATACATATTTACAACAGAAACTGCACATAAGACAGTATGCCTGTATTTGGTCAACTAACATTGCTGTTCCTTATTTTGTCCATGCGCTACACTTTAACTTAATGCTTTAAAATTGCTTAACAACCTAATTTTTATTTTAAAATGGATGGTTAATTGGTGCATAATAAGGCCTGATGTTACCAGGAAGGTTTACATCTGACTTCATTCCAGTTTTTTTTTGTTTTTCTGGCAGTATACAGTAAGTGCAGGTGCACCAGATAAATACTTTAACAGTGTCAGCGGACACTGGACATTTATTGCCCCTTGTCAGATCTGTATGTTCTAGCTTAAGAAGAACTGATGTATTGATGCAACATTTGAGCCGTTTGATCCAAGTGTTAACAAATGGCTTCAGAGGGATCGTTGTCAGGAATAAGGGAAAGGTTTATTGTTCTGATCTCGCCACATCACAAGGTGGAGAACAAACATGTTTCCTCTGAAAAATTAATCAGTGAGGATGCCCTGGCGGCAACCACACCGCCTGTCAGCTCAAATATCAAATTATTTATCCTGATCAAGTGGAAAATAATTGAAATGTCAGTCAATGTAGTACAACAAAAAGCGATTGAAATATTGTGCAAGGAGGTATTTTCCTTAACAACTCATGGTGAATAGAACATGCAACTAATCTCTTTGGGGGAAAAGAATACTTTAAAGGCAAAGTTTTTTTCATCTGCTTCATTGCTAAAATTGTCATCCGTGGCTGTCTGTACTTATATACTGTATATCAGTCTTAGTTTTATTTGATACTTGATTTAAACATCAAAAGATGACACAGAAAGAAAAAGCTGTACCTCATTTCGTTGCTACATGTTGAAAATAAGACTGAACTTATGAATAACATTGATTCTCAATTTACTTGAATGATGTTTTCTTGCTACAATGCTGGAGCCAAACATATAGGTCAACTATATTTTTGTTCTTGAGTTATATCCCAACAGGAGATCAAATTGAATTGTGCAGCACCATAAATATTTATTACTTATTTATTGGTTTGGTGTCCCTCTCAGTGGTGGTTAATCTTTCTATGCAACGCTGTCAAAGTTTAGTTATTATGACACTGCTGTAATTTATGATGGTTTGTCGTAAATTATTCTTAAAATTATTGTGAGTAAGGGTTTTGCCACCTTATTCACATATAAACCTCAAAGTAGAAGCAGATATTTAGAGAAAGAGGACCAAAAACTAGGCTGGCAGAAAAGATCCTATCTTTTTGTTTTGGGTGCTTTTTAAAAAAGCAAAAGTTTGACATTTTGGGAAATATGCTTATTCGTTTTCTTGCTGAGAGTTGGATGAGAAAATCTTATCTGTCTGTTAAATATGAAGCTACGGCCAGAAGCCAGCTAACTTAGCGTAGCATAAAGATCGAAAATGGGAAAACAGCTGGTTTGGCTCAATCGAAATCTGCCTAACAGCACCTCTAAAGCTCACTTTTTAAAATATATCATGTGTTTAACCCACACAAAATAAGACAATAAGGTGATAAAAATGACAAGTTCTGTTTATACAGGAAGGTTTGTGATGGAGTTTTTCTTGTCCAGGTGCAAGAAAATCCTAAAATCTTCCAGTTTGCCTGCACATGAGCCCCTATAAAACCACCCGTTTGGTTTTTGTACAGATGAAACGAACATGAAATATCTTGTTAATAATTAGTGAGCTCTACATGCTTTTTAAAAAATCTTTTGACAGAACCAGGCTCGCTGCTTCCCCTTGTTTCCAGTCTTTATGCCAAACTAAGCTCGCCGGCTGCAGATCATAACTTCATATTCATGTGAGAGCGAAATCAATCTTGATATCTGACTCTCGGCAAGAAAGCAAAGAAGCGTATTCCATTCCAAGTTATTCTCGAGACCACTTTAACTCCAGAGTTTGGATCTGCAAAAGAGTTTGAATCTGCCTTTCCATGTAATTAAAGTTATATTTCTCAGTCATTTCAAATCCATCATCCCGTCTGTGTAACTGCTCCAGGTCTGATGGACTGCTCTCTATGCACTCAATACTTTCGGATTATTTCCCTAAATGTCAACTAAATTGGACGAATGAGGGAAATGTGAAGCTGGAAGAGGAAGGAACTTGACACGAAAGTCATTCATAAACTCTTAACTGATGATGACTCATGTCAACCAGTGTTGACTGGGTGGCAGTATAGGATTTGTGCAGTCTTGAAGATAAACTTTTTAGATGGGCACCCAGGCCAGTGCCCCTCTCACAGCTTATAATGTAAAGATTTCATCAGTTATTGTGAACAATTATTTTAAATATGTAATTACTGTGGTGTAAATATGCATCTGCATTGTATAAATGATAAAAGATGTGTGATTATTTGTTTACAAAATGTCATTTGGGCCTTGTTCAATGTTAAAATGTATGGTATTGATATGATGCATTGACCAGTGAAAGAGAAAAAGAAGACAATATGCCAGTCAGGCATCAATCAATGGACAGAAGTGTTCGTGCTCAAGATCTGGTTGTTATTTTTAAAATTCTCAATAACAAGATCATATAGCAATAGTGATCCAGTGTTTCAGTGTTTTATGCACTCTCCCTGTTTTTCATATGATTCAGCATATTTCAGAAGCATATCTTTTCCATACTGTCTCATTTTATTATGTGTCAGTGTGAACTCCACGTTGTAATATGTCACCTGGGAATTGAATTGTCTCTGCCCATGAAATCAACTGTCCCTTTCCCCGAGTGCTTAGAATAAGTTGTATAAAATTCTGTTCTGAATGAAAACGCCACTGCAGTTTGGTTTTATGTTGTAGACACAGATGAAAACACACTTATTTACTGCAGTAAACACGGGCCATCTTAGCTGTTTTGTTTATTCCGTGTTGTGACATCAGGGTTTGACCCGAAGCTCTGCGTTATTTTCTATTAAAGAGCCAGTGAGTCACCAAGACGAGTGAGCTCCAACTCTGTATGAGTGACATGTGGACAGTAACTAAATTTGGTAAAAGGGAGGCTGGTCTTTGGTCAGCTGTTGCGCCTGCTCTGCAAAAAATGTAAACGTCACCAAGCCATTTAATCTTAATTTAAGTCTCAAACTGTCTTTTTTTTACCCTCATAATAAGCTGAAGCAGTTGATTTGGAGAGAGCAAGCCGTTGTTTTTTTCTAGTTTCCCATTCTTTAAAGATTTGAAGAGTCTGTAGAACTTCCTAAGTGGATATTTTTTGCAGTGCGTGTTCTCTCCAGATCCTCCCAGCACTTTCCCGACACTTGCTACGTGTCGACCCACTATTCTGGAAATCGCCGTCCAGTAGGCCTATAAAACCCACAGCCTAGAGGAATTACTCGACGGTTTTAGTAAAGACAGGCTACACTTTAGAGATTGTTGTTGGATCAACGCGTGACTGACTGCGTAACGGGAATGTGCGTAATCCAAAAGAGTTCAGTTTAACCACACGTAGACATAAGTAGCTCCATTTTTGTTTTTCAAAATAGTCTTGTAGAACTCAGCGGGACATGGCAGAGGGAGACTTCTACACCATGGGAAGCCGGCAGAGGTTTCCCAGGGACCCGTTTGGAGAATCACCGTTCAGAGATCAGTCTCCGTTCAGGGATCAGCTCGCATCTCGGTTTATGGACGATAACTTTGGGATGCCACCTTTCCCCGATGATCTGGCAATGGACTGGCCGGGCTGGGCTCGGCCGGGTCGGCTCAGTACGCGCCTCGGTACCTCGCCCTTCAGCAGCAGTTTACGCACAGGTTTCCCCTCGCGTCAGTCCACGGGAGGCCCCACGCTTTACACCAGCAGGTACGGCGAGCCATCCTCCCGAAGCTCACCCACCACCACCGGGGGGGAGCCCTGGAAAGTTTGCGTGAACGTCCACAGCTTCAAACCAGAAGAACTAAACGTCAAAACGAGAGACGGGTTTGTAGAAGTGTCAGGTGAGTTGGGATGCTGTTCATTGTGGATCAGGGCCTTTGAGGGAAGAAGAACTTATTACTTTTGGGAGGAAATGTGACGGCTGTGATGCCTTATGTTCAACGACTGGAGGTCAAAGTGAACCCACCTTGTAATGTCCCACTGTGACAACCATCAGTTCAGATTAATAGGCCTATGAGAAAAAGCCCTTAGAACACATTTAAACACAATAAATTCTGTTTGAAATGGGAATTAAATTGTTCAAATATATAATTATAATTAAAAAAAAATACGATACGTTTTGCACAGAAAACACATTAAATAGAACAAAATAAATTTAATCTGCTTGTGAAAAACACTACTCTGCAGGGCTGTAGCTGGAAAAGAGGGCATTCAGGTCATTCCTTCAGTATCAGTGCTTATGGGTATTGTATGATTTACATATTTTTTAATATCTATAAATATGACTTTTAAATTGAAATGAAGGTACATTGTTTTCTCTCGCAGAAACATCTCTGGCTGTGTGGAGGGGGGCTTAAAACAGCATTTAGACCTAAATTTAGGGACATGAAAGAAGAAGAAAATATAATTGATCAGTTGCAGAATATTTTAATATTTCAATAATTGGAACAATGCTTACAAGATCTCAATGTTTATCAAACCTCACTCCGGTGGTGCTTATCCTTTCAATATATGAGTATCTTTATTTTCACAAATCTTTCCAGTTGTAGACAAGACGCCATCTATATGTGCATAAATAAAAATACATTCAAAACACATGAAAAGGAAGCAGTCCAGCCAAATCAAGAGCCATTTACCCTGATCTTAATGAAACAATAAACAACACCTTGTGTATATCTCAGGACCCTTACTCTAACCTGGCCAAGAAATATCAGCGCCTCTCCTTTGGCAGCAGATTTGCAGCAGCACAATGAAAGCCTCGGTGGTGAAACGTGGTCTCAGCTGTAATAAGTCTTGATATGGAAGAGTTTGACAGATTTTGAGGACTGGGACTTGCATGCTGGCAGGCATATCCTCAAGCTTAGACACCTGTTTCAGATTCCTAGAGAATTGCTCCCTCAGTCACCCATGAGCTCAATTTAGATTTAAAGCAAGGCAAGGCCCGTGACAACAGTCTCTGTTTACAATAAGGCAAGCAGCTCACTGCCATTAAACACAGGAGAGAATGTTCTGGAAATAGGATCTCACTATTTCTCAGCAGTCCTTATGCAGGTTTTGTCTCTGCTGGCGTCACGTTTTAGCTCAGTGGTTGATTATGGGAGTAAGTTGTAGAAATTGCTTCCTCATGTCAAGATAGATGAATTCCAGGGATACCCAGGGCTGAAGGGGGTACAGAGAACAGCAGGCCCCCCAACTCAGAGTTTTTTATAAATACATTGTTGGTATGCCAGTTGGGTCATTCAGTCAGCACCATGTTGGGCCTGCCTCACGCAGTGACTTGACCCTGTTCTAAAAATGTGACAGGGAGTGTGATACACGCATGTTTGAGGTGTTCAGTACATGAACGAACAAATGTTTAACATTTGTGGTGCCATGAACGTGTTTCTTCCTGGCAAAATTCACTGAAAGTATACGATTAAAATGTTACTGAATTTTACAGAAACAAAAACAAAAGTTGGTTGGAATCTTACCAAAGGATTTTCGAAGGACAATTTTCATCTTCCTGCATTTAAGATTTTTTTTTTTTTTAAAGCAAAATGGTGCACTATTAGTGCTATAAATATTCTAAAGGCTTAGTTTTGTGTTGGACTGAGCTAAATACTTTGAACATGCAACAGAAACTAACTAAACTAAACTCTAAACTAAACTATAGGCTACAAGATTGAAATGAAGATAATATCGCAGCACTTAGTTTAGCATTATTAATTCATATATCTGGCTGACTAGAGGCAGTGGAACAAGCTACAATTAAATTAATTTCATTTGTTTGTTTATTAACAGGGACAGTACAGATAATGTTACATTGGATGTAATGAAACAGATGTAGTGTGTATAGGGTATCAGGCTGAAGCTAATTTGCAGCGCCTATTCCTGTAAAGGTGACAGTGTCCTATTATCACTATACATAGAGAAGCATTAAAATATGTATACACATTGTCATGTTTCTATTATTCACCCTTTAGCCCTGTTTTTGGCCTCCACCGATTTCTGAGGGAAATATCTGCCTCTTTAGCTGCTGAATGCTCCACAACGTTCACCAGCTAGTTGCTGGCTTTGCCTTTTTTATGCAGGTCAGATAGCATAAATTTGGTTTATCGGAGCTTTATCAGCGAATTGAAGATGAGGTTGATGAGAGTTGTGAGAGTGAATGAAAAAGGCTGTAAAACCAAAACAATGAGCTGAAAGATGCTAAAAAATGCTCCTTAGTGCTGAGGGGAACTTGGTGATGGTTCTCTGTGGATTAATCACTACTTAAAACCTAACAAACTATGTCGTAAGTGACAGTGAACTGAACTGAACAGAAAAGTGGTTTGTAATTTCCAACTCATGGCTATATTCTTTTCTTGAATTTTACAGGCAGGAAAAACATTTTAGTACATGATCCATTACAATAAGCTCTCTTCAGATCATACAGCATTACTCAGACCATTTGGAATTTGGCATCTTGAGAGACTTAAAACAAGGAGAGGCAGCGCCTTGTTGGACTGCTCTCTGACCTAACCTCCATTATTCACGAGATATCTCAGGGAGACAACAAGGGGATCACTTTTTAGTCTTTAAGTCATGACATGGTTTAAATAATAATCTCATGACTTCACCAGTGGTTTGAGCACAGTTCTCTCTGGAGTATTATTCTAATCTCTGATCTCTGGAAGACTCCAGCACTTTCGGCAGGCAGATACGTCACTGCAGGGGTGTAGGGTAGCACATAGTCAAGCCTGGAGTGCAGTCGGGTGTTTGAGGGGTGGGGGCGGCCATGTGGCTGGTGGCGGCAGTGATATTTGGTAGCCCTAGAGCAGCTGCTTGCAAGCCCAAGAGAGAGAGAGAACAACTATAAACAGAGCTTGGGGGAGAAGGTGGTGGTGGTGGGGGTGCTTTCCAGGTTTAGCTGTTCCCCTCGACTTCAACATGTCTGAGTGTCTTTCATTAGGAGAATCATTGTTGGAAGAAAGTGAAGAGAATGAAAAAAGATGTTTCATTATTTCAGCATGTTCATTGCAACTCACCCTCAAATCAAAAGCACTGTTGGGATTGGAGCATTGGAAAACTGCGTGTGCCAAATGAAATGTGTTTTGATCTCCGTGCCATCAGCACCTTTAATGATTTACATCCTCGTTGAAGCTTACATTTAATGTTTCTTTTATTCAACTGGTGATAAGGACACTCTATGACCCATGACCTTGCTAAAATGTTGCACAATCTTGAACTTAATAAGTTATGTTTTAGTTAGTGGACTCACTGACTCACTTTTTATTTTTCATATAGGGAAACATGAAGAAAAGCAAGAAGAAGGAGGCATAGTGACAAAGAATTTCACAAAGAAGATACAGTGAGTATGATTTCAGTGAACTCTGTATTGCAGTGAATGATAGCTGCACACTTTTTTGTTTTCCCCAATGTCTTTTTGTACATTTTATATACAAAGCGCTTTAATTTTAAACATATTTATGATACATATGATACATTTTTATGAATCGGAACTGGCCTTTTCCACAGTAAAGGTACGCTAATCCGTGATTTGAGAGTAAAACTTATGGAAACACCACCTGTTACACCTCAAACAAGATAATGTGATCATACATCTGCCTTCTGCTGTCGAGGGATGGGAGGACGACCTATGGTGGCAGATAACATACACTAGCATACTGTATTTAGCTACTTAATTGACTCCGTTGCTACAGACTGTGAAGCGATGAACAATCTGAAAAGTTTTGAGGCATATCAGTTCTTCCACAGGTGGGAGACAACCTTCTCTACCTTAAATCAGCCATAGAGCCCAGTGAGAGCCTTAAAGTCCAACATCACTCGGCCTGGGTTTTAGTTTCAATGTCAGCTGCAATACTGTGGAAAGTAAAATGTTTCGATAGTTTTTATTAACTTTTTTCAATGTGTTTTGTAATGAGTTAGAAGTAGCCCAACCACAAAATTGGATGCAGGTTTTCTTGCGTTGGCTTTTTATGTTGACAAAATGAAATGAGCACTCATACGGCGTTTTGGGTGGTCTCATCAAGTTTAGTGTTTTTCAGCCACATTCTTTTGGATTCCTCGTCTGTATAGGTCAGGGGTACTCAAATACAAATCTTAAAGGTCCACAAAGAAAATTTCCAATAAGACAAAGGTCCGTTTATTAAGGTCAGTCGAGCTTTCATACAGGTGGAAAAGCCGAAATCCTATTATGAAAATGTCGACATGGAGTCCATCAGTTGTTCTTTATGTTATATCTGTTCAAAAACAGTTGACTATTTTAATAACTTAAAAACATAAAAACATGTTCTGTTCTGACCTTGTTCTGACCTACAAATCACCATTTCCCCATTTTCCCCATCCCCCTAGCCGGTTCACACACCCACCCACCAAAGGTGAATCAAACCATCCGAAGAATATTTTTCAGTCCATTCCTCTTTGAATTGTCAATTTTCACTGTCGACTTTTCTTTTACTGGCCACCTTTGAACATGCCATTTTAGATTCATTCATGTTCGAAATCTAGGCTACTAGCTACGGGCGAAACTAGACTAATGGCTAACTGCTGAGAAACTAGCTGCGCTGTCAACTTGATTCCACCGGTCCGGTCTCTTCGCTTGTCAATAAAGTTTGGTGGGGGGGGGAGCGCGGCTCTATGACTGCTGCGGCCCATCGCTGTCATGGAGATGACGGGACGCTGAATGTGATTGGACGGACCAAACCAAAGCAGAGTAGACAGACAGTGGAGCAGTCGGACATTCTCGGAGCGCTGCTTGCAGTGGAGAATGCGGAGAATTTTGACTCGTTGCATCGCGGCGATGTCTCACAGATAATACAAATATGAAAAGTATCATTTGCTCAGAGTCCGGAGACAGTTGTGGTTTGGGTCGGATCCAGACCGGAGTCCGGACTTTGAGGATGACTGGTATAGGTAGGCGATGGAAACTGTACCAATAGTCACATAGTTGTTGTGGGTGCATGTTCAAAACACTGTTGTTGAAGCCACAAATTTAGCTTAATCCTGTTGTTAGTACAACCGCAAACAGTGCAACAAGTACCAGAGCTCCGCAAGCAAAATTTAGAAAATGGCAGTTACTTCAGTCAAATATGTTGCTAAATTGAAGGCGAATTACTTTCAAAAGGATTGCTGTTATCTGCTGGCGACCATGGTTAGCCACTTTGAATAACTAGCTACTTCCGCTAACACACCGGAAGTTACACCCATAATTATTTCTACCATAGCACCCCCGAAAATAAGGTGGATATGATGGACTGATGTTTTTTCTTGGTTATAAAACTATATTTTCTGCAATTTGTACACTTTGGGTCCTTGTTTATGTTCTTCTCTTTCACTTTTATTCCTTCTTTTTCTTTGCATTTATTTTAGAAAATCCTACCTATACTTTGCTCGCTCACTGAATACTGACACGTACATAAATTCTATTGTACAGTGTTAGATCACCTTTAAACTTACAACATGGGCAGAAAACTCCAGATACACTTAATGCTAGTTGATGGGATCAACGGCAGGACTTTGAACAGCTCCAGAGTCATATCAGCCTTGAGTGGACAAACAACTCTCCACTCAAAACTCTTCAACTCCAACACTAACACTAGAATATTGAAGCAGACAGTACATGGAGTAGTAGTGTTGGTGTGTAGTGCAGGGCTGCACAGACATCTTGCATATTGTAGACTTATCGTATTGTAACTCATCCAAGCCAAACAGGCCACAGAAGTTTCCATGACCTGCCTGGCTCTCTGCTTCTGCTTGTTTAATTGGGTAGTAGGAAGACTTCAAACAGCAGCGCTAATCACTGGTGCGAATTGCCTTCTCGCTTTCCTGTTGGCTAATTAGTAAGCAGTTGTGCTAGCCTTGCTCTGTTCATATCACAATCGCTTTAATTGGCAAAGCCCCCACATCGGGCCTGTGCTCCTCAGCTAAGCAAAACCTAAAACCAATGACACACTGAATATATAGAGAGAGGGGTTGGTGGAGAAAAAAAAAAGGGGGGGGGGGGGGGTAATATACAGTATATATAAATAACTGACCTCGATACCCACATCCTCTGGTTATATGAAAGCGAGAGATAGCACAGAGAAGTCACATACTGTATTTGAATGGATGAGACATTTAAATTGAAGCACTGCTACTTTTTCATTGTTTCTTATGGTAATAATAGCAGTAAACCGTTTAAAGACAAGATAAATGCAGCAAAATGTAAAAACTTTACACCGTCAGACAAAATAGCAATTTTAGTGGATATGGATGCAATGCAGCCACACCCGCATGTTGATTTGTAAGAGCTGTTGATTCTTAATAATGCTACCATTATCGCCCTCTGTGCCTACATGTATTATTATATTATGTAAAAGTAGCAATACCACATTGCAAATAGAAAATCGATTCATTATTTGAGTAATTTCTCAGGTAAAAAACGCCAAGAGTTAATGACAGAAATCATGATAGAATAAGCTGATGCACAGTAAACAAGTGCACCAGGGTCCAAGGGTGTTTGTTTCAGTTAAAAAAGTCAGTTATTTACCAAGTATATTGTTATTAAATCATCTCTGAGGGCAAAGGTAGCATGAAAACCCCAGGTCAGGCAGCCCAGCAGCAGCACAATAACTCCCGTCTGCTTGTATATGAGAGTCTACAGTGTGAGTGGTTTGCTATTTGGGAATTTTTTTGTTTTGCCTGTTTCTATTCGCACGAGACACATAATATTACTGGAGGGACTCGTGCACTGTGTCTTGGTGTGTGGGAAGCGACACACACTCCATGAACACATACTCACCTTGTCTGTTCTCACTGCCTTGTCTCTCTCTGCCTCAGTATCTCTGCGGGGGAAAAGCACATTGGACAGGTTTTTGGCAGCTGTACAAAATCAATGTGTGAGATGAAACATGCGCTTGCCAGAGGTAAATAAACTCCCCGAGCTGGACAGATAAGGATTCTGCCGGAGTCCCAAGTAATGGGCCGGCTGAGTGATTTGACTTTGTGAGAGGAGGCAACTTTGCTTCACAGCAATTGGCTCCTTGAAGGAAGATAGAGGGGGGATGGGGCATAGATACTGACACACGTAGACACACGTGTCGCCAGAGCGGAATTGGTAAAAATATTTAACATTAATACTGGATTACACCAACTTCAAATAGCTTTAAATTATTTGTTTTTTTTCAATATATTGACAAAGTATATATTAAACTGACCAGTAGATTAAATTATTAGCCATCCTAGTGTCATGGCTCTGTGGATGACAATGTCAGTCAGTCGGTTCACGTCTTTGGTCCAGACTGAAATATAGTGAATGGATTGTCATGAAATTATGTTCAGACATTCATGGTTCCCCAAAGGGTGAATCTTCATGATTTTGGTGATCCTCGATATTACATATAACCTAATAATAAAACTTTGGTAGGGAAGATCATGGTCCCCTCAGGATGATCCCCTGACTTTTCATGTAGCGTCATCATGAGGTTGAATTTTATGGTTCAGGGTGAGAGTGAAATATCTCAACATCTAGTACATGGATTACACATTCATGGTTCTCAGAGGATGAATAAAACTAACCTTTGTGATCCCCTGACTCTTCCACTACCACCACTATGTGGTTCACATTTGCATTTCATTTTTGAGGTTTTGAGTGAAATGTCTCAACAATTATTTGATATATTGTGATTAAATTAGTGCACGCGTTCATGTTCCCCAAAGGATGAATTGTAATACTTTTAGTGATCTCTTAATTTATCCTCTATAGCACCACCGTCAGGTCAAAATTACATTTTTCCAATACTTTAGTTTACAACCAAATACCTGCAAAATTAATGTTATTCCCATCAGCCTCAGCTGTACTTTGTGTTTAATGCTAGTAAGTAAACCTTGCTAATATGCTAACACACTAAACTATGATGGTGAACATGGTACCTGAAATGGGACGCAATAGTAGCTGCAGATGGGAGAAAGGCGATTACTAAAAATAAAGAAACGGTCACAAAATATTATACATACAGAGTACAACTGCAGGTAGATTTTTAGTCATTTTTCAATATTTGGATCTTAAATATATTACATTGCACAGTATATTCCATTATTGTTTTATGTTGCACTCGCAAATGTTTTCCTAAAGAAACTGTAAAAGTAAATTGTCCAAAAGCAGCAGAGAGTAACTGCAAGACTGTGTTTAGGAAATCCTGTCATAAAAATGAGTGAGTTTCATGTTGTACTGGACAGGTTCAGTATTTTATATGAAATCTGTCAGCACTGGTCTTCAAACCTCTTGTCCTCCTTCAACTTTCAAGCTATCCTTTCCCATTGAGGTGCCCCCACATGACAGTTGGCTGTCCCAATTGTTTTCCTATGGAGAGAGCGGTGCTACCCTGTGCTCAAAATTCTAATTATTTAAAGTTTGACCTCAGTTGCAACTGACCTTTTTGAAGCCACCAATGGTGTGTGTGGCATAACTAAAAGTGACACATGCAAGCAGGGAGGTAGGGAGGGAGGGAGGAAAAACTCAGATTCAGACACAGTTCCTCTTCCTCTGAAGCGAGATAGGCATTGTTTTCGGGTTGTTCGTCCATCCCATTCTTGTGAACACGATATCTGAGGAACACCTTGACGGACATTCACTCAAGGATGATTCGATTAGATTTTGGTGGTCTGCAGTCAAAAAGGTCAAGATCACTGTGACCTATTTGAATTTTTAGTGATAACTCAAGAATTCATACTGTAATTATGAGAAAATGTACAAAAGCTGTGCTGATTGTACAGATCTTCTGTGCTGCTGAGTTGAACATGTCTCTGAAGAATCGATGTTTCAGAATTTTTAGCTCACAAGCTCTTTAATTTTGCTGATATTGAGCTTCAGGTGATTGTCGTAGCACCATGTGACCGAGCTCTCTATCAGTCACTTAATATATTACAGTATATGAGTCTGGACAGGCATTAATGTAAACTGCAACTTCACTGGTGCACAGAGGCATACAACCACAAGGTGGTAATTCTAGTTTCTTTGTGTGCCTTAGTTTTCTAAGGGGGAATTTTTTATGCAAACTTACGCTGGGTCTAAAGGTTGTTGTTGTTGTTGAAGTGGACATGAAGCTTAGTAAGACCACACAAATAGACTTGACTTTACCTCCCTGTCTGTCTGCTTCTCTGAGGTGAAAGTTTTAGTCCCTTCTGACTGGTATTTCTCAGTGGAGTGGAAAGCCAGTTCAGGGTCCTCTCTAATTAAATGGAGGGTGAATTCACAGTCTCCTCCTCTGAACAGGGCAGCCTGATGTTTATATTAACTCCCAGAGACACTTGGCTGCTCACACAAAAAAACCTACAATACCCATATTTGGCCATACTGTCTGACAAAGAACAGAGTTTGCCTGGACCTCTCTCTGTTTGCCCCTACTGCAGGTCCTGGAGGACTTTCATTCCAAAGGGTTCCAAAGTGTATAATTTTTTAAATAAACTTGAAATTAAATCTAATTGTTCCTAAAATGTATATACATTTTTATGAAAGTAAACCATTACATACTGCAGCTCTGGCTCATTTTTCATTAACCCTGTATCTAGCAAGTTTTGGAAGCCACACTGGTCTTAAAAACATAACGTTTTTAGCATGAGATGCGTCAAAGTAGAGGCAAAAAATGCCTGACATGCAATAAGCTGTTGCCATATTTGTGAGCAGCAGGTTGGAAACGCATATACCGATGGAAATTTATAGACAGACATCGTTATTAATTGGAATCAGGTTTCATTTTTGCAAACGCCACCCCTGGAAGTGTTTTCTCTCCCTCCCATGTTTTCGCAGGGCTGCAGATTTTTTTATAGCAATGAAAACTCCAAATGCCTTTCAGTTCATCTCCTAAGTGTGAAATAGAATGGGTGCCAGCTAAGGAGGACAGGTTACTTTTAATAACAGTCAAAACTCTGAGCCAAGTTTTTTTTTTTTTTTTTTTTCCCTGTCGACATAGACCGCTAAAATCCTCAGATTGCACGCTGTTTATGGGCATTGACCAAATGTCGATTAAAAAAAATCATAGTATTTAACAATATTTCACAGCAGCTGTTATGGAGGAAAATGTCTTGCGTGACCTCCGAGCTGGAACTGAACTGTTTCTCTAGGCTGTTTCTCCTCATCGCTCTCCTTATTTTGTTCCTCCCACTCGCATTTTTAAACACGCTGAACACACACACAAGAGCTCAAAGATTTTCCAAAAGTAGACGTCTGCTACACTTAAAATCTAAACTTCTATCCTTGTATTAAAAAAACACTAAAACCATATACTCTTTCTCGCCTCTCTTTTCCTCTGTTTCACCAGAATCCCAGTCGATGTGGACCCTCTGACCGTTTTCGCCTCCTTATCCCCTGAGGGCGTCCTCATCATTGAAGCTCGGCAGACGCCTCCATATTACCTGTTCAGCAACGAGGGCCTCCAAGGTGGCGACGTATTCGAGGTGGAGGCCCCCAAGCCCCAAGAGGCCCCAATAGTCTAAACTCCCACCTCCCGACTAACATCACAAGTCGTCCTGTACAACTGATGGAGTTTGATGTGAAATGTCTGGCCTTCAGCTTCATGTTGCTAGACATCTGGAATTGAGTGAGTCCCTTATTAAAGCTGCACATATTGAGTCACAGAGTTAAGCATCCAATTTTCTGAAAAATAAATGCCTGGCTGATGATTTTAAACGTTTCCCTTGTTAAAACGTCCTTCTTAATCACTTGTATATTTATGTACTTTCTACTATATGCTTAAAAAATAAGACTTTTCTTATATTGTGCGTGAACATATGTGATTTCCAACTGTCTAAAATAGAAATACAGTTGCAACCTGAGAAAGAAAAAAGTGTTTTCACTCAAAAGCTGAGCTCTGTGACTTGACTGAATTGGCTAGAATTTGTGGTAGTGAAGAGAAATGTTCAAACGGCTACAGAAGCCTTCAGTCTGTTAACTTTACTGGTGCAGCTTTAATACATGGGTGCATCTTAATGCTTTGCAAGGGGGCACTGATATATTGTTTAAGTCATACGTCCTTAATAACCAGTAAGTTGATTTGACACTGTGTGTGAACTTCTCAATATCAGTTTTATATTTGTATTTATATTACCATGCAATTGATTTAGCGGTACAGTATTTCATCAAACGTATTGTATGTGATTTATTTGTTTAAAAGACATGACAAATCTTCCTTTATTTACTTGAGTGCCTTGACCTTAAGCTCCACGGCTGTTTATCTTTTGAGTTAATGTCATGTCACTGACAACTGACAAGAAATGTAAGTAAGCTAGGCTACCTTGTGTGGCCTTATTAGAGGGTGAATTGAGTGCATTAATACTGTATTCTACAAAAAATGTATTGTAAATATACTTTGAAATGTACCAATTCATTATAAATATTAATCTTAATTATACCAGGTTTTGCAATATGGTTTGCATTTCTCTTTTCTATTGGAGCATTCAGGAAGGTGGCTGCATGATTGTTGGAGCACACAGGCTGACTTGTATGCCAGAGACGTTTGTTTCCTGCCTTCTTCTCTGTTGATGTCTTTGTATTGGCTGATGCAATAAAAATGTCCAGCCAATCTCCCAGTGTGTCTTAACATCTGTGTCTCTTATTGAGAATCGTGCCACTCACATGCCTGATTCTAGGGATCCAGGGAGCCTGTGGTGTTATTGTTGGATAACAGAAGGAATTGGGCAGCAGATTAGCAGAGGGCTTAGCGCTGGGTGAGACTGGCACTGCTGTGTGCTGCAGAATGGGCCGAACGCACGGAGGCAGTACTGCCAGAGCTTTTGTATGCAAAAGTGCAAAATTGGGGCAGTTCCATTACATGTTGCGTGATGCAAAATAATGTAATCTTCTTTGTGTATTGGAATCAAGAGGGATGATCAGTTTGAATTTAAAAAGTTTCCAAACTGGAGCCATGCTGTGGAAACAACAAAAGGCCTCCACAGTTTTGACTGTGCAGAGGCACCGCTTTGTGTGATGCGCTAGCTCCCACAAACTGTTGTATTTATTGATATTAGATGATATGTGTGGACTTGTGTGCTGCCATGGCAACAGCATAATTGGAATCATGCCAGTTTCTCCTTGGGCAAGTTACCCATGTAGATGTGACTAATGCACAGCTGTGCAAATGTATAGTATCTGATTAATGTCAAAACCTCTTAGCTGAAACAGCATTTATAATTAATCTCTTTTTAACTCGCATATTTTCAGAGGCTACTATGAATATGATGCTCATGAATGTGATCACTTGCTCATAGACAGATGTTAAATTCACATGTAGATCCCCAAAAAAATAATTCTGGGATTTAGAGAAAATTAAAGCACGTAGAAATAATAAGTAACGGCAACACAATACTTAGCATTTTCTCATGCTATTGCTTTATTGGAGCTCCAAAGATTTCATGGTTATTTTGCTTTTATATGTAATGACTACATTGCATCTGTAGAACTGGTGCAAGCAAGCTATGCAGGCCATGTGGTTATTTTGTCAAGATGAGCTGTGTGCAACATTTTGGCAATATTTATGTTTCTACTCGGTGTATTCTTGCGCTATGTCAGGGTCCTTCAGCTCCTGGCTTGGGGCCTCACTCTGTGGATTCTTGCCCAGCTGAGACTCCTCAGGCTGGGCGATCTCCTCAGCAGCCTCCCCTGAGCCTTCCATTACTTGGACTTCTTCATCCACAATTGGTACTTCGTGTTCCAGCTGTTTGGATGTGTCTGTGTCAAGGCTTTCTCTGCTTTCCAGGGTTTCTTGGTGCTTAGAAAAATCTTGCAGACTCTCTATGCCTTCGCCATCTGCAGGCACTGAGGGGTGGGACTCTCCAGTTGGCTTTTCACTGGTCTCCTCCTCCTGTTCCCTCCTCTCTTCATGCTGCTGAAGCCCAATTGTGGCACTGCCAGGGTGGGCCTGATCACCATGGACCTCTAGTGGAGACTCTTCTCCTTCATCCTCTGCAGATGGCAAATCCGGGCCCTCTGGTGCTCTGCAGTTATCTGGGTCTGTATCAGGGGCTTCTTCTTTCTCCTGTTTTTCTCCTGGCACCTCCATCTCCACCTGAATTTATGCATCAATATGTCGAAAATGTCAGCAGTGAAATGGTTTTGATTAAAGCTTTGCCAGCTCTACTTTCATGCCCTACCTCAATACTGAATTTGTATGACAGTCTTTTCATAGGTGGAAACTCAAGAGGGATATTTAATTGGATGCAAACAGCCGATACTGTTCAGAATGTTTCCTAAAAAAATTGTTTAGGGATGTTTTGACATTTTGAGAAATGCATTTTTTTTTTAAATGAGAGATGGTTTGCTTAGCTTAGCATAAAGACTGGAAAGGAGGCGACACAATTTCAATTCACCTCGAAACCTCACTAAATAACATCTTATATCTTGTTTATTTAATCAAAAAAAGGATTTTAAGTTTATACAAATGAAATTCAATGTGTTAATTTGTGAGCTTTAGAGGCACTGGGAGGCAGACCTTCAGACAGAGCCAGGCTGTTTCCAGTCTTTGCTGCTGGCTGGCTGTAGACTTGCATTTACCAGACATATATATGTCAGCGGGATGGATCATCTCATCTAACTCTGCCAGAACACAAATAAGAGTACCAAAATGTCAAACTAGTCATTTAAATGTAAATAAACTTCCCAGATGTAATCACCTTTATAGGAATGATGGTGGCAGCAGGAACGGATGTTTCAGGAACCGGAGCTTCCACAGTCAGGATACCATCAACAGAAAGTGTGGATACCATTTTGGTCGCATCAATCTTAGCTGGGAGCCTGAAGACAACAGAAAGGTGTTTACATACCAGTGTGTAGTGCCAATGTGGTCCAATAATCAAACTGATGGTCATAATATATCATTTTTTCAGCTCAGTGAGCATTTTAGAGATATCTGTCAGAAACAGACCTTCAGTGCTGCATTCTTGCCCGCTGACTGGTGCTTAAAATGTCTTAAACTGTGGATATTTCATCGACTGCAGGTTTTTTTTGGCATACCTGTATTTCCTTGTAAAACATCTGGCAATAAATCCATGCTCATCATGCCTCTCCTCGTGTTTCCCTGGGGATGGATTACCATTTATGGGAAAGAATTTGAGGACACACAAAGGAATCAAGCTACACAGAGAAACCACTCAACACAAAAATTAGTTTCTGCCACAGAGCTATGATGTCCCTTAACACATTATTTAAGTAACTTAAGTAGAAACTACTCTTACCCTGTAATGTAAATGTAAAAAAAGTAATTAGCAATGTATAATAAAGTGAACTTTTAGAGATGTTTAATTAACAGAACTTCAAGCCAATGTTCTGTACCTCTGACCTCCAGGAATCTGTCTCTGACCCTGAGAGAAATCTCTGAGGGTGAGAAGTGAGCCACGTCCAGGCTGACCCTCCACCTGTACTGCTCCTTATTAATCTTCTGGCCGGGATTATTCACCGACCCAGAGATGTAGGGCACAAACAGTGGAGTGGGCATGTACCCTGGCCAGGAACAGGCTTCCAAACTCCTCTGGAGCCCGTCCACATCCTTGCACCAAGGGACCCATGGCTCCAGGAGAGGCGGCAGGCCAGCATCCCGATTGAAAAGCCGGCTCGACTGCCACCATTTTCTCAGGGGGTACCAGGAGACGCTACTGCCGTACTCTCCACATGACAGCTCTGTTGTGGCCTGTTCAGTCATGTTTCAATGAATAAAATGTCACAGAAAAAAAAACTGGAGAGCTGATAAAAAATTGCAGCACCTTTGTTTGGATGACAGCGAGTAACTTCTGGACTCTTGGGGTTGACTGAAATTCCACCAATTAAAATCTCCTTAACAAGTGAGGGAACGATAAAAGAAAGATTTGCTGAAGCTAAGGGTGGTAAGAGGGGGAAACCTCTGAGGTGCTTTATATAGTGCTCCTGCCTGTTTTGGCACTTATTAAGCACTCATGCCGATCCCATGAGAAGGGTGTGTGGGCATGGGGTGATGGGTGTGGAGGGGAGGCTGTTACCTCTTGCTGGCTTGAAGAAGGCAGCAGACTAATTAGCTGTATTTATAACTTTTAAGGGCACAATGGCAAATAGCGAGCAGTTGGCCGAGGCTGGTTTGTGTTTCAACTGTTGCATTTGTTGCCTGAGGCCCATTCTTCTCACATCCCAGTGAGCTCTATTCTTTCAGTGGGGAGAGGGCTCCTCAGTCTTGTCATGAGCCAGTGTCTCTTCCCCCTGTGTTTCACTCCTCAAAGGACAAACAGTGGCAGCGGATTGTCTGGAGCATGAAATACCTTTACTAGAGGCTGAGAAGGACACAAAATCCTATTTATTTGTGTTATCTCAAACGTTTCAGTGGCATGGGTGTGTATTGAGTATACAAAGCTCACATCCACTCCACTTTTCTTTTGCTCTGCAGTTTCAACAGGATTATTATTGTTCCCTCCTTTATCAAGTGTGACAGACTTGTCTGTGGTTCGTTTTTAGAGCCGTGTGCCCTGGGATCTTGGCATACTGTCCACTGGAGCAAAAAACAGATTGAACAGATGTTTCTGACACTTTGTGTGATGCCTCAGCCACAGATCCTGTTTGTAGGATCCGCTGTGAGAGGTTAAATTGGGATCCTCTGCTGCTGTTGAGTTGCCAGAAAAAAAATGGTTCCTCTGTTTCAATCATCAATACAGATTTCAACCCTGTTCGCGTTAAAGGCGCCTATACCCATGGTACAACAAAATGTTCATGCTTTTTTCAAAACTAGATTGGAAGGCTAAAGTGGAGAGATTATTGTACAAAATTGTAAAACTGCTTTATATTTTTATTTTTAATTATTTTAGATTACATCAGTTTTTCCTCAAGTATATGATTTTTTTACCCATTTCACCCATTTCCACACTGAAATAAGGCCATTATTTTTTCCAGTTTTACTGATTTTCACCAAAGTATGGCCACATATTTAAAAAGAAACAGCCCCAACATTTTATCCCAATGGATCCAAAACTAATATTTCATCCTGCAAAAAAATGTGCTATTTCACCATTCACCAGGTTACTGTATAACGCACTCTTGATACATGGAAAGCTCGCAAAATACTTTCTTATTGAAAATACAACCAGAAAACAAAGTAACAAAAAACATTTACAAACTTGCTTGCCCTGCATGTTGGGCTGGGTATTGTTTTAAAAATTATGTTACCAGTACCAATACCAGTATCCCCTTAAAATGATACCAATATTCAAAACCCACCATTGGAATGAAAGCATTCAGTTTGTGTAAAATGCCACCACTGAACTGCCGACTCTGTCAAATATACTGCGTTTTAACTTTACCACACCGCAGCATGTATGGGTTGTAGCTGCTGCAGTAGTGAACCAATTACACAGCCATTAAATTGAAGAATGGTTGCAGTGATTGGCTGTAAGAAAAAACATAGAAGTTATTATAGTCATTTTTTTCTAGATCCAGATACAAAAAGTAATCAAATGCAGGAAACATTTAACTGGAGTTTGGATGCTACTTGTTACTGGGTTATTTTTGTCGATACCATAAAGGTATTGAGTACCTGATACTCACCCCTACTTGCATGTGCAGGTTTCAAGCCAAACACCAACATACATTTTTCTCATTAGTTCCTTTTCTATGCTTGTTAATTAGTGGCAAAGGGTCAAGTCAATGCAGCTCAACAGAGTAAACTCATTGTGTCTGCCTATCCTATTTTCAGACATTTGTTTTTCTTTGTGTGTGTAGTAAATTAGATCATTGTGTCATGGTTCTTGTTACTTCCTGTGTTATGGTTTAGAGTTTGTAGTTTGTATCCCTGAGTTTGTTACTTCCTATGTATCATTTGAGTTTCTTGTTTGTATTTCCTGTTTTATTTTGTGTGTTGTGTCTCATCCTGCTTTACACTTCCACCCTTTGTTCTTTTCCCTCCACAGAGATTGTCTGCCCCGCCCTGATTAGTTTCACCTGTGTGTTGTTAACTTTCCCTTCCTTGTGTATTTAAGTCCATGTGTTCCCCTTTGTCTCTGTCAGTTCGTCGTGTTTCAAAGTGTGCCTTGGTTCCATTGCCCCCCACGCGTCTTGCCTCTTTGTTTCTTGGACTTTGCTTATGTTGTTGGACTTTGTGTTTTTGCCTCAACCCCTTTTTTGGATTTGCTTTGCCTATTGGATTTATTCTTGTTTTTTTACCCTTGCCTGTGAGTACCAGTGAGTTCTGTTTAATTAATAGATTGCTGAACTGAACCTGTTTTGCCTGCGGTGTCTGCATCTGGGCCAGCCCCTGTTCCTAGTGTTTCTGGCACAAGTCTTGACACATTGGTCACAAAGGATGGACCCGAAGCCAAAGGTTGACTTAATAACAGTAACAACGGCTCAGTCACACTAACAGTGAGCCAGCATGCAGAATAGCAGGACCTCCTCTATTTGGAATGCAGCATTCAATACACCTGTGAGTTTCCTTCTATGACAAAATGTCAAAATGTCTGCCATGCAACCAGCCCATAAAATATTTTTTTAGAACTTAAAATATTTAAGTTTTCTAGGTTGAAGGGGGTAGAAAAGGTGGAATTCGGGAAAATCAGTATTGATTCTTGATTTATTAATTGAGATTGATTGCATTCAATCTCAAAAAGTGTAGTGATTTTTTATTTTTTTAAAAACAACTACCATAAAAGCTTTGGCTAATAATAATAACAATAGTCACAAAGGCACAATATTTTGTAATGGGTGATTTCATAACATTTAAAATCTCAGCAATGAGTGATACAAATGTCAAGTTAATGTAGCCAAGCAGAGGCATTCACTGTTGTCAGTAAAACAACAACAATTAAATTACCAAAGGCCTTTTAAAGGCAGACATTTTGAAATGCCAGACCAGTGAAGCACAGATAAATAATAAAATGAATGGTAGGCTACTATTGTGCATGCTGGTTTACTGTCACACTGTCAGGGCTTGGTGAGGATAACTTGAATAGAAGAGAGCCATCGTTATTGTCATTAGTAACACCTGTGCTTTTCCTACTATGGCCTCATTTTGACTTGTAATAGTAGACAAACACATGGGCAATTCATAACATTAATTACAGGTGATTCCCATTTAGTTTTTGCCTTGATAACCCATTCCAAATGTAAAAGCTCTGCTGGAATGAATGTGATTTGGATTACAGAGTACATTTTGCTCTCACAGTCTCTGAACACTGCATGTCAGGTTCCGCAGCAAATTTGGAAATTAGCCATTGATAACCAGCCTAAAATGAGGTTAAAAAAACTAAAACCTTACAATTTTTCTATGTAGTTTGTGGTCTGCTGATTATAGTATGACTCTGTAATACAGTACAATACACTGCTATCTAACTGTAAGAATCCCTTATAATAAAGTGGTATAAATCATAGTCTGAATATAATAGGCTCTCAAGTAGCAACCATAAACTTTAATGTAGCCTATTATAAATAACCAAACAAGGGCCTCAAATGTAAATGGCTCCAAATAGAGCTGCATAACTTTGGCTGATTTAGGGTTTCTTACTGTACACAAAGCATATCAGGAGTGTCCACATACTTTTCACCATATAGTGTAACTTTCACCTTCTTGTGGGCTGAGCTTCATATAGCTTTACAATGGGAAACGGAGGTCGCAGGTGAAAAAGGCGTGGGACCGAAGTTTGGCCACTTTGGGTGCTTTCACGCCTATACTGTTTGGTTCAGTTAAAACAGAGACAGTTCAGGAACCGAACAGTGTGTCAGTGTGTCTGTGTGTCTGTCACTGCCCAGCCCCTTCAGGAAACTAGTGGCAGGTCCTGAGTCTATTCATTCTTATGGGGGAACTGATCGCGAGCAAAGATTATGACGGATACCTTAGCCCCATAGTCACCAAAGTAGACGTCGAACCCATTTTCCACAAGCCACATATCTCCTGAACTTACTGACACTAAAATTAGATTTTTCTGACAAACAAATCAGGAGAAAATTAGCTTCGTGCGAGACCTGTCTCTGCCTCAGCAACACAATCTCTCGAGATCTTGAGATCTGCCTCATTGTAAGCAAAGCACCCTCGCAAGATCTCGAGATCTGTAGCGACTGCACATTAAGCTGGCAGATAAAAACGAGCAGCAAAATAAAGCCCAAACATTAAAATAATATCTGTATCTAGACACATCATGAAACCAAACGAGTGATTATGGTAAATATGGGACAACAATGCATGGGAAACCAGTTTTTAGGTTTGTCTTTGCGTGTATAATGTTGGGAGAACGAATACTTCCCTCAGATGACTTTACCCACCCCCTGCAAACACATCATCACCATCATGTTGATGTCTTGAATCAGGATTAACTTCAAAGATTGCTGGCAGTTCATCTCACTCAAAATAAAAAATCGCTTTGAAGGAACACAATTTCAATCTCTCTCTCTCTCTCTGTGTCTCTCTCTGTGTCTCTCTCTCTCTCTCTCTCTCTCCATTATCTTTTCCTATTTCTAAATGCATCCCATCCTATCTGGCAGAAAGTCTTTATGGACCCTCCTGCATTTCCTCCGTTGAATTGCCCTCCTCCATTATTATTTTCATATATTTCTGTGTATGTGTGGGTGATCCCTTTCATTTCATGGCAGGGGCTTCTATCTCTCATTAATCAGTAACCCCAGCCCCCCCACCCCCTCTACACAGAGCAGCCCCATCCAAGACCAGTTGCTTCATCTACTTTGAACGGACACTGACCCTCCTCAGCACTCAAGCACATCAAGCGTGTCAATTTTCTAGCCCGGATGAAAACACTTTTCGGACATGCAGTCACAGGATGGGAAACACACTCGTGACCCAGTTAACTTTAACCGCCCTCAGTGCGATTTGAGTTGGAGAGGATCTTCAGAGATGGCAGTTTTGAAGGCCCAGTGGGCACTGCAGGGTCGGTTCTCCTAATCAGGAACACATATGCTGTTTGATCCCCTCAAGCCTGTTCCAACTAACAAATATATTTGAAGTAAGACGTTACGTTACTTTGTAAGATGATTACAGTCACCTATGCTCAAGGGAGGGCTCAGCATAGGCCAGTCACAGCGAATCACGAGGCTTCAAACAGCCCGCCACGAATCCATGGGATATTAGCAGCTAATGCATCAAGGGGGATGAAGTGTCAAATGGCTGGTTTGTCCCTGTGGACACTGCATTCATCATAGTTATTGTGAGGCTGGCTCAGTCGCTGAGACAGGCTGGCTGGCTGGCGAATAGATAAACGTGGTACACATCAAAACTGACATATCAGAATGGAGTTGCTTTTCTATGGAAATATATTTCTGGAAAGCCGTTTTACAAGTTATTGCAGCCAGCAATGAGTCAGAAATAATGCAGAGTGATGCTTGAACCTGGATCTACATAAACAATGTTATTGGTTGAAGAAATTCATTCTCTGAATTGGTTTAGCCATACCATTTGCCAACGCACTGTCTATTACTACACTGAAATGCCCCGTATACACTGTAAATCACCAAGGAAGGAAAATAAGCCAATCTCATCTTCTGCAGGGTGCTGCTCTATGTTATTACATTTAATATGCTTTTGATTCTGCTCTCTGTGGTGCTGTTAAGACAAATGCAATACTAACAACATCGTTTGCTGTATGTGTCTTCCTCGTGAGTGTTGATAGAACTACACAGGCTAAGGCTACTTTAAAGGCCATTTCTAAAAGAAGTTTTTTTCATTACACGTAGGTATTGGAACATGCACTTTCTGTGTGTGCTCATGTGTGCACATACAGTATTCATTCACTGAGGTCTCTATTCCCTGTGTCCAGTGAAGTAGCAGAAAGGCAACAACAGTGTCCTGGTTTTACACGACAGAGATTTGCAGCAAATGAGCTCATCCATCACCAGAAGTGTGTGGGGACAAGGGGATGATGAGGAGAAGGAGAGTAAGGAGGAAGATGAAGAGAGACACTGAGGCGGAGCGGGGGCAGAGCAAAGGTAGGACTCCTCAGAAAGAAGTCTTGCATTGAAATATGACAGCAGTGGCATTTCCATGCTCTCTGACACGTTCTCTTGTCCTAAATGTTGCAGACTTGACCCAGCGGAGGTGTAGCACAAAACTCTGGACCCTGTACATAGGCATTCTCTATGGGCCCCTCCCTGCATCCACAGCTATTCATTCTAGTATCTTTGTATTGATAACCTGTAACAATCCAGCATTTACTCTCTGAAATTCTAATCTCTTTAACCCATTTACATATAGTTTCCCCCTTTTTCTCCAACTTTAAAGTTGAAAAAATAATTCTGTCTGATATTATCATATACTGAATTCCATAGCAGTTTGTTGCAACTCCTCATTGAAAATATATCATGTTTACACTGAGTAAAATATTCAAACCCAAAACTCAGTAGATTTATGGCTGTACCATTGAAATGGAAATATTTTAGATGTCTTTCATTTGAATGCAGATTACCCCCGAAATTCAGCCTTATTCGGTGTCTGGAAACTTTTGGATCTGCTGAATTTCATGTGAAGTTCAATGAGTTTGAACAGCATTTGGCTGCACAGCATGACTTTGTACCAACTGACCTATAGTGGAGGGGTTAATGGGGTAATTTTGCATGGTCATTCGAACCAGTAATCAGAGTTGTGAATCCTATTGGTCAGCAACACAAATTTGGTTTCGGGAACTGAAAAGTGAATGTTGTGTGGAGGCCTGAACAAAATGTGGAAAGACGACTAATTAGAAACGGTAGATAATATTCGTATTTTTTAAAGTGGAAATAGCATTGTTGGTGATTTTATAGAAAATGCAGCAAAGACCGAAGCATTTTATTAAATTTGCCAATGGAGCTAATCAACTATTATATCTATTTTTTAGTGCAAATTGAGGGACACTTTTTAGTGAATAATTTGTGTTATTAAAAAAACAAGATTGACTTTAAGACATCAGATTTACCTTCACTCCCATGGTTACTGCTTCCACACTAGTTGTACGGCATACATGTGGTTTAAAACGATAACGGTTGCAGATTTACCACTCAGAGTTCTTAGTTATTTTTTAAACAGTGGGTCCTTGCCGTCACACGGAGGCTACAGTAAAGACTTCAATTTATTAAAGGGAGTAAATAATGTATTTTCAAATCCATTTGGGATCTCAGGGCATCTTCTGCAGACTTGGATTACAACAGATGAGCTTTATGGAGTATTATTTTTTGGCTATTTTATACTGAGGTATGTAGGTTTTAAGGATTTTAATTGTTCAATTTATTTTTTTAGTTTTTAACAACTTGAGGCCATGTTGAAAGTAAGTGTTCAGACTTTGGATTTGATATGTTTTATTTAGATGCCTAAATAACAATAAAAAAACCTCAAGATTAAAAAATCCACCAGTCTTCCTGAATATCCAGAATAACCTCATGTCCCTTTTCCTATGATGATCTATTCATAGGCGACTACAGATGACCCACCAAAGATAGTCCACCAGTCCATTAACAGCAACCCTCCAGATTCCACAGGAGGAAGCAAGGTAATCATTAAGCCCACATTTATTCTGCTCTCACACCATGTTATCTACTTTCGAAAAAAATCTGTTTATCGTCAGTTTAACGATTTTCTTTTTTACTCAATGCAGTTAATTATGTAGAGATTAATTACCTGATTATCTGTCATTTCCATAAGCAATGTCATATTAGAGACACCATTTTTACTCTTGGCCTGCTGCCCAGTTTGCCTCTGTGGAGGCCACATGGGGATGTGACAGACTCTTTCATGGGTAAAAAAATAAAATAAAATAAAGTGTTCTTAGCTCCAGAGCAACTCAGAAGACGAAAAGATGATCTGCTCATCCTTTCGTTCTTATATGTGTTTGCTTTTATGCACTTTCCTTACAGTTTGACAGTTTGTTGTACCCAGGCTGGAAAAGAGCAGATATTGTTTCCCTGAGGAAGCATCTGAGCCATCCCAGGTGACAATTACATCTGTGGGTGTTCAGCAAATATGGAAAGAATGAATCCATTCTGTTGATGTACAGTAAAAATGTGGTGTCTGTTGTTTCCCTTGAGACAGACCAGGACTGCAGTGGCACCTATGTATGGAAAAAGTCCTATTTAACAATAACATAGCTGATTTTTAAAAAAAAGGGAAAACTACTTTCTTCTCACTGCAGGTATGCTCAGCTTTCAGTGCTTCTGTGTCCTGCAGGCAGTGGAGTCCTGGCACTGAAAAAGCTGTGGCATTTGGTCCGGTGTGTATGTGTTGCGAGTGTGTGTGCAACCCCCTAACCCCACCACAGGGTGTAGAGACAACATCCTCTCGGGGCAGCCAAGGGTACTTCCAACCGGCTGACATTTCTGACAGCCTCTGATAGAGCCCAGAGTGTTGAATTATTCATACAGATGTTGTGGGGAAAGGTTGCCTTTTTCACAGGAGAAACTAACCCCGAGATGAATTGTGGCTGTTTATCTCTGCAATTCAATACAGTAGTAATGATTTGGGGCTGCGATGCCTTTTAGGCCAAATGGCAGCCCATTCTTTGTCAGCTCGCATGTTGAAAGAAATACATTTCACTGCTTCTGTCTGGCAAAAGCAAACCTTTTGAACTTAATCTGACTGGTTTTGTTTTTCAGCTCTGGCAGCTATAGGTGTGGAAACTTTTGACATGTAGTGGTCTGTTTTTCAGGAATACCATATTCCATAATGAATGTCTTGATGAAGATAGGAGCCATCTGATTATTTCTATTATTTCTTATCACATCAATATCACACTAAAGGGTACTTTGAGCTGGCAGAAATTATGAAGTCTCTTCTTCTCCTCTTACGTTTTTTGTTCAATCGAAACCAAACTTGCTACACAGCACCTTCAGACTGTCCTCCACAAACAATCCAGCCAGATTTTTGAAATATCAAAAATTGAGCCCGCAGTGCATCAAAATGTTTGACTGTAAACAGTACCGTAAACAGATGCTGCAAATTCTCACTAAATAAATCTCCAATCTTTGTGAAAAATCATTTAAAAATTTTGCGATCATGGTAGATTTCCGAATTTTATCTCAAAAACGGAATTTTTGACAATATTTGAATTATACCCTCATGTACACAATTGCAGTCAATTGCAATTAGAGCGTCTTTAAACATCAATTTCTATGTCTTTCCATGTTGTCTAGATGAAGTACACAATTCTCAGAATTTTGTCTTGATAACAGAATTTTTTTATTTATTTTTTTACACTAGTTTAAAATCTGCCTTTACATGCAGCCCTGCTGATTGTCTTAGAGTGTGAAGCCAGCTGGTTTCTCACTCTGCAGGTAGTTCAGTGAGATCAAGACTTGTTCTTGGTGTCTAAGATTGTGAGTTTGAGCCCCGGGTGATGCAGTACAAACATCTTGTTCATTGAGCTGGGGATCCCCTGCCCTGCATGTTTTAGATGTTTCTCTGCTCCAACACACCTGATTTAAATGATCAGCTCGTCATCAAGCCTGATAACGAGACATTCATTTGAACCAGGTGTGTTGGAGCAGAGAAACATATAAAACTTACAGGGCAGGGGATCCCCAGGACCAGGCCTGAGAAACACTGGATTAGAGACACATGATTTCACAAAACTTTCTGGTCTGGGCTCTTTGTGAAGCCACCTCATAGTTCTCATTCTCATAATCTTATACATGGAGTTGTATATGGACCAGGTAAGCTGCAAATGAATTGCCCTTATTGGGATCAATAAAGTTATCTGACTTTAATTCCTGCCATCTCAGAGCACCTCTCTGTGTAGCTCAACATGATCACAATTTGCCTTTGATATCTAAGGTTCAAGACCCGGGTTATTCAGAATGAAAATCAGACATTGTGCTTTGTGAATTAGAGCCATGACAGGGTTTAGTGATTATTTTGGTCCAGACAGTTCTTCCCGACCCACTGCTGTGTGCTGTGTGCAGATAGTGGGACGTAAGAAGGCTCGTACCACTTTAGCGTCTGCCCATCAAGTATGAAGCTATTGAGGAGGTAGCCAGGACAGGAAGCAGCCAAGTAATGATTAAAGCATTCTTTAAAGCGACTTTCCTTTAAACCACATCTTGTAGATTTTATATATTTGTATCCCATATTTTTACAACATGTTAAGGGGTGCTGGTAGATGTGTTTTTTTAACTTTGGAGACAGCAAGCCAAGCTATAATAATTGACATGGGAATAGTGTTATCGGGATTACATTCACTTCTATTGCATTTGGGTTGTGGCAGTTTTGTACTCGGACATAACAGTCTTTCTCTAACATCCAACTGTACATGTGAGAACTGAAATTCAGCTATACAGTTCATAAAAAACCATATGCAAATTATTTGTTCAGATAAAAGCACAAAATAATATCAAATAATGTATTTCAAACAGCCCTAATCCTCCATAGGACGGGGATTTGTCACATAATTTTAGGTAATCCCCAAAACACAAACAGAGCTAGAATAATTGCCTCCTTTGCTTCCATTTAAAGATGAAATGAAAATTGGGACACCAATTTAAAAGTATTGACTGGAATTTGATTGGTTCCTACACAACCACAGCAGTCATGTTATTTACCTCATGCGTACATAAGATTTTGCATCTTGACACTGATTTTATGTATTTTACCGATGCTTATATACCCAGAGCATGTGGCCACTCACTTCTGTCACAATATGGAGGCCAACTGTGACGCTCCAAGAAATTAGGTTTGGTTTGGTGTTTTATGCTTCCTGTTTTGTCTCAATAGACACTACAAAGCCCAATCAGTGTCTTGGGTGTTTGGGGGGGGGGGGGGGGG
>JBBPCS010000386.1:13033962-13058164 GCA_037974645.1 Hollardia meadi
GTGTGTGTGTGTGTGTGTGTGTGTGTGTGTGTGTGTGTGTGTGTGTGTGTGTGCGTGTGTGTGTGTGTGTGCGTGTGGTGGAGCAGCAGCCTGAAAGGGGAAAGTTTCTTAACTGGAAGAGGAGCGGTATGGTTAGGAATGGGTTTAGCAGCAATCTAGCAGTCATTCCAGGAATGCCACACAGTCTGGGAGCTGAGGTCAACCCACCCCCACACCCTATCTTAGCCCTGGGAAGAGGGGATGGAGGGGTGCAGAGGAAAACATGGGGGGGGGGGGGGGGTACTCCTTCATCTGAACTTCTCACACAGGTTTTATAACCTGTTGTTTCAGGGTGCAACATTGACGATACTAAACAAAACTGCTCATAATGAATATAGCGGCAAGTCAGTGGATTTGAATTGGTATAATTCTGTAAGTGAAATAGGGAAATAAGGTTTTCCATCTTTCAGTCTTCTCTGGATCAGCATATTGGTATACAGTATACAGTTATGGAAAACGTCAACCATCATACCTGTCCCCAAGACCCCTAAACCCTCTGAGCCCAATGACTACCGCCCCATAGCACTAACTTCATTGGTGATGAAATGTTTTGAAAGAATAATCAAAAGACATGTTGTCACACACACACACACACACACACACTCTGCCTTTAATACTATCCAGCTTTATATTTTGGCTCAGAGACTGGCTGAAGAGTTCTCCTTAGAGGGAGGTCTGATCCTTTGGCTGCTGGACTTTCTAAGTCAGAGGGTTCAGCGGGTGAAAGTGGGCCCTTCACTCTCTGACAAAATTATCACCAACAGCTGTACCAGCTCCTTCCCTGGAAGACACCTCATTACGTTTGCTGATGATACAGCACTAGTCAGCCTCCTCCGGGGTGATGAGCAGGAACATGGTCCGGTCTTAGATGAGTTTATTAATCTCCTCTTGAACACTTCAAAGACTAAAGAGATGTCTATTGAGCCGACATCCCGTCTGACGACCACCATCAGAGCAGAGGGCAGCCTATACAGTCTGTCACTGAGTATAAATACCTTGGTGTTGTCTTAGATCACAAGTTGAAGTGGGACTAATGTACTGACCTTATTCAGAAAAATGGGCAACAAAGGCTTTATTTTCTGAAAAGGCTGGTTTCATGTGATGTTGACCGCACAATGCTAAAGATGTTTAACAGTGCTTTTGTTGAGAGTGTGTTGACCTTTGGCATCATCTGATGAATTGGTAGTGCAACAGAAGCACAAAAGAACACTTTGCGGAGGATTGTAACCACTGCCAGCAAATTGCAAGGCATTACTTTGACCAGCCTAGAAGACATTTACAGATCCAGATCTCTTAACAAAGCAGAGAAAATGATATCCAGCTATTACCCTCTGGCCATAGGCTCCGATACCCAGCCTTCTCAAAAAACAGGACAAAACAGTTGTTCTTACCACAAGTGATCAAACTTTTGAATAAATCCTTGAACAGTAACGCTTAAATCTTGATCTGATCCTCTGATCTGTACAGCGGGTCTGGTCAGTTATTTTATCGATTTATTATTATATTATTATTCTACTCCCCGTAATCTACTGAGGTTAGGTTAGCTAGAGCGTATAACTTAAGGGATATGAATATTGTGATACTGTGATAAACTGGTGCTAATTGTGTCTGCTGAAGTTTCATGTCTCCTTATACTGATACTGTCTGGTGTTATTTTGTTTTGTATTGTCGCGTCGAATGAATGAATGAGTTTCACTGAAAAAGAGTTTCCCTACGTGGCTAATAAGGTAAAGTAAAGAGAGTTGCAGAGAGCATGAGCTAGCTGTTGTAAATAGAGGCTGTGGTTAAAATGTTTCTCTACCAAAAGTCAGAAGTGTAATGAGTCACATTTAAATTACAAAGGGGTTATGATTATGAGTTAATATCCCAAATTTTAAGGTTGTATATTATGCTCTCACCATACAGATTCCACTGTTTGCTCACAGGTTAAAGGGGAACTTTACACAGGAAGGTCGGTTCAGTTGTCATCGTCTGAGGAAGATTACCCTGATGTCATAATGATGTGATCAAAGTTTTGCTTTGTATTTTTAGCAGTCTGTTTTACAACTGGGGGAAGTTGAGTTTAAAAGTCATAAGCATACAGTAATGAAAGATGTATTAGGGGAAACGTAGAATCCACTGCTTGTTGGGGTGTGACTCATACTCTGTGCTAAAATTCAGCATATCTTGGCCTCTGCTCCTTTGATTTTGACCCATCTCTCTTTTAATGTGTCCCTCACAAACCCCAACTTTATGGGGGTACAAAGAGTTGCTGAAGTATCTCTTTAAGTATTGACTTTTCTGTTACTGCTTGTGCGTCTTCGCTCTAAGTATATTCAGATATCATGCAGTGAGAGCCAAACATGTGAATGATGCAAGATGTGAGCAAAAAGTGGGTGGGCACTAAGTCAACTGTGTGGGAGGATTTTGTTTAAAAAACAGCTGCTATTGCAAGACTGGTCTGTTGGTGGCACGATAGAGTGTGGCTGTGACTATGGTGTGTCCATCCCAGATATACAGTATGTCTGCTGTGGAGGTCAGAATCTGAAGCCTATTCACTCAATGTGATAGCGTTTGAAGTTTGGTCTTAAAAGTGCACAAAGTAGAAAGAGAGGAGCCCAGGAGAAACATAGTCAAGCTCCTTCTTGTATCTTTAACTTCTTTTACAAATCCAAAAGTAGAGCACAGTACTAGTTGCAAAAAAGCACAATGAAGAGACAGATTTAATGAGCACAAGCAACAGAAGACATTGTACATTAAATCCATCCATTATCTATCACCACTTCTCCTATGCAGAGTTGCAGGGGGCTGGAGTCTATACCAGCTGACACTGGGCGAGAGACGGGGTACACCCTGGACCCTGAAATGTGGTCAGAGAAGAAATCAAAAGAACAAGATAAGAAAACATCACATAGAAATTAACAATTGCAATTATAAGAGGACCTAGGCATCTACTGTATGTATAATTTTTGGAAAAGCTTTTGTTTTGAATGTAACTGGAACAAATTTAAACTCGCCACCATTGGAGTCAGTCAGGAGTAAGAACATAGATACTGAAATCATTTTTGTTAAAAATGTACCAGAAAGCATGTTTATTCAACATGAGAGAAGTTATTCATGTAGCTGTCCTGATCTTCAAACCTTGTGTTCTTTCCGACACATTATATCAACAGCGCATCAGCCGAGCCGCCCACAGGAAAATTCAATATTTACTCTCCAGTTTACCAGTGGCAGGCTCTCCATCTTTGTGCAGTTATGAAAGTGAATTTGACTGCATGGAAAGGAACAGATGAGTGTTTGCTTAGCAGTGAAAAGTTGAGCAAACAAAAGTCAGATATTGAAATTATTATGTAATAAACTGAAGTCACAGTGAAATTAACTTTAAACTGACACTTTGTGAAATTCAGGCCTGAGGTACTTTTGCAGTAGTGCAATTTCACAACAACTATATGTGATCATTTGTTCTTTATAATCCTGGTAGCTTGTTTGTGATGTTGGAAAATGGAAAATGGATCTTGTGTTTTAGTTAGCAGGCTTCCTGAAATGTCAAAATGTAAAACCTGCACAAGACATGCTTTTATCAGTGCCTTTATTGTGTCATCCTATTCCTGCATGTTGCCTTGGTTAGCCCTTTGTCCTACTGATAAATTCCCAGCAGCTGCCTCTTTGCACATGTAGACACTCTCTTATCACTGCTCAAATAGTTAGGGGTGCCTACGCTGTTCTCAAAGTCACACACACACTTGAATATTCTTGCCAGTTATTGTGTCCACGGGTCCAGAGATCAGAACAAAAACTATTGATTCATTCGATTTTCTTGTCATTGTGACAAATGTCGTTAAGCCCACGTTCAGAGTAACTTGTCACGCAGTTGCACAAGCAAGGCTAAAGGCTGTCATCACCACTGACCAAAATAGTCATGTAGCATTAACTTGAAGTACACACATATGACACTTACAGCTGAGGCCACTGAAGGAAACCACCTGTTGTGGGTACAGTGTTGTGCTGTTCCACTTCTTTCTTGGAACATGAAATCAATTTAGTTGTTGCCTGTATTTTGTTTTGTTTGCTGTGTAAAAACACTTTGACTCAATTTTGGTGAGTTTATTGATCAATTACATGATTCTCTGACCAAAACCTCCAAACATATTTTTAGAATTTTGGACACATTAATCATGGCCCAGTGGCATATGTCTGGCTAAGACCGAAATATCTCAACATCTACGCGTTAAATTGCGAAAAATTTGTACAGACATTCATAGTTCCAAAACAATGAATCCTAATGACTTTGGTGATCCTCTGACTTTTCATTCAGCGCCAACATCACGTCAAATTTTCAATTTGTCCAATACTTTCCAACCAAATATCTCCATGCTAACACGCTACACTAAGAGTGTTAACATGATAAAAATCTGCTTGTCATTGTGAGCATGTTACCATGCCAGTATTAGCATTTAGCTCAGTGCACTTCTGTGCATCAAAGAGGCGCTCGCATGTCTTGTTTAATTGTTTACAAAAGCAGATCTTTATACACCACACAAGGTTGTTTGTCTTTCAAGTTGCCAAAAAAGGCTGACATTTTTCAGTTTACACTTGAGCTATGACTCTGATGGTCACTGTGGGAGTGTTCATCACTCTGTGCTTTGTGACCATCAAGCAGACTCCGTAATTGCCAGCTGACAAAGGCTGATGCATGAGCCTTTAACCTGAGGGGCTTAAATTTGAGCAAACAGTAGCCCTTTTAACACAGATTGCGCAACATCACCGCAACAAAGACCCTTCTCTACGCTGCCTTTGTTTATTTACACTGAACAAAGCAACGCCGTTCATTGTGTGATTTTAGATCGCAAGCCAGCGTTCCGCAATTAAAAGAGGCGTGAAGAGTAGCACAGCAGCATCGGAGTCTAGTGTGACGTTTTACATGTGCGACATGCAGCGCTTTGTAAACAATGGAATAACATGACAATAACAATCATTTACCGTCCCCGTTATGGCGGATGATCTCGTCCTCTGCTCGGAGGGTAAAAGTAGCTCGCAAACCTTGCATTGTCTCCAGAATTTGTAAGCATTTTCGGTTGTTAGCTGCTAACTGCTACTAACTGCTTTTAAATCTCTCGGTTGTGGGTCACACACATAACCTGTCAACAAAACACCAAAGCCCTGTCTCGTCTCATCCCACCTTGCCGGCTCACTCCATTTGTACAGATGGTCGATTCGGCGCTGTTACTACCTCTGCTGCCATTTCAGAGGCACAACAGGCCCACATTCAATGGGCTGTGTACAAGGGACTAGTGAAAGGCCGTCCAAAAGTTCTGGTTAGTGATTTCACTGCAGCTCTACTACTAAAAGTTGTTGAAGAGAATCTTAGTTAGGCCCTGAGAACTGGAATTAGATTGGAGATTGAGTAAAATTCAAAGCTGTGTTAAGGTTGTGAGAGCTGAAGCCATTAAGATGATATCAAAAGATATTCATGTGCAGCTTAATCCCCTTTGATTCGCTCTGAATCTTTGTTATGTGGGTTTGCTGCCTTTGAGAGAGCTTCAAAGAGAGAATCTGCCAAGCTGTGTAGGAGGAATCCAAGTGATGAATGTTTTTTGTTTTTTTTCAGCAGACAGGCTGCCTCTTGCAGAACTGCCACGAGTACAGGAAGCGAAACCATGGCAATGCAGCCTTGTGTTACGTGCAACACCAATTCATCCGCAGCATGCATTATCTTGTGCCTCACTCTAGGAAGCCTCAGCTAGCCTGCTTTCATTTCATTGTACAAAATGTCTCATCTCTCTTCCTCGTTGCTTACCTCAGATTTAGTTCCAAAAAATATGTTGTTGTAGCTCCACAACGGCATATCTCCAGTCACCATCTTCATGAAGAGCTGGCTAATCTTCACTGCTCTGGTTGCATCACAACAGCACGTGCTAACACGGCTAGCTAATGAGGTGATGAGAGATTGGCTGTTTTATGTCTCTGTTGTTTTCTCCTTGTGCTAGTGCATAAATGATTAATCATCGAACTTTTTGTTTTATGATATGTTAGTTTAACATTACATAGCTTGCACTGCACATTCATTTAGTTTAGTTTTTTGAAGCACTTTCAAACATCACTCTAAGACCTCCTGGTTACCATTCTGCCAGTAAATAGTGCCATACTTTGAAGTCAATTTGACATTATGACCTTAAGATGACTATGTATAGGCAGGAGTATGTGTCATCTCACATAGTTTTAGGAATTTTAACCCCTAATTGTGGTCCAAAAGGCAATTTCCAGAGTTGTGATTTAGAAACTTGATGCCTTGTGTTCCCTCACTGGGCTTTGGCTCAGTGCTGTGGATCAGACATGCTTTAACACACTCAGCTGACCGTCCTTTGTTGCTACTGGTAACTGGGAATAATAATCTCTCTCACAGCTCGAGACCAAACCATCTTGACTGAGCACACAAGTCAATTGTGCGTCTGTAGTGCTGGCCGGTATGCGTGCGTCATTGGCCACTTGCATCTGCACCCTTTAGTTTCCACACACGCGTTAAAGTTGTGATGCAACTAAGAACCGGTTGACTTGATGCTGGCAAGATGAGGTTTAGGATTGTCATGTTTTAAATATTTTTCCTGTGGTTGTTCTTTGTTGCCAGTGAAAAGGGGTTTGAACAGGATGATGCAGATGAATGAGTAATGATTGATGGCTTTTTTCTTTGAAATGATTTACCTGTTGAATGATCATTTTAGATCCAGAAGAACAAGTCAGGTGTAAAGAGATAATAAAAAGGGATACACACCTTTTTGAGGCAGGCAAACAGGATTTACAAGCCATTTTTTTTCCTGCAACATTAACAGGCAAATAAGTGTGGCCTTCTTGCCTTTCAAACATATTGGTGAATCGTGTTCCTCCATGTCCACGAAGAGAGGGACAGATGTTGTTTGTTGGCTATGACAGGGACAATGACTCACTTTTCCCCAGCTGAATCATTCATAAAGTGCCCTAAATACCAAGGCTATGCCCCCCTCCCCTTCCCAGCTTGTGATCAGCTACTCATTAGCTTTTTAATGAAGAAGGCCAAAGGGGAGCGATTTTCATTCCTCATTTGGGTCAGGTGACTAAGCCTTTGAGGCTTAGCGACCGTTCAGAGTGTGATCCCAGCTCACCCCAACCCAGCAACACCATTACCATTCCCTCTCACATGAGAAAACTGTCACATGAGCCACATTATGCACTTCTGGCTGCCTTGACCTCTTGTTTGCTTTACACTTGACTAACTTTGTCTTTAAATCTTTGTTTGATCAGCTGGTACTTTTCTTGGTATCCTTGTTGTAAAGCACTTAATTCAACACTAAGAAGTGTTTCTGTTAGAGCAGATTTACCCTGTTGTCTTTATTAAAAATGTACATTTTGCGCTCACTGTTTACAGTTTAGTCTGAAGAGCTTGAAATTTCCAATGGTAAAACCTGTATTTACGATGAAGTGGCAGCTGCCAGTGTAGGTTTAGCAATCCTCTTTATAATACTGCTGAGTGTAGTAACTCGAGGCCTGCAGCAAGGTTTATCCAAATCTGTGCGTAGGTGACGACAGTGTCATATTAACACGACAGATCTGGCTCTAATTTAAGCATGAACTTTGACATTCAGAACCAGGTTGGTTTCATACTGGTTTAGAGGGATTCACTGATCTGCAGCCTTATATAATCAATACAAAAATCTTTACACTGACAAAACATCTCACATACTGTATGTTTTCACAATAGCAGAAATAGGGCCCATAAATGTTGGGATGATTCACAAAGATTAAAAACAAGACACACTAAGGACAGCAGCCAGCATTTCCAGGTGCAAAGGTTGCCAAATAATCACACAAAGGATTGCCGTTTATCAGGGCAAACTATCATATATTTCAAGATTAGGACTGAGGGCCACCGAGCAAGTTAGCAACATACATCCAGCAGTATACAATACATCCCAGGGTTCACCAAGTTGACTGCAATGGGTTTTGACCATTAACATAAATAAAGATGGACAAGAACTATCTAAAATGACAGAAACCATCTTTGGGAAAAATGTATTTGACGTGTACTTTGGAGTTTTTTAGTTTGTCCCATGTCCTATCTGATATCATTGATGTGGAGGAGGTTATGACCTGTACTGCAGCCCACCACCAGGGGGCGATCGATGTGTTTTGGCTTCACTTTTGGGGAGTTCTCATGTCGTCCATCTTTATATACAGTCAACGGTTTTGACAACATTGTTGTATAGGATGTTATTACACTACAGGACACACTGTGCATCCCTGCACGTAAGCAAAGAAAGCATTTTTTACCATACACCGTACCAAACAAAACAGTTTGACACTTTAACCACACAAAAGAAGCTGTGAAATATCGTCACAGAGAGTTTATTTGATGTAGTGAGTGATGACAAGGGCTCTCTCACAAGATGTCAGTAGTAATGCGATTAGATCATTTATGGCAGAGTCAGTTTTCTATAGTACATCATGCTGCTTCCAAATAAATTTTGAGCCATTGAACTATTATCAAACAAACCCTGAAAACGCATTGAAATGATCATACATTTAGGTTCTTTTTATTATTATTGATTGTTGCAGTTTGGCATCGGGATCTTGGGCAAGACACTGAAGCCCGGTGTGCTCCCCAGCTACTGGGGATGCACGAACCAGTGCATTCCTAGTTGCCCGTCCCAAGCCTGGATTAATGGGGAGGGTTGCATCAGAAAGGACATCTGGTGTAAAAGCCCATGCCAAATCACATATGCGGATCATCAGATCTGTTCAGATGATCCACTGTGGCAGCCACATTGCAGCACTCCCTCACACTGCCTGAACACTAGAAATTATACAGTATTATTCTATTGAAAAAGATGGATCTGCACATGTGGTCATTATGAAACCTCCTGGTACCCCTGCTGAAATAGCATTGATATGGACTCGAGTGCTCCTCACCTCACCTGGGATGTCCTGAATGGGAAAATGCTTGAAATTTTTGTTGGTCAAAGGAGACAAACATGGGCAATATCTCGATCCAAATTACACTACTTGATGCGAGATGTTCACAGATGACACCGAGTTAACCGCATGTCACTTTTCTGCTTAAATAACTTTTAAAGAATAAGTAATACAATTCACATATTGACGTTTTTGCAGCACCAAATAAATGTTCAAATGTTCTTTCAGTTTACTGCCAATCATTTGAATGTCCGTTCTGAACTGTGTTGAGTTTCAAAACCGCTGAAAGGAAATCTGCAGTGATGATTTTTTTTTTTTTTTTTTAAATGTGGCTTAGACATTTGGCAGGATTCTCGTGTCACTTTGAGTGGATCTTGCTTGAACTGTCACAGTCAAGTAAAAACAGAAATGAGTCTGTTGTACTTATAAGCTTGAAATCGAAAGGCATGCTCCAGCAGACACTGTATTTTTCAGTATCGGCTCAACAGCTGTACGGCTTATTTAGTCATTGCTGTGGTTTGCATCTACGAGACAGGAAATGGTGAATTTCTCACCACACTCTTTCGGGTAGCTGAGGCAAAACTACGTTAAAAGCTGCTGCGGTTGCTGACTACCACATGAACAACAAGCACAAAATCGACGTCAAGTTACAATGAAATAGCTGAGTTTTATTTCTCTCTTCAACCTCTTCCAGATAACTTGCGGTTGTTGAGACCTACTCCAAAACAAGAGTAGCTGCTGTGATCGATGAGATCACTAGTACAAAGCTTTGTAATCAGTAAGCAGAGGCTAAAGCTAACAGAGACAGGCATCCAGGCCTTGCAGAGCTAAGATTACATCGTTACATGGTGCATTTGAAAACCTGATCTAATCAGCTCATACAACGACAGGGACTCCAGGGGCTTTTGTTCAATGGGTCAGTCATGGCAATCAGCCTGGAGGACTTAAAAGGGGCAACTGTCTCCTCCTAACATACAGAATGAGACCTCATTGTAATTGGAATAAAGGCCTTAGGGGGAAAGGTGTGTTCCCCACTTAGCCTATTCTCTTCACACCCAGCCAAAACACCAACAATGCTTGCGCTGACCTATTTCTGCCAGGAAGTAAAGACTAAAACTGTCTCAGGTTAGACTCCCAGGAAACTCCCAGTTACATTAGCAGTGTTATGTAATACTAGCAGGCCTCCTTCTCAGAAAAGCCAGGTTGTGCCGGCACATGAGGGAATATAAACACTGTGTCTGCACATGTAGGAGATTATTTCACACAAAGTTGGACAGAAGGTAACATAAATAATGTTTGTTGTTTCATGAAAATACTCCCAATCTAACATTGGACCCCTCATAATCTCCATTTAGGGCAGCAGTTATTATTATTTTCACTGTTGAGTAATCTATCCATTACATTTATAATTAACTGTTTAGTCCAGTCATTTACAATTTTTTTGGCTTACGACTCCTGCAAATGAAGCAATATCTACTTGCGACCCCTCATCACAGGTTATGGCCTTGTTGTAGGGTTATTAGTTCAACCTCAAGTGACTTTGTCAAATGTCAGAAGTTATAATTTTATGTTAACATGTTTTCATTATCCTAGGACCTCTTGGGACAGTGCTGACACCCAGGTTGGTAACCATTGACTTAGTCTATAAAATGTCAGGAAATGGAAGACAACAACCATCTTAATTCTTCAAGGGTCACTGTACCACTGTTAGTCCTAAGTACAAAGGCATTTAGATTAAGTAAAAGGCAGTTAAGGACACAGGAGAAGCTAGAACAAATGTTTCAATTTTGCTTAATAAATGACCTCAATTGCAAATAAGCTTTCGGTTTGCAGTAGTTATGAAAGAAACATGTACTGTCCAACATTACCTGTATATTCGATTCCTTGAACATCCTACTTTCATGTGCATATTCAGGGGAGTTAATGCCATGCGTCATCATACATCTTAACAATAAAGAAAATTTCAGAAAAAAAATATTGTTGCCCTTATCTTTACTTCTTGTGAAGTAAATGTCAAAACTATGATGTTGTTTTTCCTGTATAAGCAGATGCAATAACAAACAAAGACAAGATGCAATGCAGTTTTTTTTAATGCAGTATAATTAGACTACATGGAGAGCGGTCAACAAATTAGAAGCATTTTTACATGTGGACATACAATGACTCTGAAGCAGAATACACAAATAAATAATATAAATGATCGGTCCCCATCCCCTTATTAATTTACAAGAATACTGAATTCCACCCACGTTTTATCTTGAACAGCGAGTGAAAGATTTGTAATCAATCTTAAATCCTCTGCAGTAATTCAATGCCAAAATAAGCCGTCATCAACTCCATCTCCCACAAGTCAATGCAACATCGCCAGTGGTACAGACCTGCTGTAATAAAGAGATTATGAGCTTCAGCCTATATACGAGTGGGTTCAGTGGTGTTCTACGTTACTATGAAGCATTGTGCTTTTATGTACTTATTGAACACTACACATTAGTTCTTAGATGTGTATATATATATATATATATGTATTATCTTATTGGGTTAGGGGTTGGATTCAGACACTGATAAGCTGGGGGAAGAGTTCATTAGCAAATATGTCCTCCCAGGAGCTCTCGGAGCACAGGGAAGAGGACATGTCGCTGAAAGGGGAAGGGGACCTTTCGTATCCAGAGTCGCTGTAGGTATCCACCAGGCAGGCTTCCTTATCCAGGCCGCTGAGGGCGGGTGAGGAGGCTCCAGAGAAAAAGTCATCCACCTGACTGTGACAGCTGGCGATGACCACTTCCTCTGGCTCGTCTTTGATGCAGACCGTCTCCTCCTCGACCACCACCTCAGAAATGGGGAAGGTAGCCTCGTCAATCTTCTCCTCCGTGTCGCTCTCCGAGTCGCTGCTGTGCCCGCTGCTCACCTCCTCCACGGGCTTGGTGTAGATGTGGTCAAAGTGGATCAGTTCATTAAGGGCCTCCAGCTTAACTGATGGGGACCCCAGAGTCGCAGGTGGGGTGGTAGGTACTGGGATCCCCCCTCCGACCAGCTGCACCTGCGGCTCCTGGCACTCCTGTTCACAAGACCTGAGGAACAGCTCTGGGTCAAGGATGTCCAGAATGCCCAGTAGCAAATCAGACTGGTGAAGAGGGGGAGAAAACAAGAGATTAGCCTAGTAACCCATGACCTGACTCTCGTGTTATTACAAAGCTTTCTTAGAAACCGGATTTAAATCTTAAGACTCATCTTTCCATAAAACAGGAGACTTACCTCATTGTTTGTAGAGTCAGGACTGCCTGTATCCATTGGGAAGTCTTCAGATTTAGGAACTGCTGGGCCTGCACCTGCTGCGGAGGCACACGTAGCCTGAGTGCTGCGGACTCAGAAGACCCGATCCCCAAACCTGCTTCATTCCCATTGGACAACAGACATTGAACCTGTGACGAAAAAAGAATGGTGAATTAAGGCTGCTTCGCTCAAATGACGATCACTCCACGTTGAACCTACCCTACAGCCTGCATTTACAATCTTACCTTCTCTTTTGTGTCGAGGGTGTCCAAACAAAGCCTCTGTCTCAGTTCTTCGTTCTCTGCCAGTAGGCCGCTTGCCTTTTCCCGAAGCAACCTGTTTTCAATGTGAAGTTTCTGATTCTGTGAAAGGAAGAAAAAAAAGATGCTTGTACTTGAAACTTGCAACCGTTTACCACGAAGCGATGCATGAAGTGTCTGCGGTGAAACAAACCACAACTACATTTAGCCTAGATTTTCATATGCAACACCATAACATTAATTGTAGTGCATTTGATAGAATTATAGCCAATTAGTCTATTACAAATGGAATATTTCCAGTGATTTCTCAAGAGTGGAGATACTCAAGTTGTACATGAGATGACATGCTGAGCGGGTACATGAGGAAAGTGGGTGTAGCATTCCTAGCTACACCCCTGTCTGAAAAAAGAAGAATTACCTCCAGCTCCAACTCCAAGACTTGCTGTTCCAGCTCCCCCATTTTGGCCTTTTTCCTGTCTCTAGCTGTCTGCGCTGCGACTCTGTTCTTGAGTTTCCTGGAGAAGAAATGGGTGAAAGGTGGAGAGGGGAAGAAAGAAAAAAAAAAAAAGAAATTTAACACATTCTTTCCATGATGCCGACTAAGCCCCCTGACATGACTTGGGTTCACAGTACTGCGCAGTCACCGGCCATGTTTCTTGCCACGTCGGCACACCAGGATATCAGTGGCCTGCTCTGTAACCGCAGAGCCGGGCGGGTCCACGCAGTCAGACCAGCCAGCTGTTTGACAAGCTTGTTCAAAGTGCGAAGGTCATATAATTAAAGCGTTTAAGAAATGTATTTCTTAATAAGTCGATTTTACCCATCGTAAATGTCCCAATTATAATACATGGTGATGCATCGTTGACCCTATTCCTCTGCGCTGGGATTAAATCGTCAAATGTCATGTCAGTCTTATTTACTACAAATGGATCGATATCTTTGGGCGTGCCCATATGGCAATCCCTTTAACAATGGCCGGCTTTACGCTTTCAAACTTTAAGTTTTACCCCCGACATTATGGTAAATAATAATATTTTTTTGTGACACCAACCTGCGAAGTGCTTTCTCTTCTGGACTCAAGTGTGTGAGCCTCTGTCTTTTTCGTACGGGCGGCCCCGCAGAAGAGTTGGAGTCTGAGTCCGACGACGCCTGGCTAGTCGCGGACGGTAAAACGACAGAGATGGGCCGGCTGAAGCCTGTCTGTGAGCCGCTAGAGGAGCCGCTCTGTTTCCCGGATATCAGGAGGACTTTGTGGGCTCCCCCGGTGCCTGCTGCTACCACCACCATGTTGGTATATCCTACTTGCGCAGGCTAAATTCAGAAACAACCGGGTATCCTTGTTTAATTCAGTAGAAACCTTATGGTTTCCCAGGTAGCCTATTCCCCGGTAAGTCTCAACTGTTGAACTAGCTGGGCAGAGCTTGCGATCTTTTTTCTACTATCGTGGTGACAGCTGATTGGCTCCCAGCGCTCTGACGCGATTCGTTTACGGCCGTTGATTGGTCGCTGCTTGCACCGGGCTTGCACAAGAAAAGTAAGTGTAATTTACCGTCAAGACAATCGGTGTCAGCGTCTGTTCCAAGTATACAGAGTCCTTCAACCATGTTATTCTACTCCGGTCTTCCCATAGCGGATTTTCAAAGTTTGATAGAGCAAACTGGACTTTCAGTGTACAGGCGTATTCAGATCAGAGGTTGCATCAGAGTTGTGATATTGATTTGGATTTTCCTGGATTGCTCCTATTCCATCTATAAGTGACATTTACAACCTCTCCGTCCAGTAAAAACAAACGGTAGTCAAACTAACAGTACTTTATGTTTCTTTTAAGAGGTCACATCGATGTTAAATCGCAGTTTAATGTTTCCAAGATGCTGTACATTGGGCTGAAATATTTCATGCTCCCCACTCTTTATAATTTACCATATGGTATCCTCATTCCTTTCTTTGAATGAGCTGAGTAAACAAATAAAACAGGCTTTACCACTCCGATGGCCTTCCCTGAAATGCTCATTTCCTATTATAAAGGACTGATGGAGTGTTTGCCGGTGTCTTGTTTGTCAAATAATTCCTCCTTTTCCTTCTCTGAAGGATGTTTTCACACCTTTTAAGAAGGTATTTTCAATAGCCTTATCAGCATTATGTTATTATCTGTATGCAGTGGTTTGCTGGAATCTTGCTACAGCATCACAGGTGATTGTTCGGTGTTAACGCTTTTTAAAATGAGACTTTTCCACCGTGGATGATTCATTGAGGCACATATGATCAAAAATTCACATTTTTTGTTTGTTACATTGTGATTCAACAGCAAATCACGATAACACTGCAATTACAGTTCAGATTTTTGTGACATTGAACGTCACATAAAGTAGGTCCAAACATGTTTTAAATGGAACATGCTTTACCACAAAACAGACACTATAACAACCAGACGCTATGATGACAGCAACAAGAGAAACCACACTGTTGCTCAACTTTGAACAAAGTAAGAGTTATTTAGTTCACCACATGTACTGAATGGAGAGCCTTGTAGGCGAAAGACTATAGTTTACAACCTTAATAATAAACTACATGACTGTGTGTAGCCATGTACACCAACACAATAGAACTTTGAGGCTTTGAGCATTTTGTCAACAAACTGTCATCCTTCGTTTCAGATAAAGGTGTTCCCCCCCAAAGTAAACATTCTGATAAAGGCCCCCCCCCCCAACCCTAACCCTAACTAATGGTGTCCCTATTGTACCTTTATTGTTGCTTTTTTCATGTGTGCATGTGTGTGTTATTCCTTTGTGGTCTACTTATGAATTTTGATACTACTGATCGCATTTTTTTGTCTTGACTGATAGCCTGCAACAGCGGGGGGCCACCCCAGCACTTATTTGATTTATTTATGAAATTACGCATTATATCCTCTCTCTATATATTGTACCTATATACTATTATTTTTTGTGTGTGCATGTATTCCTGTTTTACCCCATTTATTTGTTTATTTATTTATTTATTTATTTCATGCACTTACCTAGGCCCCAACCTGTGTAACTGGGGTCCACTTTCCTCGGGAGGCTCCTATGCTGCAGTAGTAGGGGGGGGGGGGATACTGGTGTACCATTACACCAGTAATGTAATGGTACAATAACACTAACAGAAAATACAGTTATGGTACAGAGTGTGGGGTATGGCACCAATGTGCAGACCCCTGTTGCCAGCGCACTGGACCCACAACAGTGGCAATTTATGAAACAGCTTTTCTAACCTAACCCTAGCCCCACCCCCCACCCCTCACCCCCCAAACAAACACATCAAGTAAGTTCACAAGTACACTCTCTTCCTGAAACCTCTGTGTCCTCAAACAGGAATTTTGCAGTATCTGGCCACCATTATTGTTAACAGGTTGTAGTCCTTTGTACCTGAAGTCTCTCACCTCAGCAGGAGTAACTGACATGCAGCAGCCAGATCAAACACTAGCCTGTTTGCTGAGCTTTAGCGGCACTACCGAATCAACATCTGAGAAAGTAAGGGCAGTTGTTTATGATGGTGTGCGTCTTGTGTAGTGTCGTACCGAAGAAAGAAAACAGGAATGGAACACATCTCCTTTATTATTCAGCATTACAGCAAATAACATGCCTGTGGCCACATGAATGCAAGTTAACACTAACTAACTTGCCACAGGCCTGAAAGCAAAGAGGGAAATGGGTAAGTCTTTGAACTTCCTCGTGAAAACGTCCCATTTTCGAGTTTCCTTATGTCACTCAAAAAACAGAGTACAGGCGAAGAGAGCCACAATGTCCTCTTTCCATGAGATGAAACTCAGTTAATTATTTTTTGAATGGAAAGCCAGTTGGGAATCCCCCATCATGGGTGGGAAAAGTGGTACACCTACCATAAGTGACCTCCTCTCAGGAACTAATTTACTCAAGCACTGTTCTGTATAAAGTTTGAGTTACATGTACTTTACTTGAGTAGGCCCATTTTATTATTTATTTATTATATTATTATTTTATTAGGCCTATTTCTGCTACTTTATGTCTCTACTCCACTACATTTCAGGGGCAAACATTGTACTTTTTACTCCACTCCACTACATTTATTTGATCATGTTAGTTAATATTTTTTTGTGGTTTTGGATTAATAATTTATACAAAATATAACCAATCAATTCATATTGACGCATTAGGTTAAGATGAGACTTAAATGTCCCGCTGGGAGAAATCACAAGCTAGTGTATGAAGCAATTAAAGTTATCCCCACCTTTACCAGCTGTAACATGAAAACGATGAACACATTATTGCATCAATAATCTTAATCTAATAATATTCTGAAATTGGAGTATATAGAGTGCTTTTAATTAATTGGTACTTTAAGTTTATCTTGATATCAATACTTCTGTATTTTTACCCAAGTATTGAATGTAGGATTTTACTTTGTGGTGAAACACTGTGGTATTTCTACTTCTGCTTTTTGCTTAAGTAAAAGGTCTTAGTACTTGGACCACTTTTTCCCTTTGTGTCATACATTCTGCCCTGTGGCTATGTGCTATCAATCAAACTGTAAGAACATGAGCAGGGTGGTATTTAACAGTCAAATGATTGTTTTTGTTCTGCAAATTCTGTCGATTTAAAATGCAAATCATGTGTTCAGTCCACAGTGTTTCACAACATCTTATAGTAAAACTCTGACCACTCACTCCACATATAGATCAGAGCGCTGTGAGCACAAACAAGTAAGTACTTGATGAAAATCCTCTTAATACATGATGTGCTTACATGGGTGTAGCAACACAATGGAAGCACAAACAATTACTGCTCACCGAATACAGTGTGAGACAACAAGATTTCAAGCAACTACTTAACTTTAAAGGTCTTCGCTGCCTGACCGGTTTAAGAGATTCAGAGTGCATTTGGGGAATACTTGAGCTAGACCTTGAGCTACTCATGCAGTGAAAAACATTTTGCCTTGAGAAGAGCCCTGGAGCTAAATGAAACTCCTTATTCTTGAAAAAGCGATTGTTCCATATCAAAGATGTCGTCAAAAAATGGCTCCAAACGCAGAAACCCAGTAGAATCGCTCAATTTTGTTATTTATGTCCCTTAAGCAGCCTGCTCTGTCCATCCATAACACATTCTTGTTTTTCAAATACTGCTCAGAGCCAAGAATAAGTCTGGCACATCAAATTCTTGTTGTTACATTTGATTATTGTGCAGGTTAAATAACAGAACCAAGCTAGCTGTTTCCAGTCTTTATTTTATGCTAAGCTAACAGGCTTCTGGCTGTAGCTTTCGGTAGCTTTACGCACAAATATGAAAGTGGTCAGTATTCTCATCTAACTCTTCGCCATTTATTGCTTCAAATATCTGCCAGCCATTTTTTTTTTTAAATATGCAAGTAGTTACATTTTCAGATATCCAGCGGTCAAACTCAGGTTTTAAGCAAATTGTTACCTAAATCCTTCTTCTTTCTCCTTTACAGAATTAATTCTTATAAACTTCAGTAGTTTAGGATTGATTGGTTTAGTGGTTTTAAGTGGAAAGCTCTTAATAATTAAAAGGTAAGGATTTGTTTTTCTGAACTTTAACCTTCCTTTTTGCTCATTTTATCTTGAATTAGTATACTGAAGATTTCAAACCAAGTGTTCAGCGGCTTGAAAATAAGAAATTCATTCAGATACAATGAAAGCGAGACTGTGTAACTTTTTAAAGAAAGAAAAAACGCATTCCTCCTCAATGCGGAATTCATTGGAAATAAAGTGTAATACCCTCAGTGGTTTGCTGTCACAGCCTTACTGGTCTGGTATGACCAGTAGCTTATGTGGCTAACTTTCTATGGGAGCTATTCTGAGTGCACCTGGGTCAGTTGAAGCACTGCTATGTCTTAAATCATCAGTACAAAGGATTGACATGCATTACAACATATCTGGGTTTTTTGGAGGGGTTTTTAAAAAAAAGTTGAAGTTAAATGTCAACTACAACTCCTATTGTGCATTTCAGGAAGAAACATCCAAACACAGAGCTTAAAATTCTTTTAGGTATGCAACTAATGGCGGGTGTGAGCTAAGGATTGCACTGTTAAGAAAACTGATTTTACATTCTGCAGCTTAAACAACTTCACTTTTAATTTCTGGTGCACTTGATGAATTCAGCATTTATGGCATCGTCTTTTGTTCCAAACTGCAACAATGAAGCGTTTTGAATTCACTACCACTCGGGTTAGTGCCTCTGGTCGGCCCTCTTCTTGTGGCAATGGTGGCTGAGGCGCGTAATATTTAGAGTCGTCTACCATGAGAGACAAAACATGATAATCTCTGAAATTAAATTGAAATAATTGAAACTGGTGATAAAGTATTGGAAACTTAGTTTCTTCTCGGAAAAGAAGCTCCCAGACTCATGTTTGTATTAATTCACTCATATAAACAAACATTTAATGTCGAACTTTTTGTAGAAACGCATAAAAGAAAACATAATCTCGATTTAATTTTCTAAATTCGTGTGATATATTCCTAATATTTTCTTAATCACTGATTTCCTTTTTTATTTGAAATATTGACACTGCATTTCTCTGAGAAATTCCTGCATATTTAATCTGGAAAGAAAGGAATTAGCTGAGTCGAGACAATTTTAATTAAGTGCTTACGCACTGTATTTTGAAAGTAACTGCTATTTTGTAACATATACAGAAAAGACAAGCTGACTAACATTATTTACATTGCCGGCATGAAATCATTGGTTACACATCCTGGACTCACATAATCTTCCCTGGAGGCTCTGAGAGGAACTGTGTGCACAGCTTAAACCTATGTATGGTCCGCCCTGGCTACTAGACTCAGCTCAACCTGTACTTAGACACTCAGACACACACAAACACAGATACACTCACAAGTGCAGAAGTATAGGGATCCTCCCTGGAGCTCAAAGTTGGAGCCTGTGATTAAGGTGGGTGGATCCTTAAAAACCACAATTCAAAATGGGCCATTTACCAATAGCATGAAGAGATCATCTCAGGGCGTATGATTTACATTTATTTCTCCCAGATGGAGACAGAGCTGTGTTGTAAGATACAACCAGGCATTCCAGATTAAAATTGCACCCATACTTATTCTCCGCTGTGTTAGGCCATTTGTCTGCATTTTTGTATGTTTGTATCGATGCTCCTTTCTCGGCCAAGTCTCCTTTAAAAGAAATCTTACTGGGACAAGCCTGGTTTAATTCAATATTATTAAATGAATGCATTTAGGTTTCAAGATATGGCAGCAATTTCCATCCTGTCATGAATTACATGTATTTATTTGATAATCTTCATGTTGGTTATTTAACCTTCTTGCATTTAACCAGTGAGGCATTTATCCCCAAGGCACGGGGACTGTAATTCCGAGTTTGCTGCTCCAGCTGTAAAATGTAATGAATTCATTATGTTTTGTGTAAGGTTGAGTAACTTACTGTGAGTATGAACAACCCGCTAATAATGACGCTGGATATGGTTTAATGCATCATGTCATCGCCAAATGACGTGACTGTCTAAATATTTTCCCAATACTAAAACACTTCCATAAAGCCAGCTTATGAAAATGTTATTTCATTTGCATGTTTTATGTGTTTTGATTAGGGTTTCCTGTACTCTAATTAAAATTGAACAGAACCTCCTCAGCAGACATAGAATCCTTGTTATATGTCTGCATTTTGGCATAAAATATTGAATTTGGTAGCTTTAGTTGGTGTCAGTACCATCAACTGCATATTTTGCACTGCACTCCACAGCATTCTCTCTTAATTATAACAATGCACAAACAGTATTTTTTTGATTTTGTCTCAGTTCCAGCCATGTTGTAATTAAGAACAAAACACTTATATAGAGTATGTGTTTGATTAGAGGCTGCTGCCAAATTACCATGGCTTGGTTTCTACAGTGAAGGCATGGCATGCAGGGTAAACAGTGACACCCATGTGTGCTCACTAGGGTGGGCACTGGTGTAAACGGTGGTGTTATAGCAGGCTGGACAATAAAGGGTCAGTGGGGTCACACCCTGGGACAGCAGCCAGCTGCAGGGGGTGGCTGGTCGATGTGTTTGTTTGCCTATACCTCCAAGCCATCGCTATCCATCCAGTGGGGTGTTTGTTTGGCCTGGAGCCTTCCCACACCCTCCACCTACAGTATATATCCCTGTCACTTTTTTTTCTTTCGTTCTTTCTTTTCGCCATTTTCAAAAATTTCAATTTCATGGTCTCATTTTCTCTACCTGCGTTTATTCCTTTATTGCTATAATGAACGATAAAATATGCATTTTTCTCTATGCTGGTTGTTCACATGTCAAGTTGTTATTTCCACTCAGGGCTGCGTCGGTTCGAAGGCCTTTGCAGCTCTGCAAAAGCAGCACCGTTGCAACACTTGCTGCAGTGTCATCTCAACACTGAACAATGCTGCCGCAGTAACTCACTCAGCTCTTTGATCTGTACCCCAGTTACTCTGTAATCAGCTGGTTGTTTTATCTGTGTGTGGGTGCAAGCCAATGTACAGGTATCCACCGCTTTGCATATACTGTATCTGTGTAAGCAGTAAAACGTCGGAGGTGTAGAGAGATACAACCGGTTCTTGGAAGCACATAAATCTCCCTGCTCTTGGATCAAAGAAATCCTCTTTGTCTTTGATGCATCACAACATTTTTAATTAATCCATCCATTATATAGCCTCTGCCCCAAATGACATTTCTGCCTTTAACTGAGAGACATCATGGGAAATAAAACAATGAAGCCAAGTATGTCTCTTGTTATAAGCTAACCTAAATCCAACCAGTGTAACAGTGCTTGTTGTCTGTCCTCCCCTGTAATTGTCTTAGGGTCTCTGCAAGCACTTTGTTTTCCCAGATAAGCCGTGCTTTGTTAGTACAGAGAGCTGACAGAGCGCTCTTTTTGTTTGATGTGCCACATTTGCTCTCACTGTACTGGCAGACAAACAATAACAACACTATTGGCCAGCGACAACACTGTAATGTTTAGATACAGAAAGGCAAGACTGTGCAGCAGCCTCATGGTAACCTAATGATTGCTGTTGTTTCCAGTACACGTCATTCTTGGCTTTATGTTCTTAATGTGTGTACTTAAAATGTGTTAATAGGAATTGCCTGAATAAGATAGACATAGGTTTATTTTTCTGTAAATACATACATAGGACTGACCTAGCTGCGTATTACTTTGAGAAAGAACATGTAAAAACAGATCTTAAATCAACTAAATGAAAAATCCCAAATTAGTCTCACTCCATTTTGCTCATGGATTTATCTCAGGGGCACAGAAGAGGCGAAGTGCAACAAGAACAGTATATTTAACAACAACATGCATGATTTGGTCTTTACTTGGGCAAATCTGATTGGCTCCACTATGATGCAACATTGATCTGATGCAACACAAAGAAAGAAGACATCCGGCCCTAAACTGATGAAAACGTCGCCAATCTTACACTTATCAAAACCAGCTTCTGTCCTCATAACTGTCACTTCCTCTTCCTTTTTTCCCCGCTTTTTTTTTTTGAGAGTCAATGTCAGATATGTGTGGTGCACACATCCCATAACAACAGTGTTAAAAGTCTAGTTAGTCTAATTGAAGTCTGTCATGTGTGTCCTACTGCCCTCTGGTGTTTGTAACAGCGAATTACACTCAAAAACAAACAAACCTGTAAATTTAACTCTTTTTTTAGGTTAAAGTTCTCACTGAGAGCAGTTTTGTCCCTCTTCTGTGATTTATTCTTTTTGTCAAGATGTTTTATAAAACCAACTCCTCATATCAAACTGAAATAATAGTGCTCTTTAAAACCTTGATGTTCTGTTTCTACTCATAAATAAATACACCAAGAAGTGAAGAATTGCATTGAGGAATTGAATTTGCAGTTGATGTCACATTCAAACAACGGAAGAGAAAAAAGAGAAAACTTTGCACGACCGACAGCTCATGTCTGCCTCACGGTGGCGAACTTAAGAACAACATCTCTGCATCTAACACGTTAATCAAATATCTAATCTGTTGTCCCAGGTCTGCATGTATTATAACAGGTGGACATAAGAAGATGATGTTAATTTACTAATAGCACACATGAGCTCCTTTTGATGTTAAACTGAAGTGCAATTATAGAAGAAAGGTGAGGCGCCTCAGGTATTTCACTGAACTGGGTCAATAAAACTCCAGATGACTCAGTGGAATGTTCTACATCCATCCTCTATTTATATTTGCTCTCAGGGCTTAAATAGTAAAAGGCGCCTGTACCTCACATGCACAACTGACAGAGCAGCTTCACTTCTGTTTATCTAACACAGCTCACAGTGTAATTTCACCAAAGTTCTCGATGGCTTACTTTTGGCATAGCTGACATCTTTTAGTTACTAGTTTGATTTTTGTTTGGGCCCCATCACTCATAGTTATTCATGGTCTTTAAATTGTCTTCAATACTGGCCCAAAATGCCTTAATTGGTGCGTCTTTTCAGTAATTTGATTGTAAATGAGAAAAGTTTTTGCTGTTCTTGATGATACAGTGCCACTGCTGTTAAATAATATCACCACATCCACTGATGAAGGTGATCATGTAGTATCATTTAAAGCTCCAGAGGTCTGAATAGACCTGGTGGTTTTGCTGTTGCCAGGTTCAAGAATGAGCTTTCAATCCTAACTGGATTAGGACTAACTTTTTTTTTTTTTTTGCAATACTTCTGCCTCCGTCTGAGTTCAAAATAACAGTAAAGTAATAAGTTAATGAGTCGGTGCTTCATGTAAGAGCTGATTCTCAGGAGGAATTGAATTTTTGTCGACCGGCTACTTTGAACTAAAGTCCCTTTGATGTCTCCTTCAACTAGATCCTACGCTCTCTGTGCATGCGTGCGTGTGTGTGCATGTGTGTGTGTGTGTGTGTGTGTGTGTGCACCCATTACCACAAAATCAGCAGAAAACAAAGTAAGTCTCTCAGACATCAAAGACACCCAGGAGGGAATATCATCTGTTTTACGTCATGGCGAACCACATTTCACGTTTCTCCCCGACCAGTACTCCAGTCATCCCTGACTCCAACTCTACTGGCCCTCAACCACTGGGTGGCACATGTGGCAAAGTGCTGTCCTATGTCAGCATGTCCTCCCACGCAAACCAAAGATCCCTTCTTTGAGACCAGCATGTGTGATGTGCAGACCAGCTTTTAATTTAGCAGCTCAGATGTTTGGGATTTGGTGCTGTGACGCATTGTTTTCCTCTCCACAGTGATGTTCTGAGCCTGCAGTCAGAAGCAACTGAAAGGGAGGTTTGGGACTATATGTTGAACTATTAGAGAGAGTGATGGGGACTTATGAAGGGTGAGGGGAGATGGAGACAAGACCATAGAAGAGATTAATGAAGAGGAGAAAAAGCAAGTCAAAGTGTTATAAAGACAATTAGTGAGTGGGAAAGAGGGAGAGGAAACTTGGAGATAAAACCCACTGGACTTTGCCTGTAGATGAATCCGGGATAAGTCGCCATTACAGTGGTGGCGTCTCCGTACAGTATCCGCGCACTTGAATGCAAGTTGTTCAACGGGGTGAACAATTTTCTACTTTTTACTTTACTTTCTATGCAACGTTGCTGTTGACAACCATGTCTGGGAAATCTGGAGAACATGTGCAGTTCTCGGCTGCTCCAACAGTGGCAAATTTAAACTTTGTAAAGTATCCCTGCTGTATGACTGCAACACTTCCCTCTGTTGGCCATACAGTC
>JBBPCS010000386.1:13058264-13108637 GCA_037974645.1 Hollardia meadi
TAGATAGATAGATAGATAGATAGATAGATAGATAGATAGATAGATAGATAGATAGATAGATAGATAGATAGATACTGCTTAGGCTAAATTGAAAGTTTTTTTTCCGATGGGAAAACTTTAATAAAGTTAGAACAAAAACAAAATAGACATAAAAGAAGTATCCCTAATAGAATGAAAAAAAGCAAACTGTTTACATGGCTGCATTGTATTCTGTAGGTGATCAAATCTGTACCTATCGATATTGAAAAATTAGCCCAGTTAAATCCTGAAGCGTCCTGAGGAGGGTAGTGTTTGTTTTAAGGTGGTACGATGTCAAAAACGTGTCAAACTCGGGGGAAAACGCCACTGGGCAGTCCAGGATTGTAACGATGGCTCGATGCGTTTCGATCAGCCAAACAAAACCGAATTAACTCAAAACTTCAAGATTTTTTCAAACAAGTCCCCCGTTTTCCTGCGCGACGAAGTCCGCGGTGCCTCCTTAACTGAGTGCTGGCACTTCAGAGTGGGGAGTGCAAAGGGAGAGGGTCAGAAAGATTGGTGGGTGGGGATATAACCCTTTTGGGAGAGAGGGAAAAAAAAAAACCTAAAAAAAATCACGTGTTTGGAGATCAAAGGAGATCCGCTTTGTAGAGGGGGGAGGAGGAGGGGGTGAGAAAGAAAGAGGGAGAGAGAGAGAGAGAGAGAGAGAGAGAGAGAGAGAGAGAGAGAGAGAGAGGGGAGCGTTTGCAGGCAATGTAATTGACAAGGCTTGCAGCGGTGGAATAAACACGCTTCAGCCCAGGCTCAGCTTTTATTGCACAATTGCGACTCTTTTGACGCATATCGCCTGTAGCGCGCGCAGATCTGATTTCAATTACCTTCACCCGATTAATTAATCCGTGTGAAATTATGTCCCGATCGGCGCAGATCCAGCCGGCAAGATGATGATTTTTCGAAGGAGAGGCTCAGATTGTGTACCCGACTCGGTGCTCCTGGTGATCTTCGTGGTTGCCGCTTCTCTCGGTACCGTTCACGCCAAGGATACTGCATTTGTGGAAGTGGTTCTGTTCGAGTCCAGTCCCAATGGAGATTATACTACTTACACGACTGGTTTGCAAGGACGGTTCTCCAAAGCAGGAGCCACTATCAGCGCGGAGGGGGAGATCGTTCAAGTACGTGCAAAGTGTCTTTTTTCTTACGGGGGGAATGACAAGCGGCATTCCCGAGCAACACTACCGGGACTCGGGGTGTAATTTTACTGAGCTGCCCCTCTTAAAACTTTTTTTCCACAGGGGTTGCGGGGGGGTTGACAAGAGTTGTATATGGTGTGTATGTGTGTGTGTAGGCCACGCGTATGTGTGTATGCAGGCAGTGTGAGGATGGTACTAAGCTTGCGAGCATATGCGGTTACAAGATGGCTCCTATCTTGTGGAATTCATTCACAGGGAAAACATGCTCTTGCAGGTTATTTTGTTGATGTCTGGAGCTCACCCGAGCGCTCGTTATGGTTAATTGCCCTGCTCTTCAAACACACGCGTTTTGGGAAGTGTTTTAGTTAAGTTATCATACCCTCCGCGGCTTCTCAAAAAGTTTGCAAACTTCTTCTTTTTTTTTAATCGAGCAAGCTTTACGCATTTCACAAGGGCAACAAGGCTATGAGGTTACTATCTGTGCATAGTTTTGACCCTGTATCCGTTTCAGTGGTGAGTTTTGGCCAAATGTATACTTTTAAATCCGAATAGTTGGTTTTAATAGCGGAATCCGTTTGTTTTGATTGATCGTACCAACTTGTAAATTAAGCCGCACGTCCCGCCGCTTGTAGCCTGTTACCATGTAGCCGTCATCAACACTGCCTTTGAAGTCGCATGTTTTTGGTTTAGGCTTACTCCTAAGTATGTTAAGGCTTTTGGACTCCATATAAAGAAGAATTGGGTAATCACAGAAGAAGTCCTCCATGTTCCACATTTAATTTATTGGCCCCACAAATGATAAGTGTACTTAGGTTATTTTTTCTTATAATGTATATAATATGTATATGTGTATATAAGAAAAAATAACCTATATATCAAGTGCAGAGTAAATGAACCTATTCGGACTGATAAGTGTACTTGGCTGGAGCTGGTTATGCTTGGATCAACCATCCGACTTTGAGTCACCAAAATATGAGGCTTTTCTCCAGAGCCAAGTGTTTATTTAAAGTTTTATCATTCTTGCTTAATCTGCTTGGCTGCTGTTTGTAAGGCAGCTAAGAGTTCGGTGTCCCGTCATGCGCCAAAGATATAATGTATCATGTTTTATTTCCTGACCTCTAACGTGCCCAGCGTTACTGGCGTTTGTGGGACCAGCAACCCTTTCAGCTCATTGTGGGCCCATGATTATCTTTCAGCCACCTGAATGTAAAGCGGTGTTTGTATGGCCTACATCCACCCCCTTGTTGCTTTATCAATTTATTTGGAGGTGCCTTTTTAACATCCAAACTGCATCTAATGCGCATCAAGTTAATCTGGATGTTTGTGGTTGATCCATAGTCTGTTTTGACTGTTTTGGATGCCAATTCACTATGAAAGGTTTTTTTCTGAAGTTAAATTAAATATTGTATAACCAAAAGACCAAAGCTGAGGTGTCACTGCATGAACAATGCCTCAAAAGCCACAGCAGAGATGATGGTTGAATCATCTGTTTTCATTTCTTGTGCTGAAGTGTGACCTCAGAATGAAGGAACTATTGAGCTCCTTGAGCTCATTGGTCTGTGGTGGGGGGGCCAGGTTACAGTGCAGCCTGTGGAGAGAGAGCGATACTGCAAATACACTTGGTTTTAGTTTATTATTATCAGTTTAGTTATTTAAGTTCACCACGTTGCGTCAGGTGTGTACTGGTGGGCTGCATCACAAAAACCTTGACTGTGTTGTAGAATTTCTGCAGTTCTTTTGCCCATTTGTCCATTTGTTGATATGCGCTTGCACTGATTGAACACACCTAGTGGCATACCCCCTCAATCCTTTGCCACTCTGCAACAGTATCCATAACTCAACATCATCTTTTAAGTGCATGTATGCATTTTTGTTTCCCCTCAAGAAATGCAGATTCTAACTTCGAAAGAAAGATGATATGTAGGGATCAAAGAAGGGGATACTCGGCACAAAAATGGCCCATTTATACACAGTGATGGTCATTTGGCGCCACTCGGTAACCACACAGAAATGTCGGACCTCAGCTTTACATCGCAAACCACATCTATTTAGGTTTGCTTTCTTTGCTAACATGGCGTCTGACCACTTAGAGGCAGCTTATATTTTGTCAGACTATAATGACGGGCAGTCTGTCCAGAATGGCGCACTGTCTTGAATTTCTTACAGCATATATTCTACCAGGGATTTATGAAAGTTGAAACTGTCAATGAATGACAACCATACAAATTGAAGAGTATAATTTTAAAGTGGTATCAAATCCGGCACTTGCAAATTCTATACTTGTGAAATAACATTGCAGCAATGTGTTGGGAAATTGCTGCGGTGTTGTAATGGATATAGTCTTACACTGGAATTAGGTTGAACACAAATATTTAGGTTGTACATTCATTTGTCCGCAGTCACCTCTGCAACCATCGCACACTTCTACTCTTTGCTATCAAGGTTTGAGCCTTCATGTGTTCTGTGAATAGGGCCCTTGATTTGGTCTGCCTGAGGTTTATGGGGCCTTCCAGTCCTCTCGTCTACTGTTTGAACAGAGCCTTGAGGGGTTTGTGTTACCTTGTGTGTACAGTAATGGCCAGACCTCAGCAGGTATGGGTTCAAATACAGGGGAAAGGGGGGGCTTGGCAACGTTCCTGAGCAAAGACCTAACCACGATCACCGCTGATGCACCCCCAACTCGCCTTTGCGTATTCTCTAAAGCTAACACCTGCCCAGCTCTGCCTGCAGAGTGTGAAAAGTGGTAAACGCTGCCGGGGCCAAAAATAATAAATTAAGTTAATTTGCTTCTCGATCTGCTCTAAGGGGGGAAACATGACGACGCAGGTCTAGCCACAGTGCCAAACCCCAGGCTTCCTTAGCCAGGTCCGTGATTGCTACAGCTCAACTCTGTAATAGTAATCAGTGTTCCCTTCAATCATTCTGTCAAGATATGATAAAACTATGTGTGTATATCAGCAGGCATTTCCCCAAGATGGCTCTAAGAATGTATTTACAGCAGTGGCTCTTAACTCAGATTCTTGGCAACAAGACTGCTGCAGGTTGTCTGTCCTGCCAGGTAGTTAATTGTATTCGCCGCTTGTCCTGGATTTAAATACTTCCTAATTAGACTGCTACAATGAAAATGGCCTGGTAAAATGACAAAGCAGCAGTGCTTTGGGCCCAGAGAAATGGATTACAGGAAGAAACCCTGATTTAGACGACTCGGTCCACCCAATACTTTGGCTTCATATTTTACATGGCTTAGAAGTTACGGTAGCCTTGCTATACCTTTCCATATGCTAGCAGCAGTTTTGACTTGAGTTCATTTGCCTATTAAGCAGGCAAATTGTGCCATGACCAAATCGTACCATGATTGAGTCACCCAGGTGACACTTTGATTGTCAGGTGTTGACAAAGCCAACTGAGTGCTTTCAGACTCTGCTTCTAATTGTTGGACTGGCCTGGCAAAGCTGGACACTCAGTCAGACTTGCTAGCCTCCATGTTTTTCTGTCATATCATTGATTCGTACACATTTGACGCGAAGGGAAACACCATCTGCTGCTCATCACTCACTTTTGTCTCCCTGACGCCAAATCGTCTTTCCTGTTGGCGAGATGAGACGCACTGCACTGCCTGTGCGCACAGCTGCCTCTGATTTCCAGCCGGCCCGTGCTGTCGGTATGCGAGTGAGGAGCTGAGGCAGGGACGTGGCAGGGGCACAGAGAGGACCAGATGGAACTCACAGTGTCACCGGCCAGAACCAGAGGGAACAATGCGGCTTTTGCCTACTTCCTCTCAGAAGGGACACGGAGACGGGGACATCCCTGAATCCAGCATCAGGAAGAAGAGGCTATAATTTCAACACCCATGAGCTCTTTCACCTTTCAACTTCACCTCCCCGCGTATGAAGTGCCAGCAGCCATAGCTGGGAGACTTCATGATGTGGTTCTTTGAGGCACTTTTTTTTTTTTTCTGACTGGATGTGCAGGGTGAGATGGTGGTTTTGAGCTAAGACAACGATGAGCTTCAATACTGGAGCTCCTACCTTGGAGCTGGCAAGAGTTGTGTCGCGCTGCATTTAGACTATAATGAGAGCTTTAGTGGTTTAAGGCATCCAGTGCGCTTTCTCACCACAGGCTGGAAACCCCAAGAGGCCATAATGGGCCGGTCCTAGACGGGAGGTGCCAGGGACCGGGCCACTCCCAGCGCCAAAGCAACAGTAACAGTACACAAACGCTGGTTTAAAGGTTAAAAGCGCTGCTCCCTACTTTTTTTCATTTATTGGCTTGGCGGTTGCAGCTGTATTTTAAGTGCTATCGTCTCTTAACCGCCACCCTGTTTCACTTTCATGTCCCAGCCAAAGTAATTTGAGGCTGCGTTTCTCCCCTTTTCAGAATAGAACAGACTAAACTGTTTTTTTTTCTCTTTCTCTTGCTTGACACCCCCCTCCCACACACATACACACACACAGACTGTTACCCCCCACCACCAGTCTGCTTGTTTTGATGCAGCCAAAAATTTGTCACGCTCGTTTTATATTGCATGTGAATGATTTCAAGTGAGAGTTGCACCCATTTCTTAGCTAGTGTACTAATGAATTGTTAAAACAGGCTCGGACCACAAGCAGCATCCCAGTCCCTGGCCTTTTGTTGTATATTGTTCCTCACCTCTCTCTATCCTGATTTACTGTAATTTTACCGCCAACTCGCTAATAAAAGCAAAAATGACCCAAAATAAATCCTATAAATGGTCAAAAATAAAGATAATGGCCCGTTTCATATACCCAGAGACCAAGGTAACATCTTCAAATGACTCAATTTGTTTGGACAACAATTTTAAAAACCCAAAGGTGGTGATTTACATCGATTTATAAAATGAGAAATTAAAAAAAAATCCTTTTATGTGAAAAGCAGGAACCAGCTAATATCTGGCCATTTTTACCTGCTGACTTACTTGAAATAATGATGACATTTTCAAAATTGTTGTGCACCTTTATTCTATGATGGTCTCACAGTAGATATGTGAAATCCTGAAAAGGAAAAGAATTGGATTTAGCATTAAAATGAAAGCACTAATGGCCCACAGTGAACATTCAGGCGTATCAATCTTAACACCTGTTGGCTCACTCGGTACTTGTCCACCCCTCTCATCTCCCAAACCAGCAATCCATGTCTTCCTCTCCTGGCTCTTCTACACCGTCTTCTCCTGTGTCTCTCTCTCTGAGCTTCTCATTCCTGCTCACTGCACACCTCCACCTGGAACAAGTGCATGTTGATACTGGTGGCCCCAGTAGCTATGTTAGTTTCCACTGGGCTGAGTGGCTGAGCTTTGATGTTCCACTCCAAGAGAGATTAGCAGTCAGCGCTGGTACTCACTACTGCTTTCTCTCCAGTATCCAAGCCTCTCCCAGTGGAACCCCATTTCCCCATATCCCACTCTCCTGATCTGCTATTGATTATGTGTCTGATTTCATTTGTATGAACATCTTTACACTCCAGTGATGAGGAAATGTTTAATTCAGCTTTGCCCCGAGGCTGTGAATTATCTTCCATGACAATTGCTGGGAAATGTACCATAAGAGAACGTCACAGTTTGACAGGTGAAAAGATGATTTTTCACACCGACTGTCTTCACTTTAAAAAAAAAAAAAAAACCGACACATTTCTAATGAATCAAAGAAGAAAGAGTCATTTTGTTTTGCTTTCTGACAAGCCCTTGGTGTGTGTCTGCATTTGATGAAATAGCGCTGAAAGGCCGAGTTCATCCTCTCAGCCCATATTTTTATCCACTGACACAGAGGGTCTGCAAAACAAAGGCTATGGGGTCGAGGGTTATGAAATGACAATGCTCACAGTGGCTCATCCAGGCAGAGGCATGCTTTGTTGTCGGCCAGGAATGTGCTGACTAACCACAGAAGGCCACAACGCCAGCCTCCCCTTTTGTTGTACTTTTTTTGCCAATAGACTCGGAAGGTAGCTGCACACGGAGTCCATTTCATTCTGAGCACCACACTCCATCTGTCTCCTTCTCCTCCTACCTCTTAATATACTTAGATCCTTGTGTGTTCTTTTGTTTTAATGAAAGGAGGGGTCTTTTAAAAGATGTCATCATCATTACGTAATTATCACATGCCTAAAAACATGTCACTTGTAATGTAAGAAGATCCTGCCCGCTTGTCATTTTGATTAATACTAATGTTTTAGCCCTAGTTGCAGTTTCACCGGTTATTGTTCATGCGTGGTTTTGTGCACATGATCACCCTTGGCGTAATGCATCATATTAATGTTGTGAGGGTTCTCCTGACAGGCCCTCTGTCAGAAATCCTGCCATTTTTCATTTCCTCCCTCTTGTTTTCCATAATGGATTCCAACACAGCTGTGGCAAAGGTCATTTACAGGGGTGCCAGATGGGGACAAATCAGTTTCAGGTGGAAGCTCCGACACCATCATGTTCATCCCTGCCCTAACCCTCTCATCATGCACCAGAGGTATGATGGATTGGACTTGCTTGGTCAGATGAGAACAAGCTGGGTTAGCTCCACATTTTTTTTTAAATTTTTTTTTTGGTCTGGTAGAGTGCTGTATGTCATCTAGCTCCCCAGTGAAGATATATCGCTGCATCTTGCCACCTCCTTCTCTCTCAGTTGCCAAAGATGCGCCCCAGATTTTTGAAATGAAAAATTGGCTTTCTTTTTATGTCGTCCCTGTATCATGGGTTTACCGAGGATATTGGGGACACATGGTTTTCTATTTTCTGATCGCTGTGATTTTTGCGAAAAGACTACTCTCTCAAAAGTTTACCTTTTGAAAGATGGCTCATTATGTGCAGTGTAGTTGTACGCAAAGGTAAGGGCAGTCACTGCTTCTGTATTTGTAAGAATAAGACCTTTGTCAATGCATTCTGATTCAACACTGGTGTATGTTTTCTTTTCATGGTTCCACAAATGCAGTACCTACACTAACATACCATGCCGTCCAGCCTTTTACAAACCTCCACAATTCCTCCTGTTCTTCCCCTTGACCCTCGTCAGTTGCTCAGGCCATGCTGCGTCCATCTCCAGTCCCTGGACCCTGATCGGGGAGGGGCTAGCAGGGCCGGGTGAATAGCTGCTGGTAGTCATGCTGCGGGTGTAAACCACATGAATGTGCCGCCTGAGCAGATAGGATCAGACGAGGCGGTGAGGCCTGGGAGGCCGTGACGCTCGGCACGGCTCCACGCGCTAACATCAAAGGCAGTGCTGAAGGGAAGGGGAGGAGGGAAGAAGAGAGCACGAGGGCTGGGCCAAACTCTTCAAAGGGCTCTCTGAGTAATGCCGGCCCTGATATGCGGCAGTGCAAAACTGAATGATGATGTAATTGCAGGCCTTTGAGCTAAATCCGCTCCCATACAAATAAAGGTGGAGGTGTTCCCTTGCACAAGCAGGTTGAGAAAAATACTTTGAGTGTTGTTTGAAGCCAGAGAGTTTACAACACCTTGCAGGTGAAGGTGTTGGCTTATTTCCTGTTGCTATGCTAAAGTAAGGATCCTGGTAAAAACAGTTTTGTGTATGTTTTGGATGGTGTGCTTGGAACAGGAGACCATTTTTATCTGATTTCAGCAGATAGGTTAATCCACTGGGTGTTCCTAAAGTACACAACAGGTGGAACAGAGTTGACTCTGTTCTCTGTAAAGTTTATACAGCACCTGTGAGTATGTCTGTGAGGCAAAGACCGTGTACATGTACACCTTTGTAATGTGTATGCATGACCACAGATTTTTTTTTTTTTTTTTTTTCAAAATGCCCCCTTGATCATCAGGTTGATAACTCATTGACAGCTCACATGACAGTTGAGAGGAACACGTTGCAGGAAAGAATCTCCCTCGTTGAGCGTGCACGACAATAATTCACTGTTGCTGGTTTGGTTTGCCAAAGGTTATTTGCACGCTTCTTTTTGCCTTGTTTTGGAATTGAATGCCCCTTTGATGTAAAATTAGCAGTTAACAGCTGCACTTTTATTTATTTGGAGTTTGTGCCTTTTAACTCCTGCATCCTGGGTCAGACTTGGACCCAGGGATTGCTGCACAAAGCCTTTGTGGGTGGTGTGTAAAGATTGTAGATGGTAGCAATTCATGAATATCACAGGCCCATCCAGCTAATCTCTGTACTTGAATGGATGGAGACAAAACACAATGAATACCAATCCGATTAACAATTTTTTATCATTTAATATTTTGACAGTTTTTCAATTAATCATTCAGTTGTTAATGCCAGAAAATGATTTTTTTTTAAATGCCCACAAAATTTTTCAAATGGCGTGTTTTGTCTGACCAACAGTCCCAAACGCATTTTATTAGCAGTGATGTACAAAAGAGAAAAGTAGCTTGCATCTTACATCATTGTCATTTCTGCTTGTTGACTTCACAATAAAGCTATTATAAGTAGTTATAAATAGCTTTTAATTAACTTTGACCAACTAATTTATTAATGATCTAATGGTTTTTAGCACTATGACCATGACTGTACAAGCAACATTCTGCAGATTGGTCTGTTTGCAATAAATTTTATTCTAATTCAGGTAATTTATTGAAATGAGTTAGTAAAGCCAGTTTCATTTGCTGTTCTGAGTTTTATTGTAACCTGATGTGCCACCAGTTTACAAGATGTTGAAACGCTCAGTTACACTCTTAAGATAATGAAACTTGTTCTTGATGCAGCGCAAAATCTGCTAATTAATTTTGCAGAGCATGCTCTGCATCAATCGTGAACAAAGTATTCCCAATAATACTGTGAAATAATCAGGCCGGTTCTCTGTGAGTTAACAGTCTCGTTGCCTTTATGTTCGTGGCAGTTTGCAGGTGCAGTTGAACTTCATGTTGTGGGTGAAGACAGACTGCCTAAACTGTCGAGCCAGATATTAAACAAAATGCTGAGATACAAAACAGCATGTAAAATAACCGAAGAAAAGCTTTAGGATGCATTTGAAGAACTCTTTCCGGTATTGTATGTGCCAATACAGATTGTAATTCAGAAAAAGATGTTCAGGGCAGATGTTGCGTCAGTATCATGACGGGTAATGATACTGAGAGCCAATTTAATTATCAAAAACAACTTGATCACAATAACTAACTTTTAATGTACAGAACGCACAGATTATGCATTTATAAGGGCATGGAGAGATGAGATGAACACTGACAGTGAGATCACTTCATGTCACGCACCACACAAAGCTGAATGACTTTTTCCTGCACGGACAGCGGAGGACATTAAAACACTGCAGCCATTGTGCCTAAACAGGCAAATATGAACGATGCTATTTTACAGAATTAAACAATTATAATTCAATTATGAACAAGCTTTGGGATTTCCCGATCCTGCGAGCATTCGCTTCACTGGGAGGAAATCCTGCAGCATGTGCTCCTTCTGACCCAGGTGTGTGGCTGCACCGCTCTGTGACCTGTAGTGACCAGAGGTGATGACCAAATGCTGCAACCCAATTATTTTTTTTGGGATAAATTTAGTTACCTCCGCGATGTACAGGTGGTCCAGCCCGTTCTCATCCCCAGTTCGTTAGATATCAACTTTTTGTCACGGCCACGACCCTTTGCATCAGGTAGAGACACACAAGGGTTGAATGAGATAAGATAATAAGATATTATCTTACTTGTACCTGCAATGTTAAGCTGTCCATGTCAGTTTCAGACGACTTGAACAGATGACATAGTGCAACCAACGTACTTTCCAAAGAAATTGTTCTGAACTGTCAAAATGGATGGCCTTCAGATTTTTCCATCATTGTTAAAAAACATAGTTGGTCAATGTCGGAAAATATTTGGTTAACGCAACCTCCGGCTTAGGGTAATTTAGGAGTGGTGTCATACAGTATTAGTCAGGCTATTACAAATATTAATGCAGGCCTTATTTATCCTAAGTACCATGTCATACAATAAGGGTGGCCATATGGCCCTAAAATAATATCAAAATATAAATATAGATATTTAAAAAGGAAAGTGCAAATATTGGATCAAGTCTGTCTATGCATGAAGTCTATCTCTATATCTATGGTGTAAAAATAACTCCATTTAGGATTGGGGATTAAAATTTAACACAAATATATGTAGAAAAAACACAGCCATTGTAAAATACATTATAGCATATATAGTAAATCTCTTAGATGAGATAGAAAGGTGTAAATGGAGTGGTGATGTCTGGACAATATCTTGAAAGACCGTTAATGGTACTAATGGAGATGACATTCTTGGACATGCAAATTGTATCCGCACTCTTGTCGTCCTGCTACCCACCCATCCCCACTTTCCGAATCCCCCGGCTCAATATGAACCTGAGTTTATAGGCCAGGACAATTACTCCTGGCCAGCTGTGTCCATTTCAGTCCCCTTGCAATTCATCTGTTCGCCCTTCATTGCATTTGTATGGTGTTGTCAGGAAAAGATGTCAAGGTAATTTTTTTTTGTCAGCATACTTTTTTTTTTTTTTACAGAATTTAAATTACAGGTCACTAATATGAATGGAAGGAACAATCAAATAGTGTTTTGTATAGTGAAATGGTGGATATCATTATTCATGTCGCTGCACTCTCTCAATCTCCCCCCTTCTCCTCTACTTATCCAGATTTGTTCTTTTCTCATGTCACTATAAAAGCCACACTTCATTTTTAGCAATTTTAAAAGAGGCACCGAGCAGATGTCGGCTATTCTTTGCTTGACAGTGTATGTGCAGTTTGTCCAAACACACTTGGCTCACTAATGATAACTTGTCCTCCGACATGTCATGGAATCTAGTTTCTCAGAATGCTGTTTTGAGAAAAAGGACAGATCGAGTGGGAGAGGTTGGGAATGACAAAAAAAGACGGGCCAGTACAGCCCTTTGCGATCCCATCTGCATCCCACAGGCATGTGACAAAGTCAAATTGTCACCCCTGGGGTGACATGCATCCCGCAGACATTTCGAAGTAAACACATCGCAGGGATGTGGCTCTGAGATCGGGGTAGTGGCCACACCATTCAGTTTGAAGTATCATATAATGAATGCAGGAGCACCGGAAATTTGTACTTTACAATAGATGGAGCTCAAATGTAGTCTTGAACTAAATATAATTAAAAGAATTAACATTTTGGCAAATATTCTTATTTGCTTTCTTGCTGAGAGTTGGATGAGAAGATTGATGCGAGACTAATACTACTCTCATATCTGCCTGGTAAAAAGTTGAAGCTACAGCTACGGGATGTTAGCTTAGCATAAAGACTAGAAGCAGGGGCAAACGGCTAGTCTGGCTTTAACCTCCTAAAAACTTGAATTGTCATTGTAATACTCCAGTTTTGTAATATATAGCGTGTTAATTAATGAGCTTTTAAGGTGGTGGTAGGTATCCATTGGTTTGAAACCAATTGAAATGGATGTTAACATTAGCATAATAACAGCCGACAAACATTGTCATACGGGAACTCAAGCTTAATGATTACAAGTACTACAGTTCTAAGGTACAGCAGTCTGCTTAACTTGATCACAGCTTCACTGTATCAATAATTACAATATTATATGACAAAACAGGATGATTTCATCAATTTCAGAGGAGAGGTGTAAAATTTTTGAAAATCTGAATCCAATCAAAACCCCAAATGTGCCTTACAGGTGAGTCAGTGCATTTACTTAATTTAACTTACTTTTATGTGCATTTTACAATAATGACTTCACACTCATCTGAGGTTTTCTATACCTACACAGGCTACTAATTCTAACAGGTCAGGGCCAATTTTACAGTAAGTAAGCTCGCCTGTGCAGACCATTACAAAATTTTCGTGCTTTGATTTTACCCAGACCATCCTTGTGCCTAACTTTAAGCCATTTCCTATTGGCAACCACATGTCACATATTTGGGTCAGCTTTTCTGCAGCATTGCCTCAAGCTAAGCTCATGGACAGAGGATTTGGTAAGCTACTGATGCATAGGTTTGTCATAATTATTGTTTTGCTAAAGCTGGAGTTAGAAGCACCCAGGCAACGGGAAAGCTTTAGAATTCAAATTAGAGTGTGGGATTGAGCTTTAAAGTTGAGGCTGGTTTCGGTTGTTGCGTCCGAAAAAACTCTTGTCGTTCTGCATTTTACCCTCTGATGTTGGCCTTGATTGCTCGTGTCTTAAAAGCTTGAGTTGGCAAGGTGCATTTGTTCTCTTTTGAGCTGAGGTGGCATCGGAGCAAGGTGAGGAAAACCCTGTCTTCACAGGCACGAAAACAAGGAAACAAAAAAAGCATTTCAGCACACATTAAACCAATTTGACTTAAAATTGCATCATAATGAAACACAGAGCAGTGAATGCAAGTACATTTCTTTGTCTCATCATTGCTTCCCCCCTTTCATAAGTCCATTCTGTCTATCTTCTGCCCTCTCTCTCTCTCTCTCTCTCTCTCTCTCTCTCTCTCTCTCTCTCTGTATTCTCTCACTCTGTTCAGCATGGGAGGGGGAGGGGGTATAAATGTGAGACCACACATGCTGTGTCAATGTTTGCTAGAATAATTAGAGACAATGTGGGCCAATAACGGGAGGAGAGCAGTAACCTGAACTCACTTTGTTCTGCCCCGGCAGCAACACAAAAGCCATTCACAGATGGACAGATCCGCAGGCTCAGAGCTGGAGCGACTGCACTTTTAGCCGGCACAGTGCACGGTTCTGAGGATCTGCAGGGGAAATGGATTGGTTTCTATGGAACCTGAATTGCTCTCACTTCACCGCTTTGTGTTCGCTCAAAGTGATGCTGATGTCACTCTAAAGGACTTTAAAGCACTGCCTGTACATCCCCGCCACCACCCCAAAAAACAGCACTACCCCATGTCACCCTCCCTGGTCGACCAACACATGGCTCTGGCTTAGAAGGCCCTGTTTAACCAGAGGATATCCGGCCACTCGGTATGCAAAGAGCCTGTGAATTCCTGACACGAGTGCTGGAGCTGGACTCGGAGGTGACTTTCAGTGTAACCAGACAACTGTTGGATTAGCCAGACACTTTACATTGACTCTGGGCCAATAGGATGGAGCCTGGCCAGGAGCAGGGCGTACTTGGTCAAATGCAGGCTAATAGATTCTTTTGAGCTATATATATTAGTTTACATTTTAAGCATGCCAATGCTGCTTGTATCCAGCGTGACTTACAGTAAGCACAGCAGAGTAGAAAGCTTCAAAGAGAGTAGTTAAATAATATAAAAAATATGTTAAAAAAAAAAAAGAACCAGAAATTATTTTTTTTTCCTACTTAAGATTGAAACATTGTCCCTCGGCAAGGGAGGGACAGAAGTGCTACTGTATGCCTAAAGATCTCCAAACAATGCGTACTAAATGTTGCCTAAGCCGTGGGTGTTTCCCTGGCTGTAGCAGAGTGACCTGTTGCGGTGCTTCCATCCCTGGATGGACCAACTGGTTTGTCCCCTCCGGTGTCCGTCTTGAAAGGGGACACTGCTATGGGATGCATACATCCCCTGGAGGTCGCTGGTGTCATGGTGGCACCTGTCTCCTCCACTCTCAGCCCTTGTCAGCAGCTCAGATTTATTTACATTCACTCTTGTTTTCCAGAGAACCGTACTGTAAACGCCAGGGGATTGTTTTGTGTCTTCTGGTTGTTTGTCAAATCTATATGGAGTGTGTGACTGCTGGTAGTCTTAATATTGTCCCTTTTTTCTTGATTTTAAGAAATGATGTACATTACCTCTCAACAGACCTCCGCACTTTTGCTTCATTCCTTTTTATTAGAGCAAAATTTCTAAACCCAGCAACAGCTAGATGGGCTTTTCAGCCTCACTCAAACTCTTGCAGAAGAAATACTGCAGTATTTAGTGCTCACTAAAGACAGCAACTGTGTTCTGTGCAGTAATATTCTTGTTTGCACACGGTTCTATGTAGTCATGTTGTATTTTTGGGTACTTGTCTGTGAATTTGGTTGCACTTATTGTTTGTTTATTCGACAAACCGCATGCATCCCAAATCTCACCAAGGGCTGGTTGGGTTTAGAGACATACTGTACAGAATAACTTTTCCTTAAAATCTTTGGACATTTATTTATTATTAAGTTTTGTTTGACAGAACCTCCTCTTCTCTTCTTTTTTTAGCCCGAGGATACACAACAGCTTTCAGTTTTCCACTCTACCCAGCATTCTCCTAAAATCATTTTCAGATTCTCTCTCTGCCTCCATCTCATTCTCTTCTCTCACCGTTTCCTCTCTCGTCCCCCTGCCTCCCCCCACCCCTCCTTTCTCCCCTCCTTCTATCTCCTGCTCGTTCCTTTCCACTGGGCTGATGTTCTGTTCTCCTGGCGACAATGTGTTTCTCATCACCGCCTGTGTTTCCTCTTATCTACAGTTCTTTTTATCAGTGGCCGCCACACATGCCCGAGAGAAGGGGTGGGTTCGGCGTGGCAGCTGATGCTATCAGCAGGTGGAGATTTCACCACTGAGTTCAGGAGCCCTGTGTGTCCAGAGGAGGGCCAGGCCGGAAGGGTCTAACATGGGAACATGCAATGTGAACAATGTGAATCCCACTGTCATTTACACATACATAACACCTGTCCTCCTAGTTTTTTTTTTACCTTCAGCCATGGCACAAAAGTGACATAATGAGGTTTTCTTGTCAAAGAGTGCAGACAGAAATGTTTCTCTGTCTTTAGATTTGTGTTTGATGTCTCCTAAACTTCAAGCTTTGTTAGCTTTTGATCTTTTCTTTCCCTGTTATGCTGGCTAGCACTTCTCAGGCTATTTAATTTGAGCCATGTTAAAAAAAAAACAAAATTCTATGCTGAAGGATGTGTTTATGTTGTGTTGTGTAGCTTTGGTTCTGTGCAGCTTGCTGTGTCCTGTTTCTTACTGCTGCAAGACATGTAAAAAAAAAAAAAAAAAGCATCACTTCATGTGCACCCAATAACAACCCCTACCTGACACCTGGCCACATGTCTGAAGACATTTCATGAATTTGCTGCGAGGATATGCAGTGCATGTGAGGTCCTTGCACCACAAAACGGACAAGTCCTTGACGTGGAGGGAATGAAGAGTATAGGGATGGCGAGGAGCTAACGGCGGGTAAACCAAAGCACAGGCTCACAAAAGCCTAAAATTATATCGCTGGTGGATATCTGAATGCTTGGGATGCCTTGGATGGCTGCTGTACACTTTTGGCTTTGTCTTTGTGGGGATGAATAGAGGCCTCTGTGGAAGTGATGACAGGCTTCTCCAGGCTGGGCCCTGGCTGGCTGGCAGACTATAGATGCTGGAGGTCGGGAGACTTAAGCTCTCACATAGGGGCTGAAGCCCGACAGGAGATGCTGGTCGTCCTTGTTCACCCTACAAAAGACACTCTGTTCTCTGCTTATGACACGCCTTGGTTATTGTGACATGCCAGGTACACTTATACACACGGGTTTAGCTGGGAGCCAAGGGGCTGCAGCGCCAACTCCATCCACCACCTGTGTTTGGATGTTTTGACATGGTTACAGGGTTAGCTGGATAATTGGTTTACAGATTTTGGTTTTTCTGTGACTTTAAATTTTGACCAGTATTGCTCAATGCTGATGTGATGGAGTTGGGGATATGGTTTAACTCAACGACCTCAGGGTGTTGCAGTAAAACAATATTATTTAGCTTAGTTATATGCTGTTTGTTAGTTTCACGTGAGTAAAAGTGTATACCAGTCACATCCCGAGGGCAACACTTAGCATATTTAGTGTTCAGTGATCATTGACTTTAGACACACTGACAGGTTTGATTGCTGATTGTAGGCTTCTGTTAGGAGCTGCTAAGGAGGTGAGAAGTAGCGTGCAGATGCCGCCTTCAAGTCACATAGTGAAGTACAGGACGACGTTTTAGAGTTGAGAAGGAGCTGCCATGGCTGTCAGAAGAGGTTTGATCATTCCGCGTTCTGCTCTAATATGGCACAGCACAGCTGGCCAAGACAAACGTGAGGTAAACACACCGCTCACTGGACTGTGTGACTCACGCTCTAACATGCTAGCAGCACGCCTTGGGGACTGTAATAGCCGGGGCTAGCTGTGGTCTTTTCATGATTTTTTAAAAATTAACGAAACAAGGAGAAACTGCAAACGGTCCAAGGAAAAGATGAGGCTTCGACACGTGATGCATAAAGAGTGGGAGCTCTCCCAGACCCTTCACATGCCTTCCAAGTTTATCCCAGTCGCCCCTCTTGTAGATTCACAGAGCCTCTTTGATCTGTATGCTGTCCTCCCAGCTGAGAGGCCAGGGGATGCGAGCAGCCCTTTTAGGCTCCCATTTTAAGTCACACATTCTTTCCTTAAGGACCCAGAGGTCCCGACCCTTCATTGCAATGGAATTTCATATGCAAAAATGGGTCATACTTGCCAGGCTACTTGAATGTGAACTTGTCCTCTCTTGTAGCATTCATCATCCTTGGATCCTCAGAATAAGGTATTCTTTTTCAAGGTGTCATGGTGAGGGGTGTGGTAATTTTGGCTAAAGCGGCAACAGACAGACCTTCTCTGACCCTTCATCTTCCTCTGTCCTTTTAATATTTTCATCATGCTGATTATGCATTTCAAAAGGGTGTGTATTGCTTGGCAAAGAGCCCAAGTCTAGCCTTGCTGTTCAATGCAAAAACCTTACTGTTCAATACAAACATGGAGGTGGAGGCTCAGAATAACTGCCCCTGCAGACTGGGTTTTAAAAATAAATCGCATAATCACACTGCAGTACAAATCAGCCCAAATGCACATTTTTTTAATATGATGTTCTCAGAGAGATCATGAAATCTGCTGCATTGTATTACTCATGTTTATTACCATACAATTTTATTTATTGCCAAATCTGCAAGTTTCTCTTAACAGTGACATCCTGTTTGAATTACGATAACTTTACATAGTTTTTCCAGCTTGTTTTTAGTCTCTAGAGGCAGTATTTGCCATGGCTGTCCCTTTTCAAAAAAGGACTTGCAACCTGCAATCCTCTTAGATGTGGAGCCAGATGCCCCAGAGGTTACAGCCAGCTAAGTGGTTCCTTGTTTCTAATAAAAAACAAATCAAATAACATGGATCCCTAGGGGTTTATAACACTAGAGTCATGAACTCTTGGGCTGATAAATCTCTTCCAAATATCCCCATACAAAGGCATGGATGTGGGAGGAACTTGTTGGCTTTGATTGTATAATTTATGAGCCACAATGTGCCCGAAGAGAGTAGAGGAGGGGAGAGGGAAAATCTCTGACCACTCGGCGATGGAAGAGCACTCTCGACTGTGAAATGACCTGATCTTTAGGAGTTGGCTATAACCTTTTCAAAGCAGCCTCGGTAACGCTGATGGCAGGAAGTGCTTGTGTGTAAAGCATGTTTGATGTTTAACCCTTCAGGAGCAGCTATCCCCAGGGTCTGCTTATTCCCAACCCTCAGCTTTCAACCCCACGACTTTCTTTCTCTCTCCGGTCCCGTCAGCTCTTACCTTTGGCAGTGCAACCATCAAATATGGGGAGGAACAATACTGCATTTGTGCACTGCTCTGCACTTGGCCTGCTGCTAAACAAATGCTCGGAAGAGGAATTCGGGTTGCTGGCCTTGCCCCTGGGCCCAGGCTGATCCCACAGTGACTTCATAAACACTCTCTGGGCAGATCAAAAGAACAAATCACCTTTTAAGGGAGCTATATGGTAATGGCATTATTTCCACACCAATTAATGTTTACTTGTTCTCCCCTTGCCCTATTTATTTTGCTGAATTTTTGGGGAGTTGCAGGCTCTGCAAGGGGTTGAGTGACGAAGCATGACAGTGTATTTTATTCTTCCTCTTTCTTTGCTAGTAATTTCCACTGATGTTGTGGTAATACTTGCAGAATGGTTAACACTGGCACTTTCACAAAATTACTAGTTTTCACAGTGATTGGGGTATGTTATTTTACATGTGTTTTTTTTATTCAGTATTCTCAGAGGCAACAAAACCTTATGAAATCCTGAAAATCAAAACCACTTAAGTGGTAGCATCCAAAGCATATCCCCTTCCACAGTGGAATGTATGAAATCCACAGACCCTATCCTCAGGCAGCAGTGTGGGTTGACAGGGTTGGAGATGAGGGGGATAGAATGGCCAGGTGACATGGATCCACACCCAGACCTTCGGTCCATGTGGCCCTGAGGCGACTTGTAAAAGGATACTCTCATGCAAGATAAGTGAATAGAGGAGTTCACGGTTAAAAGGGTTGGTTCATCCAAATTACAAAATTCCATGTGAACTCGCCTTTCTACAGATAATGTCCGTGTTACTCTGAATAATCCAGATAAAAAGTTAACTGCTTTTATAGGGGACTTTTTTTTGTGTGTGTAGACCATTTAAAGCTGGTTAAGCTTTCAACATGAAGCAATAATAATAATATATATGGACTGAAAATCAAAGATTAGAATTCAAATACGCATTGGATTCTAATTTTTTTAAAATATTTTTTTTAACATATTTGCTACTTTTACGAGATTGGTTGGACTTGGATTTGAACAAATCTGGGTATTTAACCAACTTGGAACCAGACTGGAATAGCCTTGTCTGAATCCAAATTTACACTTGGACATCTTTTCTCCGACCCCGCCTCACCTGCTAAAACCTGCTGCTGTAAGTCTTTCCTTCAAATCATTTTCCACCACCTCGGCCCGTCCTCAATTTGGCCCAGCACCTTTCTGCCTTTTATCTCCACTGATGGAGCCAACCATTGAAGCAACCTTGAAGCCCCTCCACCCCTCCCCAACCTTTCTCTCTGTCACTTTACCGCGCGCCTGCACAATAGCCTCGCTCGGCAGAGTTTCAAGAACAGTGTTTGTCCGATCACCACTGCAGCCCCACCCCCCTTTTATTGGTGTATGTGAAGGGACAGTGAATGAGTGTGTAGGTTTGGTTGTGTGTGTGTGTGTGTGTGTACGCTGTTTTTCAAGTAGTCGAAAAGGAGGTGTGGCTGGATCGTTATGGTAACCTAAACTGCAAAAAAAAAAAAACAGAAGTACTGAGCGGGATATCTGCGATGGAGTTGCAAAGTGGGGGGAGTTATGTCCAGCATCCAAGCTCCAGGAAATAAAAGCCTGCATAGACAGTGTTGGATGACTTGCAGTTGGAATGCTTCCAATCCTTTGATGGGAAATAAACAATCCCGATTGAATCACCAGTACAAAAGTTGAGGAACTGTGTTAGAAAATATCTAGTTCTCCAATTAAAGTCAAAGGTACAAGCCTTGTTTGTGTAAAGGGGGGGGGGGGAGAAAAGAAGGAAAGGAAAGAAGTAATTTACAACTTCCGCAGTGAATTTTTGTAAACATCTAATCACTGATCTTAAAATACTGTTGTGTATGCCACTAATGGTAATCTGAAGTTAAAGATTATGGTTTGTAAAAACCAGAGCAAACATTCAGCAGTTTTTGTCAGGATTATACTGGAAGGTTTTTTAGGTTGTTTTTTTTTTTTGAAAAATTCAGTAACTGTTTTGTTTTGTTCCCAGTTGCAAAGATCAGGTGTTCTGAATGTGCTACAGCTCTGAATGTGTGACTGCCCATAGCAACAGGGTCTGAGGCTTATGGGTATTGTATTATTTAGAGAAATCTGACATACTAATCTTGTGAGAAAAAAAACAAAGAAAGATTTTTTTTAGTTTCGTATAGGTTGTTGTAATCAAAAAAACAATGCCCGCAACATAAACCTGTTGTATCCTTACATAGGATTAATTAAAAGAACTTTTTGAAATGAGAAATTTTGATGTGTTGAGAGATTTGAAATTGCACCTTATCCTGTGCTTGCTTTCTCTCATTTACCCCTTCAATCTCCCCAAATACACACACACACACACACACACACACCTTTTCTCAATTCCTTCTATACCCTGAGCCCAGCTGCTCTGCCAGGGTAGGGCTGTTTCATTCCCTTTTGTCCATGCCACTGACCTCCGAGCATGCTGGGAGCACACCTCTGCGGGGCCCTGGCCTGTAAGTGGACGCTAGATGTGGAGATTTTTGGAGCAGCGGGTCCCCCTCACCCGGGCAACCAGGCCCCATTGTGCCCTTGCCCCTCACTGTTTGCCCAGGCACTCTTTCCTCCGCGGCCAACTCTTCTTCTTTTCCTCTTTGCTGTGGGACTGGAGGAAAGCTTGAGAGACAGCATGTTGTTTTGTGCTCACTGCTTGGTTGTGCTGCTGGTGGCCGGCTTCCTATGGTGCACCAAAGCTCAGTCCCATTCACTTTCTCTCCCTTTCTTTCTTTGACCTCCCCCAGGGAAGGAACCCCTGTTTGATCACATTAGGGGAGAAAGAGAGAGATCAGTGGTGCTTTTGACATTCCCACTAGCTTTTGACAGTCTATGTGCTGTTGATCAGTTTGCCTGGCACCAGCAAGTGGCCTCTTTTGAATTTCTCCTTTTTCTTTATGTTTTCTTTATGTTTTTTAGGCCAGCCATTGTGAAGCCTTTTGATTAGAATGTGTGGGTAGAGCTTAGCAGGACTGCTGCATCGTTCCTCATTTCACACTTTTCTCTGGATTCTGCTCTCCCGTCTTTTGAAAAAGGCTTGTGTTGACCACTTTTCAAAATGTCTGCAACCATACATGGAGAAAAACGTGTGCCCATAAGTAAAAGAGAGCCACAGCATGCAGCTGAGCCTTGAAAGCCTCTTGGCGGTGATCAAAGCTGAGACAGTCTGATTTTTTTTTTTTTGGTCATTTGAAAAGCAGAGATGCACTTGCACAGTTGGTGAGAATTGTAGAAGTTTCTTTAAAAGCTGGATGGGTGTGATTGTACTTTTCTTATCACTACTCATAATCATTCTGATACTCTGGCCCGGTCCCTTTTGAGTGAAGGTTTTAGAATATTTGAGAAAGCTGATATGATTTTCGGTATGCCCACTTTGCATTCATTTGAGGCTATTCTTACAAAGAAGCAGAATTCGCAAAAGGCTCTAAGAAGAAGGCCTCTGGAATCTTGTTTTATTCATGCCAAAAATGCCTGGCCACAATTAACTACCACAACCACACTGAATGTCAATTTAGGTCATTTTCTACCCTCACAAAAGCCCCAGACTTGGACCCCATGAAGCAGAAAAAAGCTGATGTAATGGGTTTAAGAAAATCTCCAAGGGGAGTCAAACCTCACCCACAAACCCCCCAACAACCCCCTCTCCGTCCCAAATCCCACCCCTTATCCACCCTCCTCTGAAGCAGTCACCTTTGGTCGCAGCATGCATATGGTCACTTTGATCCCCAAGTACAGCAGGTTTGAAACTTTTTCAGGAAAGGTTTGAGCTTTTAGATAACAGTTTGCGATGGTAACCAAAAAAAGACAGAAAGGGTTTATGATTAACTGATTTAGTGTTTGGGGTGGGGGAAGGGGAGCAGGAGATGAAGGCAAAGGGACGAGGGAGAAAAAGAAAGAAAGAGGGGGGAGTAAAGAAAAGAAATCCCAGCCTTGGCACACACACACAGGCTCTCTTTGCAGCATGAAGCACAAAAGAAACCTGTAACGCCTCCAGATTCCTTCTAGTCGAGTATCAAAGACATGCTCTGCTTTAGAACAAGAGACTAGTGGGTGAGATAGGACTGAGTGAGCCAGTGAACCCAGCATTGGCTCAGTTGGGTGCTGCGAGTTAATCTCTCAGATAGGACTTTTCCCCCCTTCCTCTCCACCTCCTCCCTCTCTTTGGGGATATCGGTATTACTGTGTAGCTTTGAATAGAAGGACTTGTCTAACCTGATCACTGGTCAGAATAAACGCAGGGCAAGGCTCCGAAAACACATGCAGAGATGGTTGCTGCTTTCAAGGTCAGCAGTGGGATAAATCTGCCCATCGGCCCATCCTGATGCCGTTAGTATAGCTCATGTCTCAGACCTCCCAGAATTAAAATAAATTAAAAAGGTTTTGTAAAAGGACATGTCATGTGAGCAGTGTTTAGGTGAGTGGGAGAGCTCACATTTTGCTGATGATGTTAAAGTTTTTATTGTAGGCTTGTGCTGACTATAGCTCAAAGTTTAATTCACTTTGCAGTCCACATAAAGCCTTGAAAAGCTCGCTGTATGCTTATTTGAGAATTGCCCAACATTGTCTCTGTAGTAGGGCAGCAATTAATGATCTTCATTAATAATTAGTCAATTTATATTCTCAATTAAGTTGTTTCCCAAACGTGTCTTCAGGGTCTGCATTGTCCAGCTGACATTCCAAAACTCAAAATTCAATTAACTGTTAAATTAATTAATCAATTAACTTCAATTAACTAACAAATCAATGCAGTTCCTCACATTTGAGAAGCCATGACAGAATGTTTGGCCTTTTTGCCAGGTAAAGGACTTTAACGGTAATTACTGTTGCTTAATTTTCTATTGATCTGCTAATCGATTTGATTGTCTCACAACTACTATTGCTGGATTTTTATGTTGATATTTTATTGATGGTTGAGAGTTTAAAAAGCATCTGACAACATAATCTCTATTAGGATTTCTGTAATGCAATTTCTTGTTACTTCGTATTACAGTAATATATATTACAACATGTACATAGATTAGCTGATAATATTGGCCATGCCAATTAATGATTGGGCTCTGATAAGTCTCTACAAGCACGTACTGTACATGCATGGTGTCAGTGTGAAAAGCTTGCATGCATCTTATCCTTAAAGTTGCAACTAAGACAGCTATCAGCAGCTTGGAGGGCATCCAAATAGCTTCCGGTGCTCCTGTTCTTGCCATCCAAGGTCTTCCTTTCAGGAGTGCACAGGAAGCCGAAGGATGAATCCCCTCTCACCATCTAACCACCATTTCCACCCCTTTTTTTCTTCATCATTATTCCTGGAAATGGCCCTGGCTTCATTTATTCACATTCTCATTTCCTCTGGAATATCATTAGCTCCTCAGAGGGCCTTGATCCCCTGGATAAAGCTTTCCTCTTGTTGTATAATAAGAAAATCATGAGGCTAATTGCTGGAGATACTAAACACATTCCTTATGTGGTTTAATGGTGCCCCCACTCTTCGTCTCCTTCCCACGAGTGCAGCCTGACCTCAGCCAGCCGACCCGGAAGTGATGTAGGTGAGCACTTCCTTTTAGTGTTGTTGGAGCCCCAGTAAGTGTTTCCTAAAGAAAACAAGTCAGAGGCGGCCGAAATCTGAAACCAGCACTAATGCTGGCTGCTTTCCTACCTCACCTCCCTCCCTTAACCCTGCGGCCAGGAGGGAGAGCAGAGGTTGGGAGGGAGGGGGGAGTAGCTCTCACTGTATGAAATCTACCGACTGTGCACACATTAATTTAAGTGTGTGAACATGTGCTTATACTGTAAGTCCTGTTCACATTCCTCTCAGCTCTGGCTGGCGGGGCGCTTGAATCCTCAGCAAACACACTGTGCACCGTAAGCCAATGTTCTGGCTAGTCTAGCCACGCCCTGACAGACACCAGCATGCATGGCCAAAATGGGTTGTTAGTGCAGTTGTTGTGTGGAAGGTCATTCACAAGGTTAAGTGTATGTGAAGACAATATGAACCTGACTTTTGCAGAAAGCCCCGTCTGTCTCCCCTCTGAGGAGGTGTGAGGATTGCAGCACTCCTCTCCTGCTGTAACTGTCACACACAAACAAACACATATACATATATCTTTGTGAGAGTCCACAGCAGGGAATACACAGTCACACTGATTTCATATTGCGGCTCTTCACTTTGATATGCCAGGGCTACTCTGCATATTTGACAAGTGACTTTGGTCATGTGAAGTGTTTGCCATTCTCTTAATCTTTTATCTCAAATTCATGAAGGTTAAGGTGGTGCAGCTTTTGATTACAGGCCAGCTGCTCGCCTAGAACATGTTTGATCTCCACAGGCCACCTCTGCCACCACTCCCACTCTCTGCAAATCCAAATGCTAAAATTTCACATAGACTAGCAGCATTACAATCCCTTTTTGTTCCAGATCACTTTGAAGAAATTGCTGGGCAATTATTCTGTATAATCATCCACTGATTGATGTCATTCTGTTTGACATCCACAGGTTGACTTTACGTGAAATCCTATTGTGTCGACATGACCATATGATGATCATCCTCATCCAAATTTATGATGCAAAGTACTTGCAGAAGTTCTGATTTGCATATGTGTAAAGACCTTTGTCCAATGTAATGCAAACCAGTGGACCATTTCAGGTCACAGCATTCACCATCAAATTTTAGTGTTATGTTTTTATACATATGTTTAGATATATATTGAAAAAAATGTATTTTGTTATTGTGGCATAGGGCTGTGTATTGGATATGTATCACTATACAGAGGTTACAATTCAATATATTGCAATATATTGAATAACTGTAATCAAGGCAATGAACTGTTTACACTAGACTATAAATGCTTACTACTTCCTGTCTCAGTTGACATTGTTAAATTGGAGTGGAAGACTCAAATGGCTGAAGATACCGTAGATAACACTATTATCTAGTCGTCTGGGGTTTAAACACAACACAAATTGAGCCACAAATGTCTCCCATTAATTATTACTTTAAAATTGATACTGTGTTTTTGAGAGTATACCAAAAGAAAATATCGCAATACTCAACTGTATTGATATTTTTGTACACCCTCATTGTGGCACTGATTTCAGCCTTGATTGAATTCCTGTTTCTCATGTAAAGTAAATGGTGTATTAAGTTCTTCAGAGCTGTCAATCAACAAAAAAATTATTTGTCTGTTGATTGATGATTTGTCTTTTTCAGGCAAAAATGCCCCAAATCTATGTTTCAAGCTTCCTACTTGTGAAAAAATTAGCTGCTTTTTCGCCTTATATGACAGGAAACCTTGAACATCTTTGGATTTTGGTCAGCTGGCTGGACAAAACAGGATGTTTAAATGCGTCACAGTGGGCTTTAGGAAATCGAGTTGGACATTCTTCTCAATTTTATGGCATTATACATTAAACAGTTAATCGATTATCCAAGATAATTATTGTGAATGAAATCATTAGTTGCAGCCCAAAAGCTCTTATTAAGGAGAGCTCCTTCCCATCAGCTCGCTGGTAAGACACATCTATGAATGAAGCTGTGGTGTCTGATTGAAAACTTGCAACAGTCTGAGCCTTCATGGTTAAAACAGACTAAATTAGAGGGGAGAGATTGATAAAAACAGTACTTCGGAATATATCCCACTCTTCTGCCAACCGCAGTTCCAAGGTTTGGGTCTGGACAAGGTTGCTGCCATGTTGTCCACTCCACAGGGCAGTAAGACGAGGAAGGGGAGGCAGGGGGCTATGGGCTGCCTATGCTCTAATCCCATTCCAGCAGGACCAGCAGCAGCCTGCGCCACATTCCACAACTCTGGGGGCTTTGGAAGTCGGGAGGGAGGGCGAGCAGCATTCCTCCATGGCTGGGGCCATCAAAGACACCGCACAACATCAAAGGCCACTCAGGGCCTAGGTGTTGATGACTGCAATCCTCCTTTCAGTCCACTTTTAGCAACCTCAACCCGTCAGCCCTCTAACACACACACATACAGAGCGGGCTGACCGCTTCAGGTATGTGTGCCCTCAAGCCTCCCTCCTTCCTCCTCAAGCTCACTAGCCGTTCTGCAGCAGCATTAATCATAGCTCATTAAGTAGTGACATTGACTCTGTTTTTATTTGTTTTGTTTTGTTTTATGGGGAGAGTTGAAAAGAAGCGGCCGGAGCAGGAGATCCCCCTGATATTTGGGGCGGTGTTTGCAGTGGACATGATCTGACTGCACAAACATTCAATGTGGTGTGAAACAACGGCAGAAATTAAACCGTGTAGCGCTGAAATGACTAGTTAATCAATCGTTTAGTCAATAGACAAAAAGAACAACAATTTTGTGAAATGATTCATCGTTATAGGCCATTTCTCAAGCAAAAATTCAAAACATTTGCCAGTTTCAGCTTCTCTTTCCTGTGTTTTCTGTGATTGACAAAAACAAATGATTAATAGTCAACGTAATTGTTGTCATTTTTTTGTTTGTGATACAAAGAATACCTGATTGTTTATACCTACCTAATGATTTTTGAAAGAACGTGAAGTTAGGTTGTCTTTTTCCAAAATGAAATCTTGTGAGAAATGTGAAACACGCGTACTGGCGACTCCGCAGTTGTGCGCTGTATAGAATTGTTTATTAATGAGCCCCATTTCCCTTTGCTTGTTACATTGTTAGTCATGCTAATGAATTCACGGTGGCACCTTGATGCTGACAAATAATTTATGCTTGTGTTCACCTACTTTCATAATTGCCCTCACAAGGACACCAGCTTCTTGCACGTGGAGACAATATGTATGTTTGCTGTTGTTACTTTATCTCTGCACATAGATACTGCAATCTCTTCAGGAGTCGGGGAATCAGGATCCCCCTTCTCTTTCCAAAATGGTGGCATCCAGCCCAGTGTTGACCTCTGAACTTTGTCGGCCTATCCTTTGTTCGTGTCACTCTGGGTTTTAAAGACTGAAGAGCTGAAAGTGACACCAGCAAGACTTTTGAGTGCGCACACACACACACGGCATTGACTGTTTCAGGATGCAGTCGCTGAGAGTTAATAGAGTCACAAGCTCAGCATCCTGCTCAGTGTTAAAGCTGTCAACCCCACAGTCTTGTGCTACATAACCGGACATTTACATGATATTAGGTGTCCTCTGCCAGCGTCCCCCTGCTCACACTGAAACCATGACACTTGTTTGCTTTGCACGTTGCTATGAAGATGGCGTGGAGGTGATTTTCAGGGAAGGTTAAGGAGGGGACAGTGAGTAGTGGAGGGGTGGGGGGGCGGTTCAAGCAGACAGATGATGACTGCACTGAAGCTCTCATCACAAAGCTTGCTTGCTTAGGGAACGCCCTTGACTTAAGGAAAAGTTTTCGTACCCATGCTGAGAGTAAAAAATAGCTTCTGTCTTCAGTCGCTTGATACACCGAATTAGTTTACATGCCTGACGTGTAGAGTGAAGTTAGATTGTTCACATCGCTCTCAAAAATGTAACTGATGTTCCAGCATTTTCAAATATCTCTTTATCACTCCCAAACATTGTGTTTTTTCTTTATTACACTCCCCCTTTACATTGGTTTTGGACTGCCAATATAAAAGATATGCTCTGTGCTAGCTCAGTTAATTGTTCCTTTAGTGCCAGTGGAGAAGACAAAAGGGAGGAAGTCTTCATTATTTGAGAGGAAAAGCAGAGGGATCCCTTTACGGTGCTAATGTTACAGGAGGTGGAGTGTCGGCCCCACCTGTAGGGCCCTCCCAGCTGCTCGACTGTAACTGGATCCCGCTCCTTCTCTCCTCAAGGCTACCGGCTCGCTTTGAAGTTATTTCTAGTGCTGGGAAAGAGTGGCAGAGAGTGACCGAGAGGGGCAAAGAGTGAAAGAGTGACAGGGAGGTGTGTGTAGTGTGTTCGTGCATGCATTTAAGTTTGAGCCTATTTGTGCATGCTATACATAGAAGACTGCAATTCAAAACTCTTGCTCCTTTCTTGTGCTTGTTTCCTCCCTGTGCAGTCTGACATTGAACCTCTGTACGAGACATATGAAGTAAATGAGTCAACCTCACAACAAGCCCCGGAGACATGTTATTTATTGCCTAGAAAGAAAACCATGCAGTACCTTGATTGACAGTTTTTCAGTGCAGATAGTCCACTGAGCGGCCATAATTCTTTCTTCCAAAAAGGTTTAATTGTGTAAATTAGATATTGTTATACGTGTAGTATGTTGACATGATAACATACCTATAATGATAACTCGCTACTTTTATCTGTACATGCAAGTAAAGTAAGATGCAGACATAATAACTTGTCTCTTCAGAGGATGGTTTTGCCTCAAGTCACTTTCGAACCTACTCGGTCTAATTTGTTGTCAAGAAACGGACATTAAAAAAAACCCTGACCAGACTTGTCATGTCTTAAAACTGCCGGTGACCCTAACCTGTCTGCAGTCAAGGACACTCACTGTAAATCCTCCTAGTGAGGTCTGGGTGGCTGTTAAACACGCACATCCCAATCTGCACCAGAAGCTTAACCTCACAGAGCCTGAACTAAAATGACTTTCTGGAGCGAGACTCCCCGCGCTTGCCTGCTTAATTGTGGTTTCTTTAGAATCATCTTTTGGATTAAGGCTCCGTGTCGAACCATGATTTCCTACTTTTCTCCTTCTAACATGATGTCTGAGCTCTTGGGGAAGTTGTGATAGTGAAATGGGAGGAGATGTGGAGGCATGAGCAGGAGAATGAACAGGATTTGGGGAAAATTTGACCTTTGACTTCTGACTGTCAGGCAATTGTGACTTGCCACATACTTCTTGCAAAATATGTGCTTAAATCATAATGGCCATTATTTCTGTTCAGTTTCTTGTTATGATCTTACTGCATATGTCATTCATTTCTGCGTGAAGCCATGTTATTATTGGGAGCACAGTAAGATATCACTGTCTTAATGTGGCAACTGTTGAGGCTTTCAGACTGGCCAGTTAAGCATTCAGTAATGGGTGTGTTTTCTGTGTGAAAGTACCATTTTCACATACTTAAAATTAAGATGCCGCTTCCGCCCATAAGAAGCTGCGGCTCATAAGCGTCCAGCAAACGCCCTTGCCTCATCTGTTTCACCTTCCATATGTTTACTGGAGTTCTGAGGAGCGTGTGCTGGTAGTGAGAGGTCATTAGTGTTCTTATTATTACCAAGAGTGCAGAAGAAGGTTGAGGGTTAAGCTGCAGAAGGTTTGTAATTGGTGGAAGCATGCTCCCATGTCTGCCCTGCGGGGCACAGGTGGGTGAAGTTGACTTCGTCATGACTGCGCCACGATTTGCTATCAGGGAGGGTGCAGCCGGGTGGCTGCTGGAGGAACGGGTGATAACATGTGTCAACATTTTGCTAGTGTTTGTGTTTTGGCCAAGAGTTTTATGCTTGTTTGCTGCATGTTACATACTAGATCATCCATGTTACGTACCGATTTGCATAAAATACTCGCAGCTACTAGGTAGTACAGCCCTGATTCCAAAACGGTTGGGATGCTGTGTAAAACGGAAAAACAGAATGTGATGATTTGCTAATCCGTTTTGGCATATGCTCAATTGAAAATAGTATAAAAGACTGTATATTATATGTTTTACCTCATGAACTTTGATTCTTGTAATTATATGCTTATTCTGAATTTGATCCCTGCAGCACATTTCAAACAAGTTGCGACAGGGGCAACAAAAGACTGGGAAAGTTGTGGAATGCTCAAAAAACACCTGATAGAAACATTCCACGGGTAGACAGGCTAATTGGTAACAGGTGATGGTATCATGGTTGGGTATGAAAGGGGCATCCTCGAAAGGCTCAGATGTTCACAAGCAAGGATGGGCCAAGGTTCCCCACTTTGTGAAACACGGGATTGTATAAAGGATGTTCCTGCATGAGCTCGGGAACACTTCTTAAAACCGCTGTTGGTAAACACAGAATGAAGTAACGAATGATTTAACAAAAGGTTCATGCAGTGACGGAGAGTGTTTGTTTACACCTGTGCGCTTAATGTCCATAGCATTCGGTTGCATTAACAGTCCTGTCCTGAAAAATTGCTTTCTTTTTTTTTCCTTCCAAAACAGCTCTGAGTGTCGTGACTATTAGCCTTTTCACAGAGGACAAAAAAAAAACAACCTGTGATGGAAAAATGACACTCGGATGGACGCCCAAATTTTTGCCCCTTTTCCAGCGCGATGCTATGACACGCACTGAAGTTAAGGCCATTGGCATGTAAATACTTTATCCATCCCCCTTCGTTCAAGCAGTGCACATTGTTCAGTTAGCATTGAGTTTGAAAGACGGACTGAAAAAAAGGTATAAAAAATAACCAAGTTGTCACCGGCCTCCTTGTCGGTATCCAATTGGCACTGTGCATGTGGAACTCTTAGCTCAATTGACACTGCCTATGTGGCTCAAACAGCTTCTTCCATCATCAGCTCCAGAAAAGACTTTTTTAAAACTGGTTTTAACGTCTTCTGGATGCAGTCTGATGAGGTGTATGATGTGCTGATTTCTCCTGTTCCCTGTTTTCCGAAACACGAGAAAAAAACACAAAGGCAAACACTACTGGCAATAGGAAAGGAGGGAATCGCCTACTTTCAGCAGGTTTACCTACATATATTTACATAATTGTGGTGTAAAAATGGTATGTTGTGAGGCTCTGAAAGACACCACAAGTCCCAGTGGAGACTTGGTTTGTGATCAGACATACCCACCATCCCCACAGCCCTCAAAACAACCGCCTTCCTCCTCTGTTGGCAAGACTGGTGTATTATTCCAGGAAGCTGACAATACTCGCTCCACAACCACCACCCCCATGCCCCCAACCCCTGAGAGAAAGGGAGGCAGAAGCCCAGTGCTGGGGAGGGGAAAATGTTGTCGGAGGTGGTGGTGGTGGGAGGGGTAATGAAGGAGGTCGGAGGGGTCGGCTGAATTAAAGGCCCGGGGAGGTAGGCATGATGCTTCTTCACTGGGGTGAATGAGTTCATGGCGAGCGGACGGCCAGTGAGAGATGCCGCTGAGTTACCCCTCGGTCACTCACAATGTGTGTCAGGCTACACACTAACCAATACACACGCCTGCGTTCAAACAGTGAGACACGTAAACGCATGCACAGAGCTGAGGAAGCAGGTTGGTGCGAGGACTGGCGCCGGGCCCAGGTTTTTCTTCCTCTAGATTGTGTGTGCATGTGAAATAGGTGCCAGCTCTTCTTTCAAAATGCATTAAAAAAGAAAAAAAAAAATATCTATGAACAACAGATCTGCCCAGTTAATCATTTAGCCAGCCTCACAAAGAACATCTTGTAAAATTTGTCTGTGGCTGGCACAGGCTTCAGACAGCAAGGCAACTGTGATTGTTACGACAGAAATTCATCCTCGGTGTGACCTAAATGCCATCACAAGAAGTGTTGGAACTCTCTGTAAAATATTGGTGCTTGAGATTTCTAAAAACATTTGATGTTTCAAAGACTTGCATGCAAGGGTCTATCCTACCACATGTATAGATCTGTTTAGCTCAAGGTTCATCCTCTCCAAACCGCCTACTTGCCTTTGATGTTTTGAGCTCCTGCTGTGTTTTTAGCAAGGATGCCTTGTTGTAATGCACAGCACATTAAGTACCGTGTTTCAGCAAGGGTTTGAACCCTGTGAGCATCTTTTTTTCCCCCCTCAAGTTCACAAGGCTGTTCTTGGCCGGCGGTGTTAAAAGCAAGAGAGGAGCATAATCTTTTCAAAATTTCTGCTTAGTCACAAAGAAAGCTTTTTTTTTTTTTTTTTATAGCCTTGGATGTTTCATGTGCAAATACAGACGTTTGGAGAAGTTATAAAGATTTCAAAGGTGTTTTAAAAAAGTTAAGTGAAGCAGGAAAATATACTTGCTAATTACTTTTTTTATGTTGACCATTACTACTTTTCATGTGCGTATAAGAATAGAATTTGTAAAACGCACACGCATCCACAGCTCTGCAGAAAACGGCTCTTTCATGCATGTAGCATGGTGAAGGCAGGGGAGGGTGACTGTTTTGGAGTTGTTAAGGGATGAGGGGGTGATGGGGGGGGGTTGTAACCAGGGCCACCAATAATATAGAGGAAGGGAGGAAAAGGGGGTGCAGCAAGGGGAAAGGAGGGAGGGGGGGCAGAAGAAGTGGTTGTTGTATGATCAAAGGCTCAGCGAATTGTGTCACAGACAGACGGAGAAGAATGGTGTTGGATGGTGTGACTTGCATTTTGATTTCCTTTGAGAGCTGGGGCGAGTTGGGGGTCAGGGGGTGTTGGTGGGAGTTTTTAGAAGGAGGTCCCTGTTATGATCCCTATACCAACTGCTATCAGGTCACTTCTCTGTGGAGAAGCCAGCCATAAAGGACTGGGTGTGACGAAGTTAAAAGAAAGGTTGTTGTTTTTTTGTTTTTTTTGCAGTTTATTGTTTTTCTCCAAGTTAAAGGTGCAATTTGTCAGGTAGTTGATTTTTGAGTCTCATTCCCAGGTCATCAAATACTGATGTTTTGGTTTGGTGGCCGACCTGACCTACCAACTCAAAGTATCAGTATTTGACAACCCGGGGAAACCCACATTTAAATATTTGACGACCTGGGAATGGGCCTCAACATCTTACACATCGCACCTTTAAGCCCAATCTTTTCCCAAACTTAATTTCAGTGTTTTGTGTCAAGCTTTTACAAAGTTACAATGTGCTTTACAGTAGCCTCTTGCATTTACTAGAAAGTGTATACAAATATGTTGACAAAAGTATGAAATAAACTGCCATGTAAACTTAACATATAACACTGCAATGGAGGAAGTAAAAAATAGTATTATGTTATTACTATTAAAAATGATTATTATAAACTAACTAAAAAAATCAACTTTGAAATTACACTTAAACAGAAGAAGTCACCATTTAATGATTAATAACCAAAGAAAACCAATGTATGAATGCTGAGGAGATGGTATCACATTAAAAAGCAGCCCATGTGAGCAAGAGGTGGTTTTCTCTACAGGTGGTTTTGCAGAAAGGGGTGGGGGTTGGTAGGGGCGTGGTCAGCTTGAGTGACAGGTGAAGTTCAAACTGCAGCCAGGATTTCATTAAGAGTGTGGCATCTGTAAAGGGATATTCATGTGAAACGCTGCCTCCCCCAGGGGCATGACGGGCAGGGCAGAAAAAGAGCTGCCCCCTTGTGGCACTTCAGGGGCATCGGATGCCCCTCACCCAAAACCCTGGGTACGGAGGAGCGGAGCAAAGTGGAGCGACCGGAGTGTTTCCAGTGAGCTGAGCTTGTATGATCCTGGGGCCTTGCAGGGAAAGCTAGCAGTTGGACACAAGGAGAACAGTCTCTGTCATTTTGTGTGTGTGTGAAGGCATGTTTGCATTTGTGCTTGTTACTCCTTTGTGTGCACGGCCAGTAGCTATGACCCACTTCGCCATCCCTTATCCAAACCAAGCTCCTTTTCCTTTCGCTCCCCGTCCCCACATCCATCAACGCCTACGTAAACATCTGACAAAAAAGAAAAATCCCTGTGGTGGAGATAATGCAATGCAGTGCAATGGCCAGCCTCTAAAATAACAACACGGTCCACAACAACAACACTGTCCCATTTGGTGCGCAAGAGCCCCCGCACAATGGTCCAGTGTTCAGAACCCAGGGGCGCAGGCGGGGCTCCCTGCTGCCATCCAAGCTGTTAGACAAGCAGGAGAGAGGGGTCATAATCACACAGCAAGCAGCGCTCCACTTCCTGGTCCTCAGAGACTGACTGAGACACAGAGATTGAGCCTCTCTTTACGATTACTCGATCTAAAGTAAATCAGTTGGCAACTATTTTGATAATCTGTTAAACATCTGTCATTTTCCAAGCAAAAATGCCAAGTATTTGCTGGTTCCAGCTTCTTAAATGTAAAACCTTGCTGCTTTTTTTTTTTTGGCAAATTCTAAATTTGTAAATGAAGAGTCTTTGGGTTCTGGACTGTTGGTTCTACAAAAAAAAAAAAAAAAAGGAATCTGAAGAGGTAACTTTGGGGTCTTTTTCACATTTTCACAATTTCTAGACTGAACAATTCATCGTAGACATTAATCATTAAAGTAAATGGCAGATTAGAATGCAGCATCTCGAATAATGAAAATAATCGTTAGTTGAAGCCCTACTCTTAAATCACTGACTCTTTGTTGCCTCCCTAACAGCCGACTCATGCCCCAGAGAATTGTTACATTTTTAGAATGATAAGGGGGAAGTTGGGAAATGCAGGTTGAATAGAAACCTGACTAGGTTACCCTTCTTTCCCTTCTTTTTTTTTTCACATCCTCCAAAGGCTCTGAAATTTTACCAAATGTGTATGTAATGTATATGTGTTGCCTCTCTGCTCCTGCCAACCTTAGGCTAACATCTATCTTCCAGTCATCCAGAGCATGGTGGCTCTCTGCTTACCTGTGTTTACAAAAAAAAACAGCTCTGAGAAAAGACTCAGTGAGGCTACGCAGGCACACATGGGTGACTGCGTCCTGTGGATTTGTGAAAAGGTGTTTTGAGTGAATCACACATTTCCTTTGCTCTGTTAAAAGAATAATCTATTTTTGTTTCGAAGGACAATGGTTGTGGTTAACAATTTGAGCTTATTCTTTCATGCTTCATCATACTCACAATTGTCTGTGTGTGGGAGGAGGAGGAGGAGGATTCAAGGATGAGCGTTCTTTTCTCAAAAGGTGCAATTCAGAAAAAAAGTCTATGCAGAAAAATTGTGTGTCCTCATGTGTCTTCAGTATTACATGTTCGTCCAACTCGGATACCTTGAAAGCATGTGATTTCTCCAAATTTGCATCTGCTTGCGCAGAAAAAATGTTAGACTGTGGAGCTCCATAGCGGCACACATTGTCCACATTCCTTCCCTATGACTCCTCAGTAGTCACCTGATTTGCATTTAACCCCCTTACTCTTGGCTAAGTCCTCCCTAAAAATCCTTTAGGTCAGGGGCTTGACCCCTCTTACTTGTGGCACTGTAGGGACGAGGCACCTTCTGAATATCTCTTCAATTGGCCTGCTGCACGACTAACCTGCTCCCACTGTGATGAAGTGGGGTTCAAAGGTCAGGGGTCACCAGAGGGAGAAGGGTATCTCAGGTCATCAACAGTGGCCCAGGGACCAGAGTGGCCAAGGGCTTGGCGCCACAGCGCTGTGGTCATTGGGTTAATAGGATAAGTGGCCTGCAGGTCAGTTTGGCCCAGCTTAATGCTAATACAGGAGCTTGTCTTTACACTGTTGCCAGGGTGAGGAATGGATCCAGGTTTTTGGGACTCCACTTGGTTACAGTTTTAATCCATACTTGTTTGAGCAGATCATCAGACGCCTCTTTGGAGGGCATACTAGCACAAGTCTCTTGATGTGAAAATTCACACATGTTTTTCATTCTGTAGCTCTCTTACACTTAGCTACAAACTATTCTCCACCATCTTCCCATAGTAAAGACAACTCAAGTAAAATAAGGGAAGCGCATACTCTTATCACTGACCAGACTGTGTGTGCCTGGTGTGAATATCAGCATCCACATTTTAATTTATTAAGAGCAGATAACTCATTGTGCAATAGAAATGGCAGCAACATTAATCATTTGCAGCAGTGAGAGACTTAACGCACTGTTCCTTAAGTAGAAATTCAGTCAGAAATCTGCCTCATCAGCGGATCCATGAAAGCACATAAATCCCAGTTTTGCTTATCTGCTGTTATTCTTTGAGACGTCTGGTATGCCGTCCTGTATGTTCAGATCCTGCATGATTTAGCCACACAGCGAATACTTCAGAGACATCCAATGCTCTTAAGCTCTTATGTTTCATGATGGAAAATAGGTGACAAGTGGATTATAAATTGTCATACCCCCCTCAGTTGGGGGAGGGGGTCTATAAGCCAGTGATACCAGGACTCGAACTGTCTGCATCTTGTGGGGCAGCTTTTCATGTTTGCTTTAAACACTGCACACACTACGTTTTTGTTGTATAAGGAACTCGAGACACAAAATGCTATGTTTAACTGTGACTTGGGTCTTTTCAAAACTTTTAACTTTGAAGTTTTTGTTGCATCAGTGGTGTTGAAGTTAGAATTCTTCCACTGAAGGATGCAGATATGTGTTGCCCATGGTTACAAGGATAGAAATACTTATCTGTCCTTTCTATCTTCTTTCCAGATGCATCCTTTGGGACTATGTAATAATAATGATGAGGAGGACCTGTATGAGTATGGCTGGGTTGGAGTGGTGAAGCTGGAGCAACCAGAGCTGGACCCCTCCTGTCTCACCGTGCTGGGAAAGGTAAAGAAACTGGTTGTTTACTGGTTCAAGTTTTTGTGTCGTGCCAGTTGCCCACATAACTTGCACGGATCATTTTATTTGCCACTGATGTACAGAAATTAATCTTCAGAAAACTACACAGTACAGATAAAACAACAACTCTTTACAAGAGGTCAGTGACGACACTCGAGACTACACTTTGCATTCACCCAAAATAAAGTATTCTGGGCGCATGCAGCATGGCATGCCACTATAGTTGAGTTATGCAATGAAATGAAAAACCATCTTTGTTATACACACACTGCATTTAGGACTTGAGTCATTTTGACACCTTTATGTGGTAAATTGCATAGAACACTGCTTCATTCGTTGCACATTTGAAGATTGTCTGGCCATATTTAGGGTAAAAATATACTCTGCAGTTCTCAAGATCCAGAACACCCAGAGTTTTAATGTTTCACGGCTGCAGTCTACAGCCAGTTTTCACACCCGTGCACATGAATACACTTATAGATTAATAAATGGATTACTATTTTCCTGTAAAGACAATCTTTGAAAATCTTGAGTATATATCAAAATGGACAACAACGCTGTCAGGTGTGTTGAATGTGTGGGCATGAGCAAGCATGTGCAGACAGCGTGGTGTTTTATGTGTATAGACAGTCCCCTTTGCTACACACGTGATGAGGACAATTCTTTTCCTTGTACATAATTAAACCCCTTTAAGAATGCATCTTTGATCTCTTGTAGTCACAGAGACAATTCACAGAAGGATGATTTTTTTTGGTGTGTTTTTTACTTCCCATTGCTGGGAGAATGAGGGTGAACTGAATTCCTCCCTTGTCTCTCACCGCCCCTCTGTCCCCATCCTCCCCTCCCTCCTCCAGTGCTCCCAGACCCCTCTGGAGTCTCCGAGTGGTATTTTATCATGCTTTAATTAAGTGTTCCTCTTAATGGAATGTACCAACATTCCCTGGAGGATGGAGGGGTGGGGGGGCTGGCTATAGTCTCATTTATCCTGTGCATGCCCAGTGACATAAAGAGAGCAGCCATTTATAATTTAAGGAGCCCTTGTGCCGTATAGACATGCTAATGGTGCACTTTCTTTGGTGATGGCTGCCGCTACGCTGATGCATACTTAGGCCGAGCCCTGAAAACTGACCTAATGTTCAGCACTCAAACTTCTCTTTGACTGTAGCTAAGAATATAATTGTGACGGATGGCTTCACTCACTAGTTAATGGTATTCATTGAGTTGATGTATCCATTTTTTGAGGAGCAGTACTAAGTTCCATAGGGAAACCAAGGAAACTTTAACTTGCTGTTACCACTTACCACCACTATAATTGTTACAGGAACAGTGGCAACTAACACAGACTTGGATTCAGTCTGTAAGAGAAGAGGTTGTGAATGTTAAAATGTGCTCACAGGTCTTGGGGAGGTGGCTCCATTAGCCACTAGCAACATAACACACCCAATCCCTAAACTGTCGCCAGATGAGTTGTATTGTGGGTAATGTAGGCACATTATTTTGATGAGGGAGAAGAATGTGTGGAATAAAAAAAATGTCTCTGATTCTGCAGCCTAATTTTGATTCTTTTTTAACTGTCCATCCTGAGTCCAATAATGTTATAGGAATGCAAAGCTAAATCGGTGGAATACTCTTAAGTAATAATCCCAATATGATCTGTGAGCCTGATGTAGCTAAGATTTATAGTGGGTCTGGATGATAAAGGACCACTAACGACTTTCTTCATTTATTAATGGTTTACCCCATTAACTTTTATTCTGGATAAAATTTAAGTCGGAGAGCGTAGGATAGTCTGTCTGTCAGCAACAAACTTTTTACATAATGTATTGTCATTTCCATTCCATTGAATTAGACCTTGTGCGTCAGCATATTGTGCACCGGCCACAGACGCCAAAGGGTACTTCATGCGTCTGGATAAGATGCGAGGGGCGCATGACAAATTATTGGTATCCGACGACTGGGACGAGAACGTGTTGGCAGAAACAAACTCCATCAAAACCACGGCTGTTAAAGGCGGCTGACAGCTGATCCAGCTGTGAGCAGCTGCCACTGTCATCAGAAAAGGATGTCGCTTCACGTGACGCTTCAGAGGAAGGGATTTCTCATTTCTCTTAAAACATATTTCCTCTTTTCCTCTCTCCTTATGGTTTGGTTTCCTTGCAACTCTTCACATATCCTCGGTGGGAGGGACTAAGACACAAGGAAAAGACACAAGTGAGGGAAACGTGGATGCAATTTAAGGGAAATTAGTTGAACCCATTGAAATCAGTCAAAACACAGCGCTAATAAGCTGGCCATTTTTATACATTCTGGGTTTGATGTTTTGCTCAAGGACACTGTAGTGAGGATGGCAAGAACCTTCGCCGGTGACCTTTTGGCCTCCAGCCAGCCACCCTCACCTCTTGACAATTGTATTTCCTCTGTTTTTATTCAGACAGCACTATAATTAGAGAAGGGAAAGCCCATTGTTGCATCTTTACAGACCCTTGCCGGGGACCCGAACACAGCTGGGGGTTTTGCATTGGCACCGCGGCTTTGCCAGACTAGACACTGCAATGTTTACCCCCTGCCAGTATGCTTACTCTGTCCAGCCAGTCAGCCAGCCAGGCCACCATGCCCAGTACAGTCCGAATACTATGCCCACTCTTACACACTCACCCCGCCTGGTCTGGCCTCATGCTTGGCAGCCTCCGCCCCCCTCCCGCCCCCGCCCTACCCTACTGGCCCCTGACTGAACCCAAGAGCCCACTCCTGTTTGCTGCCACTTTGCCACCAACAGTGTTTGGGTCTTGTCTGGTCAATTTAAATTCAATTCAATTACAGAATCCCAGTGAACACACCAAATGGAATTGTAGAAGAAAAAACGCTGTTTGTGCCAATCCATGCCTAATATTAAGTGTCTGGGAACACAAGGCCACCAGCTGTGCTTAAGAGCCGGTCAACATGTAGCAACGGGCATTCCCTCGACTCCATTTAGTTTGCTGAATACAAGGAAGGGGCTTGCATTTAATTGGCTGGTGCATATGGTCATCCAGATAGTTTTTAGAGAAAAACATGATTGAGGAAGCATTTCTGGACAAAAAGGGATGACCTCTTACTGTCCCAAGAACTAGACTTTCCACAGTAGGAAGATTTCACAGAAGTGTTATTCTCTGTCCAGGTTCCTGCAGCGCTTTCCATAACTTCAGAACTGCTGATATGTTATACTATATAGAGCTATCTGAGTGCCCAGCTTTTAATGCAGGCTTCAAAGCAACATTATGTGACTATTGTACCTTAAAACAGCTTTAAAATTTAAACCATTTTTAATGGTATACAGACTTGTAATAGAGAGTGGTGCCTCGGTCATTCCCACTCTGCATTCTGAACACCTATTCCTGCACCATGTAACTTGGGTGAGCAAGTACGATCTCTCACGAGAAATGCTTTAAGCACTAAGTTACACACCACCAACTATTGGGTGAAACTGAACCATATTTTATAGAGAAAATGTCTTCTGGTATTCCCTCTGATGTCCTCCAGCTCATATGCCTCAACTCTCTGTGATTTAGCCAGTTTCTTAATGTACAGATAGCTGTAGCTTTACTTTTTGCTAAAGTCACTGACACCTGCTGCTCACTGTAGCTGCCTTTAGCTAGTTAGCTCAGCTAGCAGGGCAAATAGCTGACTCTGCCTGGACTGGACGTGGCGCTCGAAACACCTGGGGATTATTGGTGTTTATACACAGATGTTTTCAATCGTCAGGAGAAGGAGGTTTTCAGGGCCAGACAAGGGAATGCTGGCAGGAAGTGGCAGCACAGTTGGCACCAGAACTGAAGCCGGGGGAGCGGTCAACAGAACCGGGCTCAGCAGCTTCTTCAGATCAAAGGACGTAGATGGAGGTAGCTAAGAAGACAAAAAAAGAGTGACCAAGTAAGAGATAAATCTCGGACTGGCTTTAACTTGTAAACGAGAGCTTGGCAAAAATAAAAAAACTGCAAGACAGATACTGAGCTGGCCTTGTTGCTCTTAGGCTAATAAATATTATTAGCTGACTTGTTGTTGCACTTGCTTGATGTATGGCTGTTTGCTAGTTTTTTAACTTATGCGATCATCACATGCATGTGTACAGCTGTCCATATTTACGATAGTGGTGTGAATTGCAATCCAGAACTGTAGGGGTGCCACATTTAATGTTTGCCGTTGTATAATTTTATTTTTATGTTTAAAATTTTCAGTCTTTTGAATATTTCCTTTACAGATGTTTGGTTTGATCTTCAGAGAAATGACATGACATTCCTTGAAATGTCTTTCTTGTCAATATCATATCAATGTGATTGTTAGCTTATACTAAATTATTCGGCTTAAATGTCTGCTTGAATTTCAGACTTCTTTAACTGTCGCAAAGAGATGCTCTGAAATCAGCACATATTAACAGTAGAGGAAGTAGAGGAAAGGGGGTCGGTCATGCCAGCCCCTGAAGTCCATGCGCTAACCTCACCAAAGTGCTGGTGTGTCAAATATATGTACACAGTTTTTTCCTGGACTTCCTGTCTGGTTCCTGTGAGAGCTGCAGGACTGTTAAAACCCTGACTTCTGTGTGTGCCACAGATGTAGCCCCTCCCCCAGCAGCAGGAAAACCATGTGCAAATTGGTTTCTACTGTAGCCAACTGCGATAGTACTGACTCTCTTTGAGGTAGTTTAGTTATGAGTTATGGTTTCATATTTGGTTGATATTGTAAAGTTTCCAAGCAGTTCCTTCTCTTCAGTTGGAGCTTAACAAGACGCTGCTTTCTTTGAGGCGTTTCCAAATGTTGTAACATGCTTATACCTTTTGTACGCATGTATCTGTTTTCAAGTTGGCCTATTTGGTGCACCCATGTTTTTGGTTGTCATTTCCTCCCTCACGCCTGATTTTTGTTTTTGTTTTTTTGGATTGGCCTCCCTCCCTTCTTCTCTACACTGTCTTTCACACACATACGGTACATTGCAGGTTTTGGCAGATCCTCTGGAACATGAAATCATGCCACTGGCTTTCACTGGTGGCCTATGCTGGTCGTTGTCTTTGTCGCCATGCCAGTGAGATATCTCTTCTTTCATATACGGTGGTGTCAGGCCTTTTCATCCTCCTTGGGCTCTCATGACATCAGCTCCCAACCCGGGCAAGTGGGGGAGGACAGGCAGAGAAGTGAGGTGGTGGTGGATAGCGAGAGGAGTGGGAGTTGGAGGACAGAGGGAAGTGACAGAGGTTTGGGGTTTGGCTTTTCAAGGAGATGACGAAGGTGAATGTGTCTGGTTTGGTAAGTGGGTGGCTGCGATTTGTGCCCTGCTCTGTACAACTTTTTCATTTTTTTGCATGCACATAAGCAGAAAAATACGACCCATCCTCCCACACAGCCCTTCAGCTTGTGTAAAGCAAGTCTTTTGGCTGGTGTAGCATGTAAAACTCCCTGGTATGCGCTTGTTGTGTGTGGCCTGGCGCTGCCCTTGACCAGCTCGTCTCTGAACCACAATCAGTTCCACCTTAAACAGCAGCCAAAGACAACATTTCATCGCAGCGGAACACAACTGGCCCAAGACCAGCTGCTACAAAGCACTTAAAAATAACTAGAGCAACGAGAAAAGTATCAAGATCTTTATTGACATGTCCTCCCAGAAATAAAGCGAGCTACTTTAAAGGTTTTGCCAGAGGCACACAACCATAAAAAGTGTATCCTGTGTGGGAAGCTCTGTCTTTGACACACACAATCCTAAAACTGCAGTTGCCATGGAACAATGTGAGGGGGCAGAGGAGTGTCTTTTTGTACCGTGGCCCTCAAGTTGGCACTATTGGACAACAGGCCAGAGCAAACAGCTGCTGCGCCTTACTGTTAAGTGGCTTTTGGGCTCTAACCATGTCTGGCATCTCAGCCAGAGCTGCTGTGTATGTCTATGTATGTGTGTGTGGAAGAGAGGAGCCTGCTTTAAAAGAAAGAAATGGCAACAGGCAGATGAGTGTGATACCGCAGGCGACTGGCTCTGTGCCTGCAGCCTGGTTAGCTGTCCTACACACTCAGGTGTGTGCTAGAGGTCGTTCTGAGTCCACGGCAGTGCCAGTTGGGTGTCAAGCCGCAGGGCTTGTTGTAAAGGAGCTTCAATGCTGGATTGAACTGGCTGCATTTGGGCCTTGTTCTCAGACCACTTCTAATACAGCATGTTTGCATTCATGGATAGGAATACTGTCTCCTCAGTGGGTGTATTTGTTGCTGTGTGTGTATATATATCTATATAGATATATAGATATATCCATGCATTAGCTCATCCACTGTTTATCAGTCTGGATGAGAAGAGCAAGAAGATTGGCAGATCAGCTTGTGTTTCGATGCGGACTGCTGCATGACTCACCGTGTCTCTCTCATCACTCACCCATGTCTTTTTTCATATGTTTTTCTCTCTCTCTCTCTCTCTCTCTCTCTCTCTACAAAGACCTTAGTGAAGCAGAGAGCCTCAATAACAGAAAGAAAATTGCTGTAGTTTTACACTCTGCAGCCTCCAAAATGTTTTGTTAAATTGTAGTGAAGCCACAATAGTGATTGATTTACAATTGCAGCTTTTGTTCGATACAGATGAAGCTCGTATTTTCATCCGAGTTTTTAAAAGAAATCTTTTCGTTGCAGAGCCATAAAGATGCAGGATATTGATAAGGCAATTTTCCCCTATGCTTGTGCTGAAAATGATGGTGCTTACTTCCTTTCAGTTGAGTGCAGCAAATTGAAAGTCAATTTTTGCTTGTTTAAATCAAGATAGCAACATTGACAGCTTTAGTACAATGGAGGTCAATGTTGTAATAACTTCAGAAACATCTCTGCCTTGTCAGACATAGCTAGTCGAGGGAACTTTTATTTTCAGTTCCCTTTCTCCTTGTGCTTTTCTTTCATTAAAATATATAAATTCAAGACTTCTAGATTTTTTTCCCCAAAAAACTTTCCCACACATTGTGTTCACAAAAAAGTTTTAGGCACCCCCAGTTCCCACAGGGATTTCACATTTAAACTGCTTCCACACAACCAATAAAGCATTCAACTATACCAAATATCAACCATATTCACATCTTTAAGGGAATCAAATCAAGAAGTCAAAAATTACAAAAAATAAATAAAGTTAGAGGGCCGAAACAAACTTCAGTGTGGAGGAGTAAACTGCACAAACTAACTCTTTAGCTTCCTCTTTGCCCCAAGCACCCAGAACAAACACTTTCAAACACCACAGCATGGAAGGAGAGACAGAAAGAGAAATTGAAAAAGAGAGGAGGAGCAGCAGGGAGAGATGAGAAAAAGGAGAAGAAAGCACGGAGCACTCAGGGGCCTGTCTCTTGGGCTCTCCTTTCATGTTTGTGTACGCCTCAACTTGCTGATATTATCTTGGCCGCTCTTCCTGGTGGGGTGTCGGGAGAGGTTTCCACTGTGACCAGGCAGGGGCCTCTCTCTCTCTCTCTCTCTCTCTCTCTCTCTCTCTGTCTCTCTCTCTCTCTCTCTACCCCCTGTTTCAGGCTGTGTTGGAGCCCTCAACCCACCATCCTACTTCAGTCCCTCCCAGAAAGAAGTCCCCCTCTAAATCACCGCTTCACCACGTTTCACGCAGTTGGGAGGCACCCAGGATCCCACTGCGCTCGTTTCCATGGTCACTGGGAAGCTCTTTGTGTCATGTGGCTCAAAGTGAGCCGTCCCTGGGCCGAATTACCCAGCTTTCAATGGGAGGCCAAATGACCATTATTAGACTTCACAGCTCAGGCCCCTATTTAAAGAGACAAGAAAGGAGCCCTGGGGACTTAAGATGACAGAGAGATGGAGGGAGAGAGAGAGAGAGAGAGTGTGTGAAGTTAAAAAAAAAATGGAAAGAGAGGCAGGGAAATGAGAAGAAAGTACACTTAGCACCACTTTGGAGACGTTTCCTTTTTATTTTTCCCCACCCTTACATTGATTTTTGTTCTTAATCACAATTGGTATTTGAAAGTCAGACACCAGCCACAACTTAAGCTCCCCTGTCTGTCAAACAGCACCCAGAGAAGACGGGGCGGCGCGGGATCAAAAGATGTGCCGTGGAAAAAGTAAATCTTAGCAAAGATAGGACCAGACATCCACCCACGGCAACCAAAGCCCTGTCTTTTCTCTCTTCATCTCTGTCTGAGCCTGTTGCTTTGTAGGGGAATGAGCTTGTGTGCGTGAGAAAACTCGTGTCCTGCGCCCCGTCGAGTATGTCAGGGCCTTGTTGTCTTTAAGGCTCGGGCCCACAGCTTGGCACGGAAGCTGGAAACTGAAGCCCCCTGCTCCCGACACAGCGAATCTGATGATTCCTTTACTGGAAGGTTAGCAGGGGTGAAAATGTCATCCTGCTGTTGTGGTTTAAACTTTCTTTTATGCTCTGCCAGGGATGCAACACAACGACATGGAGAAGGGTGTACCGTGTGTGTGTGTGTGTGTGGGAGCTGCCCATGCTCTGAGACAGTGAGGTAATGGAAGAAGAGGAAGAGAAACATGGGGATAGAGAAGGGGATGAAAAATGGCAATGCACCTGGCAGAAACTGGGAGAGGCATTAGTATCGTTTATAGGAGACCAATATAATGGGTGGCTGTGGCTCAGGTGGTAGAGCGGTTGTCCAGTGATGGGAAGGTTGGTGGTTCGATCCCCAGTCCCTGCAGCCTACATGTCGAAGTACTTATTGGAGACCCCGATGCTGCACCATCAGTGTGTGAATGTTTACTGCTCCTGATGAGCAGCAGGTGGCACCCTGCAAAGTAGTTACTGCCACCAGTGTATGAATGTGTGTGTGTGTGTGTGTGTGTGTGTGTGTGTGTGTGTGTGTGTGAACTGGTGAATGCTGACTTTTAGTGTAAAGCGCTTTGAGTGGTCAAGATGACTAGAATGCAGTCCATTTACAACATTTAAATGTTAAATATGTTTGAAAAATTTGCAAAGTAAGCTGCTCTCAAATAAATGTAAAAGAGTGAAATAAAGAGATAAACATGGGAGTAAAAAGTACAATATAACATTATATAATAATAACGTTTCGAAGATGAAAAAGAAGCCTGAATAGAATTTGTGACAAAGAAATATGGAAAAAGTTCCATAAAGTCTTTCGTCTCGTGCGTCTCTCATGTTGCATTGTGGGTAATGTAGGCATCTTGTTTTCACAAGGAAGAATGATGGTATTTATGGTTCTGCTGCATGGATTTTGATCCTTTTTAAACCATGTCTATCAGAGTCTGACAATTTTACAGGAGTGCAATATTAAAGTAAGAAAGGAGGCAATATGGGAGTTATAATAGGCCCGAGTTCCAACCTGCTCTGCCTTGTTTGCCCAGGGAAAGAAGACAGCAGGCAGCAGCAAAACCCTGCCACCACCAGCAGGATGGAGTATTACAAGAGAGAGAAGCAACAACAGCAACTTCTCTTTCATGCAAGCAGGGACATGGTCTCCTAAAGCAGCTTCAAGGCAGAAGAAGATTAGAGTAAAACCGTATGACTGCAGACGAATTGAGGGAAGGAGAGAAGTGGCAGTTTAGTGAGACGCCTCAACTGGAACCACTGCATTTGGATCACAGTGCATGTTCACAATAATACAGTAGCATCTTGGGTAAAGGGACGCGCAAATTCTGCTATGTTGCAGTTTTGTAATGTCAGATTCAGAACCTTTTAATGAGCGTTAAACTAAAGGTAACATGCATGTCATCTGTCAGTGGCAGGTGCACCTGTATGTTTTGAATCTTGTAGTTGCTAATTAGCGCAAGAGGTCAAACTACCAGTTTTTTGTTTACTTTGGGCGTTAAAAAAAAGTCAAATTTTAAAAACTGCAGCTTTCTGCACAAGACGCGTTTCAGCTGCTTTTCTCATTCACATTCAACGGAACACATACGCTCCTGTCTCAATCAAGCTGTCCACACATGCCGTTTAATGATTTCTTTCTCGCTGTACACCTGAAGCATATTTTTCAACTTGCTTACTTTTACACACACAACTAAAGTGATTGTCTGTTGGGCTGTGAGATCTGCCAAAGTGTTTGTGACCTACAGTCAATGCTGCGCCTTTTGTGTAAACACAAACGGAGGACTAAAGCTGCTGCTGCTGCTGCTGCTCTGCTATTGTGCTGCTTTCAGTGCACCGCCTGTGTAGACATTGTGTAGTGTTAGCTCTAACAACTTGGATGTAAAAGCACGTGTGCTACAGTAGTAAAATCCCTTGATTCTGGTGTACAACATTTACCAACCAAGTAAATCAAGCAACTGCAGTAGTTTAAGTATTCTTCAAAAGAATTGTTGATTTTAATGGTTCCGTTAATGGTTCATGACATGAAAGCCACAGAGGAAAAAATAGAAATTCCCAGGAAAATATTTTTAAAAATATAGCATACTGTAGGATTCCAGTCCCCCTTTGGTCAAAAATGTGTTTTTCTTTGAGTCCTTATAGTTGAATGATGTGCAGAGCCTTCATGGCTGAAAGTGTGAATTTTCTCTGTGCTCGTTAAAAATCCGATTTTAAGAGGCTGGCCTGATGAAGTTTGGTCTAATTGAACTTTTTGCGGAAAAACCATATCAGAAACACATTATTGGTCAAAATAAAACGATTTTATATACATCTCAAAACATGTCTGGAGCGGATCTTTAACATTTGCTCCGTGATTTGCCAGGAGACTTGCAGCAGGCGAACATAAATCTAGCGTTTCACTTGTCTTTACTTGCTCCCAGCTTTATCGTCTTCCTACCTTTCATCTCTAATGTCACAGAAAATATGGTAATTCAGAATTTTAAATAACAGGAAATGTTTGTTTGTTTGTTTTTTCACTTTTGGGGGTTCTTTTGAGAGCTGAGAAGCCCCCCCCAAAAAATCATGCATGCGTCAGTATTTCTTAACTTTAAAAGTTTAATATTCACAAAGGAAGCATTGAGGACTTTTTGACTGACAGTGTGTCTGATACTAAAGATAATTTAATTAACTAATGTTATCATTTGCTCCTCTGAACTTTTCCATGGATAAAAAACAAGCATTGTTATCACTAATCATCTATAAGCAAGACTTCCTGTCTCTTTCATCCAAACAACTCCTGTTTAGACACCAGGAGGAGAAGAAGCACTTAAAAAAAAGTAGTATTCTTGTCCCTTGCTGGAAAACTTGTTTATTTTCCTGTGACTCACAAAGAGCCAGAGCCCAAAACCGGTAAGAAAACAACATGGGAGGGACAGAGAGGAAAAGTAGAGGAAATTTAATTAGTGGTTGTCCGTTCCTCCGGTCTCTGAAGGGCAGAGCATTGGGCAGCAGGAGGAGAGGAGGCTAAAAGGCTTCTTGATAAGCAGCAGTCTGAGTCCGTGCGTTTGCATCCGCGTTGATGTTTGTGTGAGTGTGACACAAGACACCAAACCATGGAGAGAGGCTGGAAATGCTGCCTGTGGTGCGCCACGAGCAAGACGAGCATGTAAAAATAAAGATGTTTAAATGCTCAGTAGTTCAGAAGAACTTTGAGTCCACGACACTCTTCCTCATCCTTCATTTCATCATATCGTCACAACACACTAAACTAATGTGCTGCTGTTTCATTTTATCACTAAAATACAGGTGCTGGAAAAGGAAAAGAGGTTGAAAGGACAGAGAAATTCAACTCGGAGCCTGTGGAAAAATTCGTTCATAAAAACCACAGTGTTTCCTCCAAAATCCATCTTCATGGCCACATGATGACAAGCATTTGAACGTTTCAGAGCAATCCTTGTTATGCAACCCCGATGAAGACTTTATGTTGCCAAAACATTTTTTTTCATTTTGTGCCCCCAAAAAAGTTTTATAGGGTTCCAAAAGCAGGTGATTTTGCTTTGAATCAATCAAGTCATCTTGTTTGAAGGGGTCAGACTTTTTGAAAATGGGTTGGAGTAATACATCATTCATTATGCCTTTTTAAGATAAGATATTTAAAACAGTCAGTTAAACATAATTAAGAAACCAGTTTATTTTATAGACAGCATTTGGCAGACAAGTTTGCCTTTTTACTTTTACTTCCACATCTCCACTCAAACAACAATATGGTTTGAAATTCACAGAGTAGGATTTTTAGTACTGATACCAAAACATTTTTTTTTAAATATTATCTTCAAGAAATATCAACATTTGCTGTATTTTTTAATTTTATTATGTTTTCTGGTTGTCCGTCCGTATGTCCATCCCATTCCTGTGAACGCGATATCTCCGGAACACCTTGGTGGGAATTCTTCAAATTTGCTACAAACACTTGGACTCAAGGATGAACTGATTAGATTTTGGCGGTCAGAGGTCAAAGGTCACTGACTTATTAAAGAAATTTGTCATAACTCAAGAGTTAACATGCTAATTATGACAAACGTTTACACAAACTATGTGCTGATTGTTTAGATCTTCTGTGCTGCCAGGTTGAACGTGTGTGTGAAGAATCCATGTTTCAGAAGTTGGCTTCTTTGCAGCAACATCCGTATTTGAAGTATTGTAGTCCACCACAAGCTCTTTGATTTTGTTGATATTGAGCTTCAGGTGACTGTTGTTACACCATGTACACTACCTCTCCGTCAGTCACTACATATATGAGTCTGGACAGATGTGGATGGATGTTAACTGCAACTTCACTGGTGCGTGGAGGCATACAACTGCAAGACAGTAATTCTAGTTTTTACTATATAAAGAAAGCCACAGTAGTAGTGTTTGCATATCATAATATTGTGTCAGGCTCATTAGCAAGAAGGCAAAAACAGTGTCAAGAAAAAGGCAAACCAGATCGATGCCCTTAAATTAATAGTTATTAATTAATTAATTAATTAAGTAAATTAATATTTGAGGACCTTGCCTCTAAGGATTGGAATTTTTGGATTACAACCTATCAGTTGATATGTAGGCTAATATATAAGTATATATACGTTTTGTTGTGTTAATTTGATGTGTTCATGTAGACTCAACAGGGCTCAGCACCTGGGTTGTATCAGGTGAAGTCTAGAGTTGTGTGAGGGGCCTCATTGGGAAACATGTGAATTAAGTTGGGAACAGTCTCAACAAAGAATAAGTAAGGAATTTGAGCAAGTATTAATTTGCAATTTGCAGTATTTGATAGTTTTCAATACTAATTTCAGTTGGTACTAAAAAACATTTGAGGTTTGATGCCCGGCCTTATATGTGAGCATCAATGTTGGACTATATGCCATAAGTTGGCAGCCCTTTGAAGCCTTTTCTGTATTTTTCCAAAAGTTTGCAGTAAATATCAGGGTGAGGATTTGGTACAGTACAGAAAGAAGATAAAAGAAAACTATATGTGGATCTAATGATGAGGGAGGGCAAGTGTTCTGCGGTACCAGTCGCTCTCTCTCTCTCTCGACTCTTTAATGGAGTCGGCTCTTTGCCAAGTTCAACTGGCAGGCCCCCTCAGAGGTGCCCCCTCACACACACACACACACACACACACACACACACACACACACACACACACACACACACACACACACACACACA
>JBBPCS010000386.1:13108737-13150065 GCA_037974645.1 Hollardia meadi
GGGGGGGTCTGTGTCTGAGTGTGAGGTCTTTACCTCCGCCCCATATCTCTCTCTCTCTCTCTCTCTCTCTCTCTCTCTCTCTCTCTCTCTCTCTCGTCCCCCCCCCGGACTGCTGATGTGCAGTTTACCCACAAAACCCTTCTCTTTCTTCATATTCCAAAAACCTAACCTATAGGCCTATCTGTGAACACACCACTGATACCAAAACTAAACTTATTTTCAATGCCTGGGAAATAAAAAAACAAAACAAGTCTTTATACAAGACGTTGTATTTGAAAAGTCAAGCTTGTCAAATGTTAAATCTAAAACAAGGAGCCTGAATAACAAAGCCGAAAACTGTCAAAAGTTCAATGTTTGATCCATCTGATTAAAGATAAACAAGATTATGAATCTGACCGGACATTTGATGCCAACTTTACAGCACTTGACAGTTTTTAATTTAAAAAAAAAAATGGGTATTGATGTTTGATATCCAGGCCTGTCTGCAGTATCTAACGAGTGTTTGTCTGTATGCTTATATCCATATGTGCTTCCTGCTTCACAACAGGTTGAACATTTCGGCCTGTCGCTCACACTTCATGCATCATTTTCATTTACAACTTGTTGCTTACTTGTTACTTCAGGGACAAGGACTAAAATATTCAGTCAGGGCTGTTGTGCTTCATTGCAATTGAGGAAGGAAAAAATTAAATTGAGACACGATTGCCACAGGAGCAGCAGTAAACTGAATTTGGAGAAAAGAATCATTTTTCTCTTGTGATGCTTTCATTGTAGATCGAGGATTGTTATAAAAAAACAAAACAAGGGCAAATGTTGTCAGTGTGCAGCTCATTCGTCTGTGTCATTCTCAGCTGTTCTTAATGTAACTACCTCTATCAAAACCTCTACCTCAAAAAAAAAAAGAGATCTGATGAAGTCACTGAACGCTATCGCCAAACGGCGGACAAATTTAGCGACTAGCTGGTGAAGAAAAAAAGAAGTATTTACAGTAGTAGCTGAAGAGAAGAGAAAGGTATTTTTCTGGTAGAGACCAAAACAAAGCTTAAAGGACCGTGAATATTGAACTTATTTAGTCGAGTGGCAGAAGCACGACTCCAAATGAAATTAAGTGCTAACACATTAGCAATTTGATAGTCCTGTCATTTTTGGTGACTGTGTATCTGTGTTTCCTTTTTGCCCGCTAGTGGTCAAAAATCAATAAACCCAACTTTAAACTGAAGACGATCCTCTCGTTGAACACATTTTCTCTCTTAAACTGAAACTAGATCAGCGCCCTTAATGGAAGTCATTCCATAAACAGGTCTGCGTTCACTTCCTGATCTAACCTTTCATCTGCAGTTTGATATTGATGGCAGTCACTGAGAGCTTCAAGTGATTCTTTCCCCTGTGTGTTTACGCTGGGTAAACTTTCCGTTTATTTAAAGGCAGCCGAATGGAGAGGAGCTCGAGGAGGCTTTGCCGGCCTGTGTCCCCCGCCGATGTGACACACAAGTGGATTTTTATGTGCATCGTAAACATTTTTTCTGCAGCTTGATAAATGGTGCCTCAGACGTCCCGGGACTCCTGTAAAACGCTCTAGTTGGGATTTTTAACGGCATTCGTATTAATATTAAACAGGAATATGGGAGAGTTCAAAAGTTTGCAAAGGTGGAAGGAGAAAATGAACAATGGCTTGTTTCAAACTCCAAAGAACACACAGTCACCAGAGAATGTTTGTACTTATTTTTACCTCTTTTTAATCTGCAATTTTGGAGTGAAACTTCCTGGCTGTGAGTCACGACCTCAAATATGAATGGAAGGGGATTAATAAAAACAGGTTATTGGCAGGATTAAGCTCAGCAAGGTTATTTGAGCTAGCGTTGTGCCCTTGTGAATGTTTTGAGGATATTTTTTGTTTGCTTGTTTCTGTGTCAAACCAGTTAATTACACGTCACGCAGCCAATTCAATTATGTCAAGTATCTGTAAACAGAATGAGATGACAGATTAACGGTCTGTTGGTGAGGTGTTAACATCAAACGGGAGGAGCTCAGGAAGATGGTGACTAATGTGCTTCATAAACAGGGGAAATTACTAAAAATCCTGTTGTAATGAAAATGTCAAGATAATACAGATGACATCATGTTGCAAAAGTCCAGCATGTACATGAGGAATAAATGAAGAAGTGTTTCAGACATAGTTTTCACTTCTTTCTCCGGGCTGCACAAGCTTCCAGTTAGATGATACATATAGCCAGGTTGAAAACTTAGATTTTATTTCAGTTGAATGTACTGTCAATAATGTCTTGGCTCACATGTCTGCTCTGAGAGGGAGCGAGGAAGAAGACAAAAAAAAAAAGGGAGGGGGGGTGACCACATATAAGAAAATCCATGGGAGAAAAGTATGCCTTTATCTTTTAATAAACCGTAAAGTCAGGAGGCAACATGAAATTACAGCATAATAGCAGTGGAGAGTCTTCTGAAGACTTAATTTCCTTAATTATAGCAGTGTGGAGAGAGGGAGAGAGACATAAAGAGGAGGAGGAGGAGGAGGAGGAAAGAGAAAGGAGGGAAGCAGAGGAAAGAAAGAGGGAGTGATGCAGGTGTAAGCCAGGTGTGTCTCTTTGCACCTAGCCTCCTGTTTTACATGCATAATAAGACGTGTGCACATATTTACACATGCATTGTTTAGTATCTTTATGTGCATGTGTGCTAATATGAGAATCCTCAGTTCATGTAAATGATGGGGGGAAAAAAAAAAATTCTCTTTCCAGACGAGTGAAGAATTCTCTCCCTTACAAGCTGGCAGGCTTACTTAGGGATGCTAAACATAGCTTTCGTTTTCCTCTGCGTCTAGACTGGGTTCTCAGTACTTTCTGCTGCGGTTTTTTGTTCACTCGGGGAAGATTGTACCCTAATTCTCATGCCTCCGAGCCAGCGGGAAGTTTGTTTAGCCAGTATTGTGAAGCACCTGTGAAACTCCTACAGCGTGTTTCAGGTTCAGAGTTAAGCTGATTTTTTTTAATTTTTTTTTTGAGCATGGATGACTGATCAAGCCCTGGGGACCAGAGAGCATGTTTGAGCTTTTGAGGAAAAATATTAGCCGTACACTTTTTGTAGGATTTCATTAGTAAGACAGTTCTCATTACTTGCCTTCTTCCATTTCGACTCTTCCTATTCATTCCACCTTCCCGTTTGTCTCTTGCTTTTAGTTGCACATGCCGAATCACTGATTTCAAATGCTGACATGTTTCATTTTATAGCTTCACATTTTATCACAGTTAATATGTCGCATTTTTCCTGAATCTGTAAAGTTGCCAGCGACTACAGTTGTCAGGTTTATTTAGTGGAGTAAAAAGTACAATATTTCATTCTGAAATATAATGAAGTAGAAGTACACAGTGGCAAAGTAAATACTGACAGACAAGTTAAAACAACAAAAAAAATGCAGTAAAAAGTACTGCACTTGAGTACTTGTCTCCACTTTATCGTAACAATTCTTATTTATAGTTACAGGTATATTATATAAAGCTCAAATTTTACAATCTGCTACTTGTCAAACTCGTCTTTGCACTCTGATAGCTGATAAATGAACATTTGAATTTTCCTAATTTCTCTTATCGCTGCATTTGTCCTTGAAATCTTCTTAAAATGATAGCATCTGTGTGTCTTGATCTCATATTTAACTTATGAATGAGAAAATCAAAATGTCACCTTGCATTGATGTCACCCACGACAAGGTTGATGAACAGGCGCTCTTGAAATTCCTGATTAATCTCAGTAAAAGCGGCATGAATGAAAGCTTGCGTTTCCAGTGTGGTGTTTGAGAAGTTTTGCAGCAGAGGACGGACTGCTGTCTCAAATAGCTTGCACAATATCTTATTACACGGGAGCTCAGCCACTTGAAATCCTATATAGCTAGTTTGAGTCAGTGAAGTAAACAGTGTTTCCTCAGTGTTTAGCTTTTAGCAACACGAGAGAAGAGAAGGAATATATGCTACAACAGTCACAAAACAATAAGTATTTATCCTTCCTTTTGGTGTCCGAGGTTGTAGTTTCTCACAGGGTTGGGAAGGAGATGTGTCATGTTTTTTAAGAGAGCGAGTTTGCCTGTGGGTGCATTTTTGTTGTCGTCAGGCAAGTCCCTGCACTGCAGCACAGGCCTGCCCGACTGGAGATTCTTTAGGAGGGAGATCTCTTTCTTCTCAAAGCGTCTTACCAAGAGCTATTAATTATTAACTGTGAGAGCGAACATCAAAGGAGCTGACTTGTGCTGAATTAAATGGGGGCTGGAGCCTGGCAGTGTGGAGCTGGGAGAAAACTGGGTGAGAGGGAAAAGCCGAGCGAGATTTTGCTCCGCTCGCTTTTGAACTTTCCGAGCACAAAAAGTGAAAAAGAAGAAAGGAAAGAGCGATGTTAGTTTATGTAAAGGAGGCAGGACGAAAGAGAAAGTTGGAAGAGCTTGTGTCTGGCTTTCATACGCTGCTGGGAAAGATTGAATCAGTTTGCAGGGTCAATTTGTCTTTAATGAGCTATGAAAGCCAGATTCATAAACATCTTATCTGTGGATTAAACCAAGGGGAAATCTAATTGAGACGTAGCGCGAACACTTCAGTGGCATGATGTGTTTACATGTTCACGGAGCTAATTTGCGCTAAAAGTTGAATTCACAGAGCGTGGTACATGCTACCCCTTATTAAAAGCCCTTTGTTAGTTTGGTTCCATTTTTCTCCTGCTGTGACTTGTCCATGCAGCAGTAGTCCCACCAAAGGTACCTGCAGACCCAGGCCGACCAATACATGAGGGTTGCCAGTTCTTAAAGTCAAATATGTTCTGTATTTAGTGTCATTATTGACTCTTATTTTGACAGATATTGATTCTGGACAATGCAAATACTTCTGTTGATCTTTCTTGCTTTGGAGGACAAAGAAGGCAGCTTTAAACAATATAAGGCTGTGGTGTATATTGAGTAGAGAGGTTTGTTTAAGTTGAATCCAAACTTACTTTAACTACACATGCTACTATATTTAATCATTAACCTCTTTCTAAAGACTCATAGTACACGAACGAGGTAGGGAATGTAATAACCTCATGGAAGAGGAAATCTAACCCCGATTCCAATGCCGTGTAAAACATAAATAAAACAGAATGTGATCATTTGCTAAACCTTTTGACATAACAGTACAAAGACAGTATATTTAATGTTTTATCTGATCAACTTCATTGATTTCTGAATTTGATGCCAGCAACTCTTTTAAGACAAGTTGTGACGGGCCAAGAAAAGACTGGGGAAGTTGTGGAATGCTCAAAAACACCCGTTTGACACATTCCACCAGTCAACAGGTTAATTGGCAACAGGTATTATGATTGGGTATGAAAGGGGAATCGTCGAAAAGGCTCTGTCGTTCACAAGCAAGGATGGAGTGAGGTTCAACCGCTTTGTGAAACACATGATCGCATGAAGGATATTACGACATGGGCTCAGGAACAACTCGTGAAACTTGTTGGTAAGCACATGCGTGCCACGTAGCACTAATTAGCTATACGAGAGTTTAGGTAATCAGGACTCTGAGAATTTTCTCTCCCTGAACTGCTGGTGAATGAGTAAAGAAGAAATTCTGAATAAAATTTCTTTTACATCTGGTCTTACAACAGTCTAAAATTTACAAAGGGAGAAGAGTACAAGTAGTGCTGAAATGTTCAGTCGACCGATAACGATTTAGATAATGTCTTTATACATCGCAAGCCTTTCCTGTTTGATGTCATTATAAATTGGATTGTAAATTGGGGCTTACAAGACTGCTGATGGTCCTTCTTCACCATTTTTGACATTTTACAGACCCAACCATGCATGAGAAGTTTACGATAATAGTTGCAACCTTCACCACAAAGTAAAGGACTAAGTAATAAGGTCATGACAGACACACGGAGGGATGAAAACCTGAAGAGAAAACTTGAATAAACAGATGCTTTCAGACGAGGAGTCACCGATTGGCTGGAGAAATGTGAAAATGATGTCAATCATATAATCAGTCACCAGACCTAACTGAATATGGGATTATGGGAAAACGTTTGAAAGAATGCCGCTCATCCGACTACGCCAAAGAGCATTAAAGCTGCTCTGGCAGCTAATTGTGGATCAACACCTTACTAAGATTTCAGTAGGAGTTTTTTCTTCTGTTTTATTCTGAAAGTATATCGTAGGTTAACAAGTGTTCACAAGTTGGCGATGTGGTCAGTTGAAAAGCCCTTCCTCGTGGGGCAAAAGATGCAGAAACTTGCCCAACATCCCACTGTTGAGTGTTGTTATCTCAGAAATCAGCATGATGTGTTGTGAAAAGGGCAATTGCACCTTCCCTCACATACCACTTCTCCCCATCTCCTCCCTCTCTCTGTCCTCTGCAAGTACCCGCCGACTGGAGCGGTGACATTCTCCAGCCACTCGGCAGCAGAGACACAGCACCGCACATTGTCACTTTGATCTTCTCTCCCACCTCCCTCTTCCCTTCGGTTATGAAGAGCGCTGGCAAGAATCCAAGGGCACTTGATAATACCAGGATATGATCCCAGCCGCGCTATTTTAGATCATGTAGTGCAGACATCAAAACGTTGTCTAAATAGGGCACCGTGAATCAAGCGGGGTGAGAATGGTTTGTAGGGGAAAGCAGGAGTTCAGATTATCTTTTCTTTTTTCCCAGACGAGGGGAAGCTAATTTGGATTCTGCAAGGAGAATTTTGCGGTTCTGCAGATCCAAGCATTTCCTTTATCTTTCGCCTTTAGCAGAAGTCTTCAAAAAGACCTCTGTGTTACAACTTTCGCTGCTCTCAGATGAGAGAAGCTCCCATTCTTTTTAGCAGTTGGAAATCCATGACGACTTTATTCAACTTTTCTGAGTGTGCCTAGCAGAATTTCAATTCAGCTCCATGGCACGTAGAGTTTCATCACATGCAGCTGTGTGTGCGTTAGTTCCTGACACAGGGATGAAACCGTCATACTGTTAGCGTAATGTGGTGCAGAGTCACTTAGAATGATGTCATGAATGCTTCAGAGACACGGAGACGTACACCCCATGTGCATCAATGGCTTGTTTACTTCTGGCCTGTTGGTTTTCTGTCCCTTCTCTTATTTGCTCCAGATGATCTGCACGGTGCTACATTTAGGCGGAGTACTCCCTCTTGTGGCCTGAATTTGAACGTGAAAACTTCAGCTTCGGAGTTTGAGAGTGCCATACATTCCCTGGCTTTTTCCCTGTGCCTGTTGTTAAAAGTCTCTAATGATTGCTTTGTTCTGTGTTTGCAGGCGAAGAGAGCAGTGCAGCGGGGAGCCACAGCCGTCATCTTTGATGTGTCAGAGAATCCGGATGCCATCGACCAGGTTTGTGCACTCCTAAAAATGACCCAGGCTCCACACACTCGCGTTACAACAACTACTGGAACGGTCTGTCTGTCTGTGAATGATGCTCCGTGTCTCTCTTCTGAAGAAAGCTCAGCAGCGTGCCCTGCCCTCCTGACTGGCAGTGTGTGCTGTTTGTACAAACAATGATCTTTCTATCTTTAGTTCTGTTCAGAAGCATGCGGATCAGCCCTGCTCATTGAACCATTCTGGGCCTTTGAGCTCGCTGACTCGTGTTTGGAGGAGTTAAGTTCCTTCTGAGAGAACTGAAAATGGATATTAAGGTTCAGCTTTCACTAGACCATGACCAAAATCTGAGCTCATAATTGAACAGGTAGCATGCATGACCTCATCCCCTGAGATTACTGATCTGTCTTTGAGTGCTCATTTTGGGGATTGGGGGGGGGCACACACATAAGGTACAGTAAGAACAAAGTGCATTTCTCCTCTCAAATGCTCAGGGACTCACATTCCTCTTTCTTGCTCTTGTGTCTTTGCTGTTAAGAGGTATAATACACCAGTTGCTCGTCTGAGCGCCTTTGTCGGAAGAATTCTCCTGTGGTATTCATCCCCACCACGCCAAGCCTGGACTTGCATGTTTTTCTTTTTTTTTTTTCTGTTCTCCCCTCCCTCCTCGCGTTCTCTTCTCTGCCGCTGAGTCGTACAGCGCGTAACTGAGAGATAAAAGGGATTGAGCAGAGACCACATGAAAGGCATCACTTGGGCGGCTGTGTTAAATTCCCCCGAGAGGCTTTTCCAGTCAGAGTGGCCCGATCAGCAGAGACAGGACCCACAAGGCCGAGGGGCAGGGAGGAGGAGCTTGGGGAGAATTAAGGTCCTGGGGGTGAAATTAGGAGAAAGCCTTTATGAAGTTAATGTACTTGACCTTCTTTTTAACTCTAAAGCTAATACTGTATGTGAGGCCAAGTGCTGCTTGTGGCTACAACCCTTTGGATGTTTTGTTTAGTGATTGAACTTTCAGTAATGCACTCAAGTTTAAGGACTTATCGGTGTACTTGTTTAATGGTGTGTTGTTTGTCAAAGGGCAAGAGTAATTTCTCAAAGCGGGAGCAGTGCACCAGAATCGAGTGAAAGATCAAAAGTCTCAAAGTCTGTACTTTCAAACCAGAGCATACGGTATTTCACTGGGGAACATGACAACAGCAGAAGAAATAGAAATGCGAATACCCTCAGTATTTCTCCTGGGCTTTTCAAATTACAGATTCCAACCAGCAGACGAGAGGGGAGAGGAGGAGTACGTCAACTGACTCCAAAGCCAGAATATACTATTCAGTGACTATTTCCCCTCCTGCTCCCTCTGGCAAACTGCAGTTTCCATGTCTTGGGCTTTCTGGTCATTTTTTCCTATTTGGCAGAAGAGAACTTCATTCATGTCTTTCATATTCAGACAGTTCCCATGCGTTAGGGCGAAGGTGCCAAACATCTCACTTAATGTTCACTAATGTCTACTTGAGACATGCTTGAGACCCCTCACCACACATTGCAGTTCCGTCATGAGCGGATGCACTCTCAGTCCTGTGTTTTGATTAAAAGCTTTTAATATTGCATGGCTGGTTGACACCACTGAGTTCTGGATGAAAGTGTTCAGCCTTTGATAACTTGGCTTTTAGCCGCGACGCGTTGGTGTCAATTAAACATGAACATCAAGAACTTTTTTATTATACGCAGAACTCTGAGTGCATTTGATTATTTTTGTGCATTTGTTATGGTCCGTGACTCCAACTGAGTGTGACTTGAAAAAATCTATTTTTTCCATCTTTTTTGTTGTTGTTGTTACATTTGAGTAATTAAGAGGTTTAAAAAGAACAAATATTAAGGAAGGATCTGTTTTTCTTTTCATCCTTTCAGTCAGTTGTGAGGTTGGGTACCACAACATTAGGATGTGATTTTGACCTTAACATATCAGGATTTAATTGATGTGAATTTTTTGAATAATATTATTTAATATTTACGTTGCCACTGCTATTGACATTCAGAATATGACAAATTTCAATAGTTTCTCAATATAAAAAGAATGGGCTAGAAGAAAAACTGAAACAACAGTAAGACTATCATGGGTAATATAATAAAAAATAAATGTACAGGTTGGCCGAAGTCATTTTTATGTTTTAGCTATTAGAACAAAACCTGTGTCATATTTGACGTAGATCACATCTGAATTTAAAGGGACACTCCAGAGATTTAGTATGACGGCACAAGAGATACATTTTATGGGTCAAGCTCAAAAAACACTGGATCCTACATTCCCCATAATGCCTCAGGAGACATTATACAAGTGTTTTCACAGGCCGACTCCTCACCATGAGTAAACGGAAGTTAATTTGTAAAATCAGTGGAAAGAGACCCTTTAAGAAAGGCCATTGTTGACCACATGAATAAGTTGGACATTGTGTTTAAAGTATTTTTTTCTCTCACCGCTCTTCAGCTCAACCAGGTGGCTGAGGATCCCCTGAAGCGGCCGGTGGTTTACGTGAAAGGCAACGACGCCGTGAAGCTCATGAACATCGTCAACAAGCAGAAAGTGGCTCGCGCTCGGATACAACACAGACCGCCGAGGGTAAGGGCTCAAACCAAAACCCCAAACCACCCAGCGTAGATGACGTCCGTGTGTGTGTGTGTGTGTGTGTGTGTGTGTGTGTGTGTGTGTGTGTGTGTGTGTGTGTGTGTGTGTGTGTGTGTGACTAATCTAAGGCACATGCGAAGAACATGAGGAAGAGGTCAACGTGTTTGTGAGGCCCACGCACCAAACGGCGTTGAGACGGGTTTTTTTAGATGTGAAGACCAGCAGAAATTCCAGCTGTGAAATCTGACCCTTTTCCTTTCTTCTCTGTGATCCGCTGCCCTAAGGCAGAGGACGTTTTCGCAGCACTGTTGGAGATTAATATCAGCCATTCAAAGAGCTGTTTGTTTGCTTGGAATATTTGATAAGAGACCAGCACACTTTGAGGTCAAATGACTTGACATAATGAAAGGACTGTCCGATAAGAGACATTTTTCTGCTGAAGAATAAAACAATCTGTTCATTTTTCGGGGAGTTTTTGTAGCAGCTGTTTGTGGACAGAATTCATTGGAAATTATCACACCTTGAAGTCGAATCTTACCTCTCAAGAAAACTCTGGAGTCCGGCAGCAACTAATGATTATGTTCATTATCAATTAATGTGCAGATTATTATTTGATTACTTTGTGAAATATGAAAAAGTAGTTTCCAGAACCCAAACTTTGTATTTAAATTGCTTGTTTTGTCTGATCAACAGTCCAAATCCCAATCATATAAAACAAAGACCAACTGTTAATCCTCACATAAGATAAGAGATGGCGATTCATTTTCTGTCGGATCAATTAATTGAGTAATCATTTCAAATTGGTCTATTTTGTGCAAGAAATGTGGCCGAGTAAATTACTGACGAAGAAGAGAAATGATTCGGTGGAGGGAATCATTGATTTGCACGAATAATAAACCATGTATTTACTCTAGAAAGCACCACCGAATGACGTGTGAAGGTCCATTTTTCTTTTTATTTGCATAATGAGTCACATCGTTGAGTGCTCTCTTTTGTAAAGCTATAATCAAACATCCTCAACTGTCGGTGCAGATTATTTGACAAATTTCCATTTTTGTTGCCCTCCTTTTCCACAGCAGCCCACGGAATATTTTGACATGGGCATCTTCCTGGCTTTCTTCGTGGTCGTGTCGCTGGTTTGCCTTATTCTGCTCATCAAGATCAAACTCAAGCAAAGGAGAAGCCAGGTTTGTCTCTTAAATACACACTCATCGCCACTTGAAGTGTGGAAGACCGACAGACTTTATTTATTATCCCAGCTTGAGTCGCGTAGGCCTCTTGCATAAAACATGCCCAAATACACAACCCGTGCCTTGTTTTTCCAGTCGACGTGACTTCACTTGGAGTTGCGGGCGTTGAGTCAGGTGACAGCAGCACTGTTGTTGATTGACTCATCTCGTGTGTTGACACAAAGCTCTCGGTGGAGGCTTATGTCGGGCACATGAATCAGGATAAGCATTTAATTAATGCTGAATGAGAGGGAGGATGTTGGAGCCGAACACACGGAAATGTCATTACGGAGCAGAAAACCTGTAGCGACATCCATTGAGACAGGTGTAATCCTGCAGGCACACATGTGGGTGTATAAAGGGTGTGTGCTGTGTACATGTGTGTCACGGCAGCAGATGACTTCCTTTGGTGGTTAATTAACAGCTCACACCAGGGGGCTTTGTCACATGTAACAACCTTTCCTTCCTGAACTGTGACAAACTAATGAGCTTCCTGTGGAGTAAATATTGTTTATAAAGTGATGACATTTTCTTTCCAATTTAACTGTGAAAGTAGAAAACATTTCAAAATGCTTTTGGGTGTAGTGAAGGATTCCTCAAGGCTTTGCCCTCACAAGACTACAGTTATTTACAAACTGAAAATACAGATTTTTAAGTCTTTTTAAGTGTCTTATGATTGTAAACCCTGTGATGAGTGACTCATGCCAAAGTTCATTGTTCTCTTGCTGACCAGGATGTCCATTTGTGCTTAAAAACTACACTTATCTAGTTGTGAGGCAACATAAGACGAAAAATTCTCCAGTGACCCTAGGTTACTTAAGTCCGAGCATAAATAACTTGAGTGAGTAAATCACAATGTCTGCTAATTTAATGTGAAAAAGTAGGTCAGTAAGTGTCAACATATCAGTCACCATTTTTAAGGCAACACAAAGCAAGTTGGAGATGAAAACAAACAGAGAGTTGGTAATGCTTCAGTCAAACATTACAAAATTCTGTACTGTGCCAAGTGCGGTCTCAAATCAACATCAACCTTCTCACATCAGCAACAGCAAAGAGGAACTCTTCGTCCAAATGTAAACACGCGCCAACACTGATATTTAACAGGATGTTTTGTTACGGTCTCATTTCGGCGCCAACTCTACAGAGCTTTAAAAAGGGTATTTTAAAAGTTAAGCATGTCTCATCAAACGTGCACATATTCCTGCTGACCCCGTCCCACCTTCCTCCCCACCACAGAGCTCCATGAACAGAATGGCCATCCAAGCCTTGGAAAAGATGGAGACGAGAAAGTTCAAGGCCAAAGGAAAGGGCCAGCGCGAGAGCAGCTGTGGAGCCTCTGATTCACTGAGCAGCAGCTCCACCTCAGACTGCGCCATCTGTCTGGAGAAGTACATCGACGGGGAGGTGAGAAAAGACACTGGATTTGAATTTAGGACTTTATTTGCTTTGCTTCATTGATTGGGGACTTTCATATCAAAACTGTATGATTCAAACAATGGTCTTGGTTGCCAATAACTGTGGCTTGCTGCATGGGTTGTTATGCCAGCTGTTACAAAAGGTAGACATTTCTTGTTTTGACGTTCATATGTACCAGTATGAACACTATTTTGAAATCAACCTTTAAATGGGTCCACATGTATTGGTAGCTAATGCATTAAAGTGACAAAACACTTCCTGGAGTTTTTAATTCCTCAGCTTGGTGACAAACTTGCATTGAAATAATAACTTGTATTGAATCAATTAGGCTCAATTAGATTTCATGAGAGGAAAAAGGAATGTTTCAACATTTAGTCTGACTTTTAAAAGACAAGATAATTGGTTAATAATACAAAATACCATTTGCATACAAAAATATTGTTCAATTATTTAATTATTTATTGTTCTTAAATTATTATGAAGGGCATAATCATTTTTCTCTTCATCTGTGTTTACCAGAAGCATTTTCCACACGGTGTTTGCCACAAAGGGCTCTTATTTATTGTAGCAGGAAATTAGTTGAAAATTGAGCCGTTTCTTCGTTTCATTTGTTAAAAACAATCATTGTACAAACAAAAGAAGTCATGATACAAATGCGCGACCAGGGGAGCATATTGAGTTTACCCGACACAGCAAAGTTCAACACATAGACTGAAGTAACATACATGATCTGCATTTGGTAAATGCCTTTTATCCTATCTTATAGTACCATGCGTGCAAAGGTGGACCATGTGGGAGCCAGACCTCTTAGCTCTGGCAGTGTTGGTGTGGTCATCCACCCACTGAGCTTGTTTTCTTTTCATGACATATTCTGTAGACATGAAACATAATGCAGTTATGTGGACAATAGAATGGAAGTTCCCCTGATGTGCTCGGAGACCGCAGTCCTGCGATCTTTGGTGACGTTCTTTCCGGTGCCTTTTATATGTTAAGTTCAGTCTTTCAGAGTACCTGGAGAGATAACGGTACCCAGAGTGTATTGGGTTGTGATTATGCTTCCTGTTTTCCCAATGTGGCCCTCTTTAATCCCTATAGGAGTCATTGTCCAAATATGTATCATAATCTTGGACTTTTGAGGGTTTACTGTAACAGCATTGCTCATCCTCAACATGGACACTGAAGGGACAAACCCCAGTGCCAAGTATGTGTTTTTTTTTTTCTGTGGTTAAATGTCTCTTCGGTAAGGAGAAGAAAACACAACAAAGCATGGCGCCAGGATTGCACAGAGGAAGTGGCGATATAAAAGGCTGAATGGCATCAAAGCAGTTTTTGAGCAGTGAACCAAGCAACAAAAGCTTGGGTGGAAAAGAGCCCAAAGATGAGTCACATTAAGCCATAGAGTAAAGTATTTATGGCACTGAAACAGCTCTCACTGGGAAAGAATATTATTATTCATATTCATCGCGCTCCTGCTTTTGTTCCTTGGAATTCCTCCATGCCAGTTCTCCATCTGAATACAAAGTGTTGCATTCTTTTCATATCAATCCTCAGGAGGAAGCCTCTTGTTTGTTTTGTTCCAGAAAGTGGTGACATTGAGTCTCATAGTTGTATTTGTACTGTGGTGTGGCATCTTGTTAAGAGTTTTGTTTGTGGCAGGATGTAGTCGGCTCCTGAGAGTTCAAAACTTGATTAGACTTGATTACCGCTACATCTGGCAGTTCTGTTTGGCTTTGCTGCCACCCTCTGGACATGCAGACACTTTCAACCGCACATTTGTTCCCCCTCTGCGATACTAATCCCTGTTGCAGTTTGTCATATACATATTTTTTTTCAGGTTTTCATAGTTTTCTTTAGCTGTCTTGAAAATATACCCATAAAAATTACATTAGACCTCTTTTCGATCACGTGCAGCAATCCTCTGTAATTGTGGTTACAGTGCATAGTGTCCGACTTGCTGGTGCAAGCTCTAAAAAAATAAACTGAATCACTTCGTTAAAAAAAAAAAAAAACACTGCAGAATTACTGTACTGCATTTGAAGAAATGAACAGACTGAACTTAAATGAACAAATATTTAACGTTCAAGTTCATCTGGACATTTCACTCGTGCCTCTGTGTGTGTGTACACGCTGGAATGTTTCCATGAACAAAAATGCTATAAGAAAAGCTTTGCTTGTCCTACTTATTTGGGTATTAGATGCTTGGTGTAATGACATATTTTGGACCTTTTTAAAAATGTTTTTAATAATTTCATGTGCATCCTATTTACTGTTACTTGTACTTTGCATATAATGGTATCTTACTATTAAATCTTGTTGTATTTTCTCTTACAGGAGCTGCGGGTTATCCCCTGTGCTCACAGGTTTCATAAGAAATGTGTCGACCCCTGGCTGCTCCAGCATCACACCTGTCCCCACTGTAGACACAACATCATAGGTGAGACTATTTTGCTTTGAAGTTTAGATGAAGTACTCTTTGTCAGCAACAAAAACACTTTAAAGGAAAAAAAAACTGTTCCCTGGTCATAAAAAAGACACTCATAAAGTTAATTTTCATTTGTGAGATACTACATGTTACATTATTTCTTTTCACAGAACAAAAAAAGGGAAATCCAGGACCAGCATGCATGGACCCTGGCAACCCAGTCCACGGCAGACAGAGAGTGGTGCTGCCAGTCCATTATCCTGGCAGGGTGCACCGGGCTGGCCAGGTGACAGCCTACCCAACCAGAACCAGCATGGACCCAAATGGCAACCCCATCACTGTGCTAACTGTGGACCAGCACCCAGATCCTCAAGGTCTTTACCCACCCCAATCAACGTCTGCCTTTCTCCGGACCTACCACCCCACCCTGCATCTGGACCACTCACTAAACCCCCACCACTGTGGATTAGAGCACCGCGGACCCCCCACCTACCCAGCACAGCCACATCATGCTGCTTTTAAACGACCCAAGTTCCATGGTCGTAACTTTTCCCGAGCAGCCTGCTTCTCGCAGTATGAGACTATGTACCAGCACTACTATTTTCAGGGGCTGACTTTCCCTCAACAGCCTGAGGGTGGCCAAGGGCCTGCAATGGCAGGGCAGCTTGGTGGAGGAGGGGCTCACAAGGGCCACCATAGCAGGGCCTTTCAGCAGGGACTGCTATTCCCCACAGTGGTACACATGGCACCTGCCTCTTCTTCAAGGATGGGTGATACCGGCAGCACTTCTGGCCTGAGCTGTTATCATGGCCACCGCTCAGTGTGTAGTGGGTATCTTGCTGACTGCCCTGGTAGTGACAGCAGCAGCAGCAGCTCAGGCCAGTGCCACTGTTCATCTAGCGACTCCATGTTGGACTGTACTGAGGTCAGCAACCAGGGAGTGTATGGTAGCTGCTCTACCTTCCGCAGCTCGCTGAGTAGTGACTATGATCCTTACATCTATCGGAGTAAGAGTCCGTGCAGGGGCTCTATGGGGGAAGCAGGGGCTGCGGCTTCCACCACAGTTCATGCTGAGGACTCATCATCCCCTGCTCCCTTGGGACATGACTGCCTCCAGCTCCCTCCTGGAGCTTCGGGATATAACTCGGGGGACCACCTCTCCAACTGCAGTTTGGAGCCCAACTACAGCAGTCGCTCATCACTGGAACCCAGGGAGAACAACAACACTAGCACTACCTCAGCCGGGGCTCCAGAGGCTACCGGAGCAGACAGGGGAAAAGGGGCACAGGAGGAGTCAGGGGAACTTGGGGCTGCAGCCTGTAGCTGCTGCTTTGAAGTGCTTCCTCCCAACATGGAGTGCAAAGGGCAGGACTCTGACCAAGCTGGGCCTTTGACCACAGGACGCTTTCACAGGGTGGTGGACTTTCAGAGCTCGACCTCCAAGAACTACTTTGCTCCTGAGCACATGTGCCCTTCCTCAGACCAGGTGAGCTATGAAGGGCTGCCTTGCTGCTTCTACAAAGAGATGAAGGTTCACAGGGCCTCAGCAGGGCGTTACACTGAGGACTACGCTGTTAATGTGCAGTATGCACATGCAGACTCAGAGGCCTGCTCTGGACAGGGCTGCTGTGAACTCAACCAGAGAATACCCATAATTCCTGAGGACACAGATTGTGAATTGGGCACAGGGGCAGAGACCCAGAGCAGTTTATTGCCCATTAGTGTCACAGTGGAGGCAGAGGTACGGACAGGGGAGCAACATGAGCCCAGGGAGGGGTACTTCACCTCAGGACAGTTTCGAGGTCAGCCATACCCTCAGGAGGAGGAGACCAGGGCTTTGTTCCACCCTCAGCTCTCTGCAAGCCCCACTGCATTGGGAAGCAGTACTTCAACAAATGAGGGAGTTCTGGGTTTATGAACTTGAGCCAAGAGAAAGGGACTCAGTCTCATTTATTTGGTACCGTATCAGTCAGTCAGTCATTGAAACCCTCAGCTGCCTTGTTCTAACCTTGCTCTCTGAGCGCTGAATGTTATCATCTTAGATTGTGTGGATTTCTACTGATATGGCCTCTCATCTATAGATATACAACGTATCAAGTTCATTCCTGTAGCCACAAATGTCTAATCCAAACCATGTTATCGTAACGCTGAGACAAAGTGATACTACAAATATAGATGGAGGTGAATTAAACTAGAAGTAGGTTGGTATTGACATCTATTTGCAGACTGTCTGTTGCCATCAAGGGTAAGGCCCCCTCAGCGCAAAGTAATCCAGGCCAATTTCTTGAGATTTGTTTTTTTTTTTTTTTCCAGATTTTGTCAAGAACAAGATCAGTAGACTCCATCTTTTGTGTAAAATCTAGGAATCTGCGATTTTTCTTTCCAACAAAGATCACAAACATCTGCATCTACATGTATATGTGCGCACATGAACACTGACTGCCTATAAAGCTTCGACCACCAACTCAAATAGGTTGCACGGACATAGCTATACCAAAACAGAAAGACAGGATTGTGTTGTTATTTTTTTTATCAAGAGCAGGGAAACGGGTCTTTTTAAGTGACTGACCCACACATTTCTTTGAGGAGAAGCTATAAATTTGAGAAAAATGCATAGAAATGTGAATGCAAGGCTGACACTGGTCTCTGTTCAATTTAATACGGAATGTGTTTTATGCATTGCATTTCTGTCAAGAAGTGACCTACCTATATGAGATTTGCCAGCGCGACACGAAAGCCTTACGCTGGTAAGCTATTTGTAGCAATATCTAAAGACACTGCACCACTTTGAGTTGAACTTCAGACTAAAGTGACAGTGTCTCGGGGTCAGTAGATTTTTTCAGAAGTAGAGCATAGCACTCTACCTTTTTGTTTGGAAGCCGTTAAAAGTGCATTTTTGCTGTCACTTACCCAATTTACTCAATGAGGCATGTTCTAATAAATATCTATAAAAGGTTCTAGCGTGTGTCAAAAGGCCAAAGGAAAGTAGCTGGAAAAGACTCATGTTTCATAAGGGTTCCTTATTGTACTGTGACTTTTTTTTTTTTTTTTAAACGATGCAGTTATACATACCACAGTGTATCCGTTTGAATCATATCATGCCATGCATAATACATACTCGCAATATCAATGCTTGTCATTCATGCCTTTCTGTTTGTCCTGCAGACTGTTTTTAATACTGTTTCTATGAAATATACACATTCTCTACACAGAGGAAAACTTTCTGAAATAACCCTATTTATAAGTTAACCCAGTGCTGTAATCAAGTGAGAATCTAATCTTGCCTTTTGCATAGAGATACGTACCTACTGCAAATATAACATTTTGGGGTACTTGAGTCACTATTTAATTTTTTTTTGTTATTGTTTCTAGCACTTAAAAAGATTAAAGTGTACAAAAATTAATATTTTTTAATTTTTTAAGAATATAATTATTTTCTGTCATTACCATTACAAATGTTTTTTTTTTAAAAGGCTAGAAATCAATCTGTGTATATTTCTGTACCTGTATAGCAAACACATTTCATAAATGGAAATATGTTCTCTGAATATTTATTTACTAATATATTTATCTTTAAGCCATGTCTTATGTTCAGAGTGTATGAACGCTTGAGTTCTTTGGTTGCTTTTTATTTTGAGAAAAATCACTAACATGAGACTTTGTATATACATGGTAATTGCACACAAGACGATTAAATCTCCTCTGACCAAAAAACTGATTTTAAAACTTTAGTACCATACAGTTTTGTAATTAAAGTGTACAAAGATCTGTAAAATATACAGTTTTATTCAAGTAACGCATGTTTTGGTGTCCTCCTTTCCATTATTTGCATTCCACATTGAGATTTTTACTTTCTAATCGTAATTGTAATGTCATTAGTAGTAATAGTTTTCTTTGTTGCTTTGAGAATAATCCATTCAGATATTGAGATCAGCAAGTTTTATTATTCATTACCAAAAAACAGATATTACAAAATATTAACTCACTTGCCAGTTGTCTTAACACCGACACCACAGATACAGCGACATTTTGGTTTTTAGTGTGGCATTCTTTACACTAATAAGTACATTTTTTCAAAGTTTTCTGTAAAGTTAAATCAATAGGGGGGAAAAAGTCAATAAATATGCCCACTGACCTGTCATTGAGCAGTGATATCTGTAGAGAGGAGCTCTGAAATTTATGTCTGAGAACTCTGCAGACACTTTGGTGCACAGGCAGGAAAGCCTGAAACACAGAGCCAGTCTTTTTGCTTATTTGCATTTTTAGACCAGGTGTTAGGAGTGCATTTCACAGCTTGAAACCAGAGTGAAGAGCCACAATTCCGCCAGTGAGATTATAGTACTGCACACAGTAGAAACCTGCATCCTCGATCATCTGCTTAAACTCCTCCTGCACAAGCAAAAGAGCAAAGGAAGTTACTACAGCTCATAGTTACAAATGCACAATGTTTATCAGCCAGATAATGGAAATTTTTATCTTATCAGTTATCAGCTGATGATGAAATTATTAGCAGATAAATGGAGCCAATTATACGAAGCCAATTGACTTATCAAGCATGCACTGCATACTCTGATACATTAGCTGGCAATATGCATCTTCAAAAATGGTTTGCAATCCACCAATAAACACAAAAGTCGCATTCATGATGTCAGTGTGGCGAGTTATAGCACAACAAAACTTATTGGAGCTATGGAATATTAAATCATCCATCTTTGCTCACTACATCTTAGCCTTTCTTAGTCTGTGTGCATCAACTACAGGTTATGAACTTATTTTTAAAATAAAAAGTATATAAAATTATCAGTTATCAGCCATGAGAATCAGGTAATTATCGATTACAGAATCGGTTGTAAAAATACATATAGTGCATCCCTCGCAGTCAGAGTGATGCTTTGTGTTAAATAATTCAAACAGCTGAAAATCCAACAAGCTCGAAGAAATGTAAACTTAGTTTCAGAACATACAGTGGCAAAGAGTGCCTAAACAGTTCGAACATCAAAGAGTTAATAATTAATTAATAATAATTGATTCATCCAAATCATTTATCTCATTAAAACGGTCACGGTCCTCTTTATAAATTAATTATTAAATAAATTAAATTTGTGGTGGTTAGACAACATGATACTTTAAGACACCTTGGACAATTTAATGGTATTTAAAGGCTAAACATTAAATCAATTATTGAAAAAAAAGTATTAATATAATAATTTAATTAATTAATTAAATCTGCATAAATTGCAGTCCTAGTAGCAAAATCATTAAATAAACATCTGTCAAAAAAAAGCCTACTGGTACTTGTCTAATGAAACATCTCAATAGGAAAAACTTGACAAGCAATAAACGTCAAACTTAAATAATAGAAGCAACATTGTGGAAAATTGTCTGATAAGATCTTTACAATCAAAAGGGGAATAGAAATGTATTCAAAATAGTCTTGATTTGGAGAGAATCATGTCCAAATTGAGAGCAGCAATGATAGAAAAAAAAACAGGGACACAGAAATAAAAGAATCTATTTTTCCTCACCTGGTCTGGGAACTTGCGGATGCTTTCCACCAAATACTGGTATGACTTCCAGTCTCCAGCAATCACCTCTCCCAAAACTGGGATCATCTGGAAACTGTATGCATCATAAAGCCTGAAGAATGAAACAGGATACAGGTTAACAAGACAGCCAAAAATTAGCTTTTTTTAGCTGAAATCTGCTGATAATCCCTAATTATCCAGTGAGAGAGATGTCATCTAGGTTTGTAATGTTCTTACAGAAGAAAAGGTTTGTGGTGAAACGGCACCTCAAAAAACTTATTTTTCATCAAGCCAAAATCTTAAATTACATATGTAAAAGCATCTACAGCTTAAAGAGTTACAAATTACTGACTGGCCCTTTAAAACCATTAAATATCGCATGTGTACATCTGTAAATTATTAGTGTGCTGCTTTTGAGCAATATGTGCAATTATTAGATAATCACCTAAAACAGTGATAATATCCACTTCTATATAATTAAACCTAAAAGCCTCCACAGCAGGAGTAGTTAACCATGAGCCCTGGAGCCACAACAGTCTGCAGGTTTTAATTCAAACTCTACATCTCAGTCTTCATCTCCACTTAATGAAGGGCTAATTTCTTTGGCAGAGTCCCCGTAGCACAAGGTTGGACACCCATTCTCCACAGCACGATGCAGCCAGGTCACGTTTAACAGGCTGCTGAGCTGCTTTTAGGTATTGAACCAAAAGAGGGCAGTGCTTGTCCAAATTACACAAGAAAGGTAAGCGTTTCTCAAATGTGTAGATTGTGGAAGGATTAAAAAAAAAAGCCATTCAGATTACAGATATATGAATAAATAATTATGTTTGATGACCTAATATAACAGGATGTACTTTCAGAAAAAATTCGACTAACCTACTTTCAGTAGGTGACACTTAAAAAATTAAAAATGCTAAATTAAACACATCATACAAAGTTTTTTTTAAAAACCCACCGCTCCTAGACTATGGCGAGACTGGAAAACAATGTTCTGTTTTTTCTACAACAGCTTGAACAAACACTTTGCACAGATTGTCCACGAGCACACGACAACCATCAGGAGCAAAAACAAGGTGAAAGCTGTTAAAATGTGCTGAGACTCACAACAGTCCTTCTCACCTTGCCAACACAGGATTTGTCACTTTGCTGAACTCTAAGCACATGAACCTGCCACCAGGCTTCAGGACCCGCAGAGCCTCCTGCAGTGCCTGAGAGAAAAAATGTTCCAACATAAAAACTTTGTTGTTGCAACAATATGTTTTTCATGATATAAAAAGACATTTTCACATTACGACAAACTAATTACAGCATGAAATGTTTCACTTTATAATGATAATACTTAATCATCTACTTAGAACGTGAAATGTTTCTTGATAAAATGTGATTATATCTCGTTTTAACAAACTTTTTTGTGAAAATGTTTTTTTTTCTGGCAGCAATACGGTGCCGTTTATTTTGTGTCAAAACACTAAACAATTCTTAGAATCATCATTTAATTATTTATAATTTATTCATCAGGGAAAAAAGCTAAATATTTGTTGATCACATCTTAAATGAGAAAATGTGATGCTTTTTCCATTTTTCATGTCACTGTGAATGGAGTATAATTGTAATAATAATAAAAGTGTGATGGCATTTTTTTTTATTTTTTTTTTTACAAATTTCTGACACTTTATGCAGCAGAAAATGAATCAACAGCTTAATCGATAATGAAAATAAACGTAAAGTTGCAGCTCTAAATACTTTTTTTTTTAAACAGTTTGACTGTGAGTCCTCTAGCAGGATATGGAAATGGAACCTCAGCCATAACATAAAATGTAACCTAAAACGACTGTTTTTCCTGCATACAGATTTTCATCTCGTCTTGACAAACACATCAAATAGAACACACTAGCAAAATGTTGACAATACTTGTGTTTGCAAAGTAGCTCAGGAATGTTAGACCGGCTGTTCCAATAACAGGCTGAGATCCAAGTTGTAGAACCAAGAGTCCTAATGGGAACATCTGTGCATTCATCTTATAATGGTCGGGTCCAGTTACCTGATCTATGTGGGTGACGTTTCGAATGCCAAAGGCGATGGTATAAATATCAAACTGGTCATCATCAAAGGGCAGCTCCTCCGCATCCCCCACCACCCACGACAGACCTGATCCACATCAACACACAAAGACACACAGACACTCGAGTCAAAGAAGACAAACTGTCTCCTGGTGTCGTCATTTCAAAAAGTGAAATATTTGCCTCCAAAAAGTGGTGGAGTGGAAATAAAAAGAAGCAGAAAGTAGAAATACTCATGTAAAGTACAAGTGACTCCAAATTTAATTTAAGTATAGAACAGTACTTGAGTAAATTGTAAAATTGTAAATTGTCTGATATTTCAGTACTGACTGACGAACTTTCTGTACTAAATGTTACGGGTTTAGTTTCTCCGACTTAGTGTCAACCACCAACCACAACAGCAAAGTCTTCTCCATTCTGACTGGTGTCAGGTTGTCAGTCTCATCAAAATCATTAACCTTTACAACCATAGAGCTTGTTATTATGACTAAGTGATCGCTTCATTCCTTCTTGATCGATGACAATCATCTTTTTCAATATGGGTGTCAATATGCTATAAAGCACTGGACCGTTTGTGATGCTCTGTGTTGTATTTTCGCCGGTTCTCACAGAAGGTAGAGGTGTGATACAAAGTCCTGCAGACAGTGATCTGAAACCAGGATAAGATCTTTATACATTCTTCTACAGTAATCCGGTTTCTTTCAGAACAACCGAAACATCTGGTTTCTCAAAGGAAAGATAAAGCTTTATCCAAGCTCCTGTAATCATAGGATCTTTGCATGCACAGTGGTGTGAATGGGGATGTCCCAAAATCCCTGGTGTAAATGTGAACATGCTCACTAAAACCTTTGAGTTGAGTAAAAAAAAAGCAAGGAACAGATCTTGGTCTGAGCACTTGAAGCATTTTTACAGTCAAAAAACGTACCAGCACCGACGCCCATGCTGTCGGCTTTCTGCTTGCCCACGTTCAGCATCTCCTTGTTGATGTCACAGACCACGGCCCTGGATTCCTGGGGCCCGTCCTCTGTGGAGTAATTGTTGGAAATGTCCTGCCACGACGGCGTCTGCATGGACCGCGCCACCCGCCGCTTCTGCCGCTCTTGCTGAAAACGAACGTACTCCAGGAAACGGAAGGCAATGTCACCTGCAGGGGAGGATCATCACAAAACAAGGAAAGTGTCACACCAGCTGAGGGTTTCAGTTGCGTTTCACATGTGCACACAGAACGGTTTTACCTGTTCCGCCCGCCACATCCAGGAGTCGCACCCCCGGCTGTGGGTGCATGGCATGCAGCAGCACGTCCTTCCACAATCGATGGATTCCCAGACTCATGGCGTCGTTCATTACATCATACTTCTGTGCCACATTCTCAAACACCTTATACACTGAAAAAGCAAAGAGAAAGAGACGACATCTCTCTCACTGGAAGCCGTTAACGGTGTATGTTTACTCAGTTATATGCACTTTATCTGAGCATACTCGGATATTCTATTGCGCTCCTGTTTTAATATGCAATACACTTTAGATATATGTTCTGATGTTCTTTTGATCCTGTGACATTTTGTCAGTTTTATACTCTTGGAGAGGAAAAAACAACAACTTTTCTTTCATTTTAACTGTAGTTTTTAACATTTGAATCAACAAATAAACTTTTTTGTAAAGATAGTGTTGTGATGTTAACGGGATGACGCTCTGTACTGTCATGCATAGGTATGCATATAATCTGTGTTATTGTCCTGTAAAGCACTCACACACAAACCCCCCCCCCCCCAATTTGATTTTGGTTTACATACTGTAGGTATGGCCTTTATTGCCAGTATGTGTCTGTATGAGTAGAGGGAATTATTTGATATTGCTACCATTACATTATGATATGAACCAGTTTGATAAAGAAATGTGTCTACATGTTCACTGACTGAACTGAGTTTGTGACAAAATGCTACACATTTAGTAAACATCAGTCTGATAATATAATACACAGAATATGCAGCATGCATATTACTGGCACGACCTGTTTTCTATTCCTTGTACAGACATCATTTAAAAAATAGATAATTATATTTCCTTGCTTACCTATGAAAGCAGCACTATGATTTAAAACAGTATAATAATTACCGTCTGTCACTTTTAAATTAGGCATAAATGTAATACACCAAACACCACTAATTTTGGTACAATTCCCATTCAAAAGGTTTAGATGCTTTATTGAATAGAAGTATCACTCCGTGGATCAAATGTATGCCGAATTGTCTCGCAAATCTTCACGAGGCCCAAAACATCCAAAAATCCCGTCCCTCAGGTTGTGTTTATCTACAGAGAGGCAAGTTCGTTTTCCTGTCGTGTTCACACAGGAGGACGCGGCGCATTGGGAGTGGGTTTCCCGTAGCTCACCTCTCTTCGCCTTCTCTGTCTCTGGAACTGTTTCGAAACCAAAATGTGTGCTTCTGTCTCCGGCTGCATCGCTAAAACAACGACAAGACGACGGTTCCCAACAGCAACCCGGCCGACCCGGAACTCCAGCGGCGGTAACGTTAATGTTTCTGTGAGAGAAACGGATCACCCTGCGGACCAGCAGTCTCATGGGTGCCGCCATGTTGTCTGATGATACAATTGTGCGACAGAATGTCGTTATTTTCAGGCGACGGTTTTTTTTTTTTTGCTTACACGATGACATTTAGTGAAAAAAAATTATTTAGTAACCAACACATTGACTATGAAGCCTACTGAAATTTCACACACTGCCACAATAGGCAGATAAATTCCTGAACATGTTTTGAATGGTCGAAACTTGTAGTCACTGGACCACTTTTGCGCATGTGCAGGACACGGTCGGGCAACCGGGACTAATCGGGTACTGACGACAAGGCCTATTATTGTATTATTTCCATAGAGGATTTACATGAGTAGTTCTAAGCGCATTGGACAGGTGTGGAAGAAATATTCGGATCCTTTATTTAAGTATAACCCTAATGCCACACTGAAAATCTTCCGCTAGCTATAAGTAGGAGTCCTGCATTGCTAAAAAAGTAAAAGTATGTCTGTATCAGCAACATTTAGACCTATAAAGTTTCACAAGCAGGTGTGACGGCCCACTGAAAGCATTCATTCTGCAGAAAAAAAAGTTCAGTGTTTTTTCTTATGTTTTTGGATTAATATTAATACTTAATATCTGGGCCCATGTTGCATTTTAGTGCCGCAACCTTAAACATCTTTGTACTCATTTTGACTGCTTTAGGTTATTATACATAATATTCTAGATCACCCACACTCTAAAAAGTCATCTTTTCCAAGAGCTCAGAAAAACAGCCCTGTTTATAGATTTGTGACAATTGCATTTTACTGCTACTCCAATAGTTTTAAATAGTTGAATTTATTTCTTTTTCCAGAAACATTCAAAATCAACACATTTGGAGATGTGAGTAGAGAGGAAGGGGATGGAAAATTGCAATCTGCAAAGTCAATGAAGCTGTCAGACAAATAGTGCAGTAAAAAGTAGGCTGTTTGCCTCTAAGAAGCATGGAGTAGAAGTGTTACGTTGCATAAAATGGAAATAGTGAAGTGCATCACTACTTCATAAGTGCATAAGTTACACTGCACTTTCAACCTATACCGGTTGGACTGTTAAGTTAGCAGTTTATTACAAGTACACCTAACGATATAAAGCTAATGCAATCTAACACAGCAGTCGTTTAGTAAATCATACCTTCTTGGGTAACTGAATGTAGTTTCCATGTGTTCATTTTTTTATTTAGTGGAACCATAAGACGACTTTTAGTAAGTAGCCTAATAGAACTAAGATGTGTGATCAGATGAGTCAGATGATGTCAACAGTGTTTCTCTTAGAGCCATTTGGGATAATCATTAATTAGGTCTATATATTATATAATCAACTGTAGGGCTGTAGTTTTTTTTGTTTTGTTTTGTTTTAACTAATTGATAAATTTAGTGTCAAACAATGGTTAACATTCCAATTTTTTCCCCCAGAACCTACATATATTACATTAATTTGCAGACATTTTTCCCCCAAAAAATACTAAAATCATTTTTACCCAAGGGCACTTTGACCTGTAAACAGATCGAATCACCAACTGTGCTATTAATGGCCAACCAGCTCTACCAGGTGAGCCACAGCCCGTCCAATTTACAGACATATGAAACAGAGAAAAGCTGCTGAACGTCAGTTTGAGAAGCTGGAGCCAGTGGATTAAAATGAATATTTTTGCATGGTAAATGACATAAATAATAATACAATTATCATTCTTGATTATGTGCAGCACTAATCAACTGTCCTGAAGGCAAACATTTAAAAAAAAAAGCAGTTTATATAAACAGCTTTCAGTAGAATTAAGCTACAATAAAAAGAAGAAAAATCTCAAGCATTAAATGGGCCAATGTATGTACTCAAAAACACTGAAGGGCATGAGAGTGCTTTGGTTGCACCAGGGTCATAGACAATATTAAAGAGTGAGGCAGATCAAAACAGACAAGTTCATGCAGAGCCAGTAAACCTCTTTCACACACTTCTTTTCAAATCTAGGGAGCCCAGCTCTTTTTTCGAACAGTACCTCTCTTTTAATCTACCTGACTTCAGTACCCTGAGTGCAGAAAGTGGCAGGTATTGTCTTCCATTCTTCTCACTTTCTCGTTCTGACAGTAACCAGACACGGCAATGTATTGTCCCATTGTTGTCTCAACTACTGGTCAACCCGGGTTCAGAGAGATCTGCTTACATCGCTCTCTTTTCCTTGGCTATGGGAAGGTTGAGGGGGGTCTGCAGACCGAGGCTTTGTCACAGGGACCCAGAGGAGTGGCGATAAGGCTCCCAGTCTAGTAAAGGATTAATGTTACCGCTGCAGTTGGAAATGTGGGGGAAAAAACCAAAACATTTTGGTGTCAGTGGGTGGATGTGTTGAAGGCCACAAAGATGTGATATCTCACTGAGGTTGCATGGGTGACAGCATGTATAATAGCAGAAAATCTTGTGATCCGCATGTATTTTTTTAAAATTAATTTTGGGCCAATAAGGATGATTTTATTACCCTGATGGGCAAAAAAAAAACAACCCAAAAAACAGATAGCATTGGTACTAAGCATCACAATTCAGGTCCTTTTGAGGAAATATGTTCAAACATGATATGACCAGTAGAGGGAGAAAGAAGATCAGCTGTTTCTAGTTTCCTGTACTGAATGTGTGTCTTCTGTAAGGCAGAAAAACACCCTACAATGGGCTATGAATCTGCTGTTTAGTAGCCCTACCGTATACATTTAATATTTGGGTCACAGAATTTGGTGTAGCATCGGTTTGGAAGCAAACATTGTTTTAGAGGAACATTTTGCTTCTCAGTGGACTTGCAGTTGTCTTGCCAACAAAAAGCGAGCTGCCAAATCTCTCAGAAACAAAATAATCCCTTCAGTAGTTTCAGAGTGAGTGCTATCTGTAAGAGTTACAGAAACACCCTTTATGAATTAAGAAATCATTACTGCACACATCCCAAGTCTTCCAGCTCATTACATTTCCATGTTTGTTTGGGGGTTGTTGTTTTTTTCATGGTTTTCTAATTGTACACCAGCTGCTGTTTCCCTTTAAAATGTGCAGGTTGCATGCTTGACCTCATCCCGAGGGGGGGACCAATAGGTTACACATGGCAGTCCAAATACCCCTCCGTGTGTGTGCATCTCCAAACAGTCTGGGAGTCGTTTCACATATCTGATAAGCATTTAGCTCCACAGACAAAAAGAGGAGAAGGGGGTGCAGATGCATCGCCATGCAAACACTGAAGTCTGTCCGGTTACAAAGTGGATGGGATTAGCTTGATCCAGGTTCGGTGGTCCATGTGCTTCTCAGCCAGAACATAACATTGTGTGCAATTATGAAGTAAGTGTTGTTGTATTAAGAGGATGCAAGAAAACAAAAGGACAAGCACAACACAAGCTTAAGAAACATGCATACAGTGTTTATTTTTTGCGACCAGAACACATTAAATAAAACTACAAAGGTACTTCACTTATACAAAAGATAGATAATGTCCCATTCACATACAAAATAACAATAATTTACTGTATAAATTAAACATTTCACTGTTTTACTATTTACAATTTCATGAAAACAATGTTTTGGCCCCTCCAGATCATTTCCCACAGGGCTTCTGGTGTTGTTTTCATGTCATCGAGCACTACAAGACAGTCACATCAACTACAGTTCAGGAAAAGACTGTTTCCACCGCTCAGAAGATAGCGTGGAATTTTCCGATTGAGTGGAGGACAGGACAGAAAATGGGAGTTTGCATAATTCACCAGGCTATCCAAACAAATATGCCCTTGTTAGATTTTAACTGTCAGATTTCGTTAGCTTGTGTTTGATTTGAACATACATTAATTTCCCATCGCTCTCACATCTCCCTCTCTCGACGCATGGTCTGCTCTGAACATCAGGGACCCAGGGGCGTGGACTCTTGTCTTGTAATAATTAAGATGAGTTACAGTTGGGCAGACAGGCAGGAATATAGCACAGAGTCACATTTTATTTTATTTTTTACAAACGCCTGTTTACGAAAGACAGGTTCTTCATAGTTTCATGGGCCTCAAATTCTGTCTGATTCTTGAAAAGTACTAAATCTTTTGGCTTGAATGTCACCGTGAGGCTGCATCAGGCGTTTCATCTCAAGTGCTCAGGTTGCTGCACAAAGTACATTTTATTCTATTCTCACAGAAACCGAATGCAAAAGTGAAGAAAGTACTGTTTTGTATTGTAAGTGGAAGCAAATCTAAGTGCATTAAGGTTCCAAATCACTTCTTTATTTGTCCTGTTAGTAATTAAAATACTTTTTTGGTGACTATCTGCAGAGACCACTGCTAACATCCAGTCCCATGACAGGAAAGGCCAATTGCTATGCCAGTGGCGAACTAGTGGATTTTGACCTTTCACAAGTAGTTTAAATGTCACAGCAATGAACAGAAAAACCATCTCAGCTGCAAACCTGCTGTCAGCTTGTGCACAGTACCATTGAGTGCCTTTGGTTATATTTCTGTCTGGGTTTATTGTTTGTGCTCAATTTTTTTTTTTTTGGCCTGAAAATGAGGTGACAATTAAAAGCTTTCTGGTCTGCAGAGTCTTGTGGAATTTAGGCAATTTACTGCCATCTTGAGAGAAAAAAAAATTAATTCCACCTCTGAGTTAAATTGACGAGCAAGTACAAAATGCACTTTGACGGGTCTCTCAAATGCTTTGCCGAGCCACAAAATGAAAGAGCAGACATAAATATCATTCCAACACTGAATTACACAATATACAACAATATTCATTTCCCCCAAATCAAATGAAAAGACAACTTAATATGAACAATATGTTCAGTAAATGTCCAAGACTGCACATAAGAGCACACAGAGAGATTAAAAGACAGAAGATTTCTTTTAAAGCCTTGTCTGTTACCACATGAAGAGTTCTCTTTCAAAAGGCTGTTTTCATTATGGGAAAAAGAAAAATCTTCATCTCATGTCCACCGTGTAAATTAAAATGTGGAAGAGCCAGTCTGGAGAGGTGTTCAGTTGAGTGTACAATGTTTAAAAAAATAATATTTAATGCTTTTAACCACTTACAAAATGTGGCATCATTATTTTACTTTACATGTACATGGATGGAAATCCTATTTTGGACTGATACTCTTGTAGAAGTGCAGCAGACTGTTGTGAGGGACCCCAGTCCTCTTTGTGGAGGAAACAGATGTGGTGAATCTGAGAGAGGGGAAGAGGAGATCCTTAAGGCACTTGAACACCATCAAACCGGAAAGACTCCCACCCACAACCGAGCCAAAAAAGATCTCAGATCTTCCCAAGCCTCCTTAAATGGCAGTTTGTCAGCAAACTGCACCACCCAGCCATGAGTGGGCGAGCGTGCTCTCCTTCTCTCTGATCTTTTCATTTCACTGCAACTGATTCGTCCCCTAAGTGCTGTGATATCTACCTTGTGTGTGACGTCCCCACGTCCCCTCTCCTCCCCTCAGAAACCGAGTTGTCATGTAAAACACATCGAAAAAGAAACCTTGCACATGGAATCAAAAAGACGAACATACAACTCTTTGGATGGGAGGATTCTGGTTTTTGGCTGCAAGTGTTCCTCGTCCACATGAGGCAGTTAGAAGAGTTATACAAAGCTGTTAAGTGTTACAGCATATATGTATCAAAGACTCCATTTCTTCATCCTCTCCTTGATACTGATGAAGATTTGGTTGCCACACTGAAGCACCAGGAAGAGCTAAACCTCCCTGATTCCTAAACCGAACACAGACAGTGAAGTTAGCTATTATTTTGCACCCGGCTGTGTTGTGTTTTCACTGGTGAGCCTGCAGTACGGAAGGTTTTTTTTTTGGGAGGTATGCTGATTTTTAGGGACGTCAGTGGGTGATGGAAACGGAGCCTCGCTGAACCCACATTGTTAAAAGCGTCCTTGAATCTATGTCAGAGCTGCAGATCTTCTTCCAAGTAGTCCTTCACTCTCCCCTCCCACAGAGAGGTCACTGACAGCCCTGCCTGGCTTCATCCTCCCTTGTGCTGAGCAAGATGGGAGGGCCCAGCCACTTAAGCCCACAGGCCACTTAGTAGCAGTCACTCAGTCAGTTGTCATTCGCCACTCAGTTTTTGGCTTGTTAGCATAGAGCCTCATAGAGTTTCATTGTCTGAGGGCCTGGCATCTGACGGCCCCTGTGCAGAGTAGTTGTGGGCAGCGGTAGCAGTTGGTTAAAGCGCAGTAGTGGTGCTAGTTGCCCACCAGGGGGCTGAGGTCACCGTGGTGGTTCTTAAGCTTCTTCTTGAAGAGGGAGATGGTGGAGGGCCGGTACAGGATGATCCAAGGCTCAGAGGAAGCCGTGCTCTGGCTGCAGCTGTCTGAGCCGCTGACCGTTGGGATGTTTGGGGATCTGAGGAGAATGGGGAGGGGAGAAGAGAAAGAGGGAAAACAATAGAAAAGGAAAGAGGGAGAATAATAAAATGGGCTTAATGAAAGAAGATCATGTTATACATGCCTGTTTTGGGGTTTTTTTTCAAACACAAACTAATAAAAGTTACAGTGGCGGATGCTTTTATAGGCTGCGTTAACTTCCAGTTGATATGATGTTTATACAACTATTGATAATCAAAATACAAATAATTTATATTTATTAACCTAAAATTAGCAGCTTTACCTAAGTTGGTAATATAGATTGTGCTTTGTTTGTTTGTTTAGATTTCATTTTAATCATAAAAAAAGATTTAATATTTTGCAGTTTGTCAAAAAAGTTAAACCCTTACGGTATTTTATGAATCTTCACGCACCAAAAGCTTGGCTTTGGGTAAAAAAAAACCCAAAAAATTTGTATCTATTAAATTATTTCGAGGGAGAATAACAAAAATTGAAAGCTAGAAAGAAAGAAGACGATTTATAAGCTTTTTTAAAAAAAAATTTCACTTAAAGGTGTAATGTGCAACACAGTTGATTGTTGAGTCTCATTCCCGGGTCGTCAAATACTGACGCTTTGGGTTGGTGGCCAGCCCGACCGACCAGCCCAAAGCGTCAGTATCTGACGACCCATGAATAAGAATCAATATCTTAGAAATTGCTCCTTTAATGAAAAAGAAAGAACATTTCTGCTTGAAAATAAATAAATAGAAATAAACAAATACCAAGAACTTTAAAAGTTGCTCAATAGGCAAGTTTTCTGTCTCAATTTTCAGTCTTCCATATTGTCTTTTGCTGCTGTGAAGGGAATCTCTGAATATCCTCCTTGTAGGATTTGAAAACTTCTGGCTTTGGAGACTTCTAGTCTTGGTATCAAAAACGACACAGTGGCAGACGGGAATGTCAGTCATGAACCGGCTGAACGCAACTCAGAGAATGAACACATTTTGTCTGCGACTGATGTCTCGTGTGTAAGTTTCTAAGATGCTATGATCACATAAAAAAGTCAGTACATTTGGACGTCAGGCAGGTGAATGTCACACTGTTCCCCTTTTTCCGATATAAGCGTAATACTACAGATAAATGCTTTGATATTTGATGCTTGTTTGATCACGCACGCCTCCAAATTTTAAAAATACTTACTTTACTGTGATGTGCAGCAGCAGCTTTGCCAACATGGCTATGACTGTCAGTATGAGAAGAGCAGCCAGCGCATAAATGGTCCACACTACAGAGAGGGAGCGACACAGTAACAAGACGTCAGATATCTAATCATGGTAATGAAAAAGAACTGAGCAGGCGGAAAGGATTAGCAAGAAAAGAATTATTCAAGCACTGCTGGTGCACCTGTTAGCAGTGTTTAGCCAGCAAATTGTTAGGGAATATTGATGCATTATCATCACATCTGTTTTCTTCTGGTTGAGAAATACATCAGATAGCCCTTTGAGACAGAGTGCTCAGAGTTTGGAAAGAATACTATTTCAGTGAAGTTATAAAAAAAACACAGAACACTTCAGTCCACCCTGCGTAGCTTCAACAAGAGGCCTGATTGTTATCAGTAGGGAATCCCAAAGTAACTTCAGTTATGAGTCACTGACAGGGAAAAAAAAACAAGCATCACGTGGAATTACTGCTTTGTAAGATTATAGGAAGTGACGCTGGGCTGACACTGATTTTAATACTTTCAGAGAAACCAGGTCATGCTAAGTGAGAGCTCTAGCCGAGAAACCTCGCACAACGCCCCTGCAGAGGTAGAGAGAGGTGCAGAGGGTGCAGTGTGTCATGGGTGTCTACATACTAGCGTTGTGGCCAGTGGTCTCGCCGCGTCCAGCCCACTGACCTGGCATGTTGTGCTCCGGTTTACCAGGGCTGGACGTGATCACGTAGAGGATCTGGGAAGAACGTCCGTTTGAGGTGCTGTTGGATCTCTCGGTGACGCCGCCTGCTAGCTGGGGCCCTGCCGTGCTGGAGATGTCCTCTCCATCATCCTCGTCATCTCCTTCAGCCTCCATTGTTCTGGTGTCTTGGCTTTTCAGTGCTGGAAACAAGAACAAAATGTCCAACATTCACTCTCTTTTAGCCCCGTTCTTCGTCTGCTGGGGGGAAAACCTGGCTCTTTAGCAGCTAACTGCTCCACTATGTTCACTATGTCTAACTGCCGACTGTGTCTGTCTCCCGTTTGGTGCTCGGCAGGTAGTGTACAGTGCGTTTTTAGAGCTTTTCCACTCAAAGCAGCTACACGCCGCTTTAAAGTCCAGATGAAACAGCATTTTCGAGAGTATCTAGCTTCCATATTGTGACGAATTTCCAAGTAAAACAGGCTAGCAGGCAGGGCATAATGTTGGGAGGGATTTGAAGTGCAAACATCCAAACAGCTAGCTAACTAAAGGATCTCAGCTCTGTGCCGTTGCTGGTTGAAATTGGTTGGTTTACAGGAAGAAAACATGAATGGATTTTGATATAAGGATACAAAGATTTTTAGTTTTTTTAGTAAGTAGGTGCACAATATGACCGGGGATGTGATCTAAAAGGTTCAGAAAGCATTTTTTTTTAAAAATTTCATCTAGACTTTAAAATTTACTAGATACTTTTCTATTTGTCAATAACAACAACACTGTTGCTAAGCATCATCACATTTTTCTATATTACAGTTACTGCAAATTGTCGACAGTAAGTCGTTATACAGCTCTGTGTGATTTGCATGTAATTATCCATGAATGTTACAAAAGAAAAAAGAAAAAAGGTGATAATAAGTTTAGGGGAGATGAAAGGGGCAAAACTTTGATTTGCTTTAATATTTTCATGATTAAAGTAAATATATTCATTTTGTACACATTGCAATTCATAAATGATTTCCTTTTAAAAAACAACTACATCAGCCTTAGCTGGAATACTGTTATAGTTCTCTCTAATGTCGCCTTATCGACAACCTAACTTATCGCCTCTTGGAAATATGACTATTTCTTTGTGTTATTGGCTTTCATGGCTCCCAGGGAGGGGAGTGGTGAGTGGTGCTTCCTGTGCCAGAGACACAGAAGAGGAAAAGGTCTGCCTTGTTGACATCTTGAGCTACAAGTTGAGCACACACGTCACTTAACGGCCATTTCATTTTTCCTTGTGGGTAAACTGAGCTGTGGCAGCGAGCACGCAGTAATAGGATACATCATGTTGATCATGTTGTTGAAAGTATATACAGCAGAGTCACGAGTGAATATTTAATACTAACAACATTTGTTAAGAAACAGATCGACTTTGCAAAAACACTCAAGCGTGCTGTAAACATGTGGTGTTGAGAGCTTCTCTGTCTGCCCAAGACATGATTCAAAAAAGTGTTTGCAATAAATTCTGTTTGCTTTAACCTGCTTACAAAACCAGATGGGTAGAGTTTGCTTCATAAAACAACAGTGCCAGAGAGTGTGGACTATTTCAAATCATTTATATGTTCCAGAAGAAACTGGAATGTGTCATGCTGATATTTATGGGTCTCATTTGACTCACTTATTATTATTTCTTACATCTTAATTTGTAGTTTGGTTTGGTGACAAGATTCATCTCTGAAATCTATCAGCAATTTGTGGTTGGAGATTGCAAATAGGATCTCTCTCTCTTGAGACTAGTCCTAAGTCGGTAGGAAGCAAACATAATAAAGATATTGGTGATCCCAGATTAATAGAATTATAGTTACGAGCTTGGGGCCAAAATTGTCAGTCCTAACTTTAAGATGTCTAAATCTTTTGCTGAAAACCTTTGAGCGCTAAAAATAGGTCCCAAGTCTGAGAGGAGTCAGAGGGAGTCCAGAGGACTCCTAAATTACAAGGACCTGCTCACAACCAGCCATGTTTTAGGAAACTACAAGGATAACAAACAAATTCATGAAACACCATGTCATTCTTCGCAACACGGTCAGTCCCACTCATATTTAGGAGAACCTCTTGTGTCTCACATAGGTCAAATCAAACACCCAGAACTACTTATATTTGATCAAGGCCTGTTCCACTCTTCCATGGATGTTATAGGGGCATGGGCTTTTTCTTTTCTTTTCACATAATATCTCAACCTGACTGTGATGTTCCCAGATCTTCCCACATGTTCCCCATTTGCAAACAAAAATGGCATGCTTCGAACCCGCTCAGCTGAAACGCTCTGCCACTGTCATCTGAGAGCGTTTATCCTAAAACGATCGTTTCGACCATGAAACATGCCACAGACGAGATATTAGATGTATCATTTTAAGCCTCGTCTTTCTCTTTCAGCTTTCTCCGTACTTGAGCTGCTATGTATTTTTTCTCTCTCTATCTTTCTTTTAAAAAAACTTTTTACTTCAGGAGGTGACCTTTTGTCATATCATGTCTGGGACTCAATTTCTTGGCCACACGATGCCTCACACAAAACAAGAACCAGGCGGTGAGCGGAAGAGATTGTGCCTGTCAGACGTCAGAGGATTCTGACCTTCGAATATTGTTTTTACTGTAACGCCGCCGGGCAAGAAATATGACACAGGATTACAAATGGGGGCCGAGAGGGAGGAGAGGGGACAGATTGCCTCCCAGTGTAGTGAGCTGCAAGTTTGAATGTCACCTACGCTGATTTATATGAGAGTGTGCTTCTCTCATGCCACCAGACATTAATCTATTAAATTATTTTTGGTGCGTTAAGACAATTCACTCTAAGACTCCCTCTGAGAGAACAATAGATGACAGCTTTTCTTTTTCCACATTAGTGTTTTTACATTTTCTACATTAGTTCAGAGAGATAAAAAAATGTCTTTACTGTGACGCTTAATTTCAGTGGGCTGTATATCTGCTCTACAGTCAAACCATGCTATCAGAAGGCACGATGCATAGCATCACAGTAATTTGTATGTAGGTGGCATAAAAACTTGCCATGCAATTCACCAAGGAACACGCTCTGAAGAAGCGAACCAGCCTGCTGCAGCTTGATAAAAGAGCGAGTTCCTAGAAAAACAAAACATTATTTAAATATGCCGTATCACCCAGGGCTGTGAGGCATTGACTAGTAAATTGAAAGAGAAAACGGCCTGCCAGTGGTGTGACAACTGCAGCACCACAGCTAACAGGTGCTGCTATGCAAAGCTTCATCGCGGAGCCAGCAAATGTGGCACGTGGTGGGTTTGAAGGGGTACTGTAGGTCAGAACGTTTGCTAAAACTCAAATCCAACGTCAGAAGTGATAATCTGTCACATTTTACAAAAACATCCTTCTTTCAAAGCACTGCTAGAACCTTTCTCACCACATATACCAAAAAGCCAGCAAAATCTTACCTTGGTAAAGCAGAGCAAACCCCTGGGCCTGGTTGGTGCGGTCGGAGAAGAAGTACAGGATGACGAAGTCGCCCGTGACATTCACCAGTTCCCGCGGCGGGCTACGCCTGTCGAAGCGCGCCACCACCTGGTTGGTGTAGCCGTCCAGTAGCTCCACCATGTCCGTCTGGTCAGAGATGTCAAAGAAGGTGAAGTTGAAGAGGATGGCGGCTGACCCGGGGACCTGGATAGTCCAGTAGCAAACACGGCCAGCCCCGTACTTGTCGGGGAAGTCAGGGGAGTAGATCACTCCTGATGGAGAGGAATAGTTTCCACCACAGGCCCCCACTCGGGCTGCAAGGAAGAGCATAAAAAGAGGAGAAAATGGTCAGTGATATTTGCCATCAAATTGTGGGTTATTCTTGGTACTTTGGTGTTGCTACATTTAAGCATCATGCATTTGAGTTAAGAATTGCATACTTATATATTTATCTGATGTTCACAAACTATTTGGACCTGTACAGGTAACATTTTCTTCCACAATAATCCTGTTTTAATGCGTTATGTATCCGTATGTTTAAGGCCAGTCATTGTTCTTCAAAGAGGCTATTGTCTTTTTCCTTATAAAGTCCAATATACAGCTATAATTTGAAGCAGTACATTGATTTTAAGCCTACTCAAGTTTAAAAACACCACACAGAGGGGATGCACCAATCTGATAAACCGGATCCGCCCCAGTACTGACCTTATTAAATGGATGGGGCATGCGCCATGATGTGACTGATCCATATTGCCACTGATCCATAAAATTCAATGTTCCCGCTATCGGATACAATTTTTTGGGCGCAGCTGGCTTCAACTTTCAGTGCCACATCAATGGCTGACCAAATGATTGCAATGAGTTGCAGTGTGGTAAACAGAATTTTAATTTGAGGGAAAAGTGCGGTATCACATTGGTTCTTGGTCTCAGCATGTGCCTCGAGTCGAGGTATCGGAATTGGTTATTGGGAAAGAAAAAAGCTGGAATAGCGCATAGTAATTAAATACTTCAATATTTTAAAACGTAAGTTAGACAATCTCCAATTGAAAAGCTGTTAGGTGCTACCAGATAATAATTACACATTTAATATTGTAAACTATTATTTTAAGTGTGAATGTCCAGCTGAAAGCTGCAGGTCTGATCACAGGTGAGGAAAAGACGGCTGTTGTTGACAAGGAAATTTACTACTGTGCCTTCTGGAGGTGAACCGGGGCCTACTTTAACGAAACATATATGTTCACATGACAATACCAATGACAGACCCGTTGCCAACTTAGGTTTAAAACAAACTGCAGGTACGAGCAACAGAACTTATATTACTTTGGAAATCTTAAAATCAAAGTTTGTTGTCCTGTTTTTCCGAATCACAGCACAGATGTGAAAAGATCAGAGAGTCAAACTCGGAGCGACACTAGTTAACACTCACTGTCAAAGATGATAACCCAGCCGTCTCCACCGCAGGGCTGGGTGTGGTCGCCGAAGCAAACGTGGTTACACTCCTTGCTAGGCGACTCGCCGTGGTTACGCTGGTCCACTTCGTTGCCACAGAAACAGGCGTATCCTGACTCCATCCCGGCAAGCTGTAAAACACAAAAGGAGTTATGCAAATCATTGCAGCAGCAATTCAAAACAAACTTTGGGCAACGCTTCCATAATGCTATTCATTATAAACGCATTTGGCATGGGTGCCAGTGAGGAAAACACTGAAGGAGTTTAAGGACTGAGGGGACAAACTTTGTGTAATAAAAATGAGGATTTTGTCCTTTCTTTATACTAAAAATATCAACAAGGGCTTCTTTTTCCATTAAATTATACACAATTACATAACTTTGCAAAGAAATAAAACAAGTTTTTAAATGCCTAACACATTCAAATAAAAGTCACTTTATGGGTTTTATTCTCTGTCTTTGAAATTAAAGCGACTTGAGTCTAAAGGGTTAAGCGCTAATTGCTCTTTCTTTCATGATTACAAGATGCTGTGTCTTGAATCTGGACAACCACAACCTCTCAGCTGATTAGAAGCCTCCTTTCAAACGCACAGCTGCACACAGGGTGTAGAAAATAAACCTTTCTGAAATGGCACCTCTCTATCTTTTAAACCCAAACTGTTAGTAAACTGTTCCTGAAAGCGTCGGGAGCGGGAATGTGAACGTCAAAAACCTTCACACATCGTGACCTCGTCAGCGCTGGCTGCTTGTTCTCAAAAGAGCTATTGTCCTTCATTCAAAAGGACACCATTGTCCAATTTTCAAGCCCTAAATGAATTCACACAACTGAAGGTACTGCATCATTTCCCACTCTGCGTCTTTTCTCATGGAAAAGGAATTTATCAAGCCTCCACTCTTGCCAAGATCTATCCAGCTACGTCCCTGTTGCATTATTCTCTCTGATGAAGTAACACCAACGTGAATACTTCTGGCGGAGCAAACAAGCGATGGATCGCTGTCTAACTCATCAGGCATGCTCTTTGTCAAACAGTCACACGGGATCAGCACTTCTGAGCACTGACGTTTCACATGCGCATTAAGGACAGTGACAGTCCAAGGGTAGGCAGACGATGGCAATCTGCCGCCACTTCCTGTAACATCTGCTGATTTGAGAGGGGTTGGGGATGGGGGGCTGTCAGTATCTGTCAGTGCAGATGGAGCCGAACTGGATCTGCTGAGACAGAAAATGAACACCTGGCACTGTTTATAGCTGGGACAGTGGCATGCCAGACTCAGAGATGGGGAGGAATTCATTGAAGAGGAGCTGCGCACTGGGCTAATAACCATTCATTTCCAGCTGTCAGCCTTGATTGTTGTGATGATTTGTCATGCTGGTTGGTTCGAAACAGAAAGCTCGATGGCTGAACAAGGAGGGTATAGATTGCACTGGGCAACATGGTAATAACTGCCAGTAAACTGCCCAAAAATGATTTACATAATGGCTTGACTATTGGAAGAGACAGTTTGTGTCCATTTTATACGGATAATTGACTGGACACTTTTTCCTCCAGCGAGTAGACACATTAAAACTTTTCCAGTACAAGTGCCAGGATAAAGAATGCACTACCTACATTTGAGTCTTTCTTCTCCTTCAGTTTCAAGTGTTTTCTCCAACAGAAGCTGCCAGCTTTAACTGTCAGGAAACCGAGTCAAAATATGACGCTGAATATCTTTTGTGCCACAGTTTTCTTTATGCTTTATACATTTCTGCTTTAACTTTAAAGCTCACCTTGTATCTCTGCTTCCTACAGAAGCTAATACAGTTCTGGATGGTGAGTTTGTTGGAGGTCTCGCTGGTGCCGGACAGAGTGGGCGGGTCACCGCTGTCTTTGAAGCAGCCCAAGTTTCCGGGCACTGTAGGGAGACAAGGGGAGGGTGAAAAGAAAAGAAAAAAAAGAAGATTACACACAGCAACTTAGATGCAATCTGTATCACATGTGGACTGTTATGGAGCATTTCCTGTACAAACATCATGGGGGCTTTTTGACATTTAAATTTTTTATCCCATTTTCCTTCTAGATCCGCTGCAGGGATCAGTCCCTCGTTGGCATTTTAAGAAACATACACTATGAGACATGGACCCTTATGTGTCTCACGGCAAAATCACGCTCGTCATTGAAACACAACCCTCATTTCCTCATAGACCCGTCCCCAAAAGAGCAATCTATGGTGACACACTCAAGAAGTATTCAGGCCTCTGTTTATAAATGTTTTGATGTGAATTGAGGAGGAGGCGAGAGATAATGGAGGACAAGGAGGAGGAGGAGAGAGGGAAAAGGTGTGAAGGGGACAGGGGATGTTTGAGTCATAGTGTGCGTGTGATGGTGGAGATATTGAATTTTTTTTAAGTGTGATGTACCAAGAAATGGAAAGCATTGTTATATTCCGCCTTTACAGCGGGTGCTGGCAACATCTGGAACCTTAGCTCAAAATTCATTAAACAAAGTTCTCGGTTTTGGACTACTAAGTGCGACAAACTTTGGTCACAAAACGGTGGAAGCAAGCAGCAATTACACACAACTTCTACGTCTCAATTTTATTTTTATATTTTATACCCTCGTGGCTTTAACCCTCGTTGCTGCCAATCATATTAAAATGTTTGTTTGTTAGGGATGCATGACACAAATAGGCCAACAATCGCAGATGGCTCACAGACCAGACAGACAGATGGAAGATGGATGTTGACATCTTCCCAGATCACATTCAAGTCAGACGGATCAGTCCGCCTCCACAGCGTATTCATCAAATACTATGCAATCTCTCAGAATCCTGTGCAGTGATTACACACTCCAGAGCCTTTAAATTCAACGCATCAGCTCAGGATGTGTCAACAAAGCCTCCAGCAGTCTATATCCCACTTGTGATTTGTTTCTCGTTGTGATTCACACAGCATTACTCTTGTTTCATTTCCAACTTCTCAGGCGAAACGAATTTGACAAACAGAAGTAAATTTACAATCTGAAAGTCATTTCCACAGCAAGTATAAAAAAAATCCCCCACCCCCCTC
>JBBPCS010000386.1:13184744-13203458 GCA_037974645.1 Hollardia meadi
CTCTTCTCTTCTCTTCTCTTCTCTTCTCTTCTCTTCTCTTCTCTTCTCTTCTCTTCTCTTCTCTTCTCTTCTCTTCGATGATAATATAGGCTACTGGATATTTTCGGGTTTTTCGACTGGTTAGAAAGAACAAGCAACTCAACTCTAGGAAACCGTGATTGGCATTTTCCACTACTACTAAAACAATTATCGATTTGGCGACAAAATAATTGGCAGAATCATCAGTGATGAAAATCACTGTTTTTCTTGCAGCCTTAATAGGGAGCAGTTTCAATTAAAAACAGGTCAAATAACATTGTTCTGTGCATTATATATGGAAAGACTCATTTCAGCGTTGTGGAATGGAAATTTTAACAGCAATGTTGGGAAGGCAGCAGAAATCTCAGATGTCTTCAATCTTAGCACACAAAACTAATTGATAAAACATGTTCTTTAGTAAACCAATCCTTTAAAACTAGTATTTTCCAGTGAGTACACACCTCAATTCTGAAGCTAAATTTAGGGGATTTGTGTCTTGGACCCTGATGAACAGACTGTTGGCAGCAATGTGACAAGAAGAAGGATGATGATTTTGTCTCCCTCCTTGACATCAACACTGAGTCACTGTTTGCTGTCGGGATTGTTCTCTTCAATGCCAAAATAATCTCTGCCATCGCTTCGTTCATTCCATTAATTAATAACAAAACACACTTGAAGCACAACTACTCCTGTGGGGGACACAGTGAGTCAATGCGATTACTCAACCAAAGCATCTGGTTGTTGTCTGAAGTTGGTACGATCCGGCCAACTACCCCCCACACGGCCACATCAGTGTCTATATGATCCACATCATTAGTGGTTGCACACACAACACAACACACATTACAGTGTCACTCTCTGACCCCAGCAAAGCTCTGTTAAAGTTGGCTCCCCGTGACAAATGATCGCCTCTGGCTCCATCTGTCCCAGTAACAACCCCCCAACCGCCATCTTCTCTCAACTCCTATCCTCTACACACCCACACACCTGTATACAGGCCCCTGAGCTTACCCGTGTTCAAAGCCAAGATAAAAGCCAACGTTTACATCCAGCCACCTGCACATAACCAGCAGCCACAGTAGCACCACAACCCCTCCTCCTCCGCCTCTCTCCGCTGACACACATAGCCATCATCCATCTTGCTAGGCCTCCCGGGTCTTTAATTAGGCTGCGGGTGGGTGACACCCTCTGGAATGTTTATTGTAACATCGCTCAGCTTTATCTTCTTTAGAAGAAAGACCAAAAGAGAAGGAGAAATAATAGAAAACAGACAGAGAAGCAGAGAAAGGATGAGAGGTAGATGGGAAGTGTTTATGTGCACACCAACATATTTATCAGGACTACATCAGAGTAAAGAGGTGCATTACAGAATGTCACAACTTGGGTCTCATGGTTATATTTTGTCCATCCTTTCTGTCAGTTATGATAACTCTGTACTCACAAAGTAATTGCAGAGAGATTTGGGAACACAGAGACAATACTGCTACAAATCCAACAGGAAACAGGAAATCAATGTGAGCACACATGTCTAATAATCCATCAATGCCCAGTGAGCACACCTATGATAACTACGTTCAAAGGTCAAAGTTAAACCCAGAAAGTCTGTTAATATTGATGGATGTTTACAACGGACAGTTTGGTGGGTAGTCGGTTTACTGTTTGCCTTTTTTTTTCTCCTTGCTAACATGGGGGTTTGTTCAAAACATGTATCACCGACTGCTTGTGTTTCTTGTCCTGCCAGGTTTCTTTTTTAGCAATGTCCCCGTGCTCCGAGATCTTAGTTAACTTGGTGAGTACAATCTCATGACAACAAATAAGAATGATGTCCAAAACCTCCGAAAAAATAAATAAAGCCCAAACTGTATCAATTCAACCTATCCTTTTATACCAGCACAGATGAGTGCATGACATGAGAATTTTAGAAATAATTTATTAAACTAGATTATCCTCTCAGATGACAGTTGATGTGATTACTTTGCATTGGTTGTTTTGTTTGTCTGGTTTGAACAGAGGGGAAGAGGAGGAGTAAGAGGAGGAGAGCATCAACCCAGCAGCCTGATGTGTCTTAACCACAGGGCACTTCCTGTTTCTTGCCCTTGTCCATCAGCCTCAAAGGGCAAAAATACGGAGGGCCTTTCCAAACCAAACCAAAAACCAAACCCAGAGCATCTCGACCCTTGTAAACCAGAGCCTGGTCCCTCCATAAGTGATCATTCCATTTTTGGGAAATCCTATAAAAGGAGCTGATTTATTGGGTGGCACAGTAAAACTTATTTGAAACAGGGATGCAGCAGTGCTGAGCAGTTGTAGAAAAATAATGATAAAGATGATATATTGGCTGTGATTTAATCAATCAGATTTCATTTTAAATATCTTGAAGCCCCAATGAGGTCGATTCAATCGATACAAACTCCACAGTCACACAAATAAACACAATGATATTGGCTGATGCAAGAACATTACTGCACAACCAAACATGTTAAATACTTAAAGCTGTTAATATTTTTTTCTTTGCAGCTATTGCATTGAAGAAGTAATAATTAATTTAGTGGCCACTTGGAGGCAGTGAAACAAGCTGTAAAGACAATAGGAAAGTATTGTTGATATGTAAATTCATATATAAAGTTGTTGTAGCAAATGTGTTAGCAGTTACATTAGCATACATTCATTCATTCATTCATGTTTCTGCCACATGATGAATATAAGTCCAATATGTGCCTTTCAGCTACTAAATTCTCCACTATGTTTACCAGCTAAGGGCTAGCTGTGTCTCTGCTGTGGTTCTGGGTAGGCAGTGAAAGCAGCTGCTGCTGAGGCTGAAAACATGGTTCATGAGAGCAGTGAGACTGTAGAACTGTCAAGTTTAGGGCAGTGAAACCAAAACAATGAGCTGAAAGACACTAAAATCCTCCATTGAAATGATTCTGCTGTCGCTTTAAACTACCTTTAGATGACCTAGTGACTGGTACATTTATAAGTGTACCGCTTAATATGTAGCCTGGCTTCTTACAGTGCATCTGCTGAACATCCATTCTTCACTCACTGGAAGACTGTGATTAGTATAATAGAATAAAAAGTTTTCTTTTACTGATTTACCCTCTACTGCCTATAAAGATAAGGACGTCACACCATCACCATTACAATAATCACTCTTCCAAGTCAGTAATTCGCATTAAGTCATCACAGACTAGGACAAGAGCCAGCGATGCTGCTCTTCGAGCCATGAAACAATGTCCTCACCCAATGTGCCGGTTTGTGGAAATTATCCTGAGATGGATCTCTGTGGTGGGCTGACAATGACAGCACATCAGGCTCATACTCAAGAAGAACATCAGTACTATTTCATATCTAATATGAAATAAAGCCATAGAGCTCAAATAAGGCCTCTAAACAACAACAATAATACAAGTTTTCTCTATTGGGCTGGACTGACACTTGATACAAAGCTTGACTATCTACTTGGGAATAGTTGGCCCTGGGAAATTAAGAAACCTTGTTTTGCTGAAACAGACGAAGTGATGAGATGAAGTGAGAATCTTCATCAACAAAGTGATGCATTGTCTTTTAAGAGTTGTCTGGAACCGGTCTTCAAAGAACTGTAGAAAGTGGCCAGCACATTAAATCAACTTCAATCCAAGTGCTCTTTCTGAGCACAAACAACTTCAGGAGGGGAAAGGGGGGTAGCCTTGTGGGTTATATTGAGGCCAGACTTGTTTTGACACTGCACCTCTTTTTTTTCCACGTCAAACTTGACAACATTGCAAACATCCTCTGATGGGATTTTGGTTTCATCGATTCAGGAAATGCGATGTGAGAACCACAATCGACCACATGCAAAGTCTAAACTGCTGATGAGAAACAGTTTGAGGATGCAAACTTTGGTATGGCTACATTGTTTATAACAGTTGACCTAAATGAAGATGAAAAGCATCTTGACGCCGCATTTCATTTCAGCAGCTAAACATTTTGGTAGTCGAGTGAGGAGACACAGGTTCCATAGTGTCATAAATCTACAAGGGCACACACCATGAACCAAGTTTCAGACCAACAGAACAGGAACAAATGTATGTTTGCAGGTTTATGGTTTTAAGCTTTCAAGAAGGCCGTCCCTTGCACAGTCGCTGCTAATATACCATGTCGTGCTGATGTTTGGCAGGTCTCCCACTACATCTCAGTCCCAATTCTGAAATAATACTTGTGAGGGGGAAACTGTGTCCTCTATCCAATCCTCTATGCAATCTTCTAACAGTGGTCAGAAGGCATGACAAATCCTTGGATTCAAATCACATTGAAACTGGAGAGGAAAAGCAAGTTGGAAGATTTTAGATCCAGAGAATTACATTCGGCTGCACAGTACGAAACAGGAGTTGAAGCAAGAGATTACTGTAGGTTGTATCTGAATTGCATACATTACAATGTGTTACATTCAGTGGTGGACTGGCTGTCTGAAGAGCAGGGGCAAAAAAAAACAAAAAACGACATCAGCTTCATGTGGAACACAAATATGCAGAAAGTGGTAATGCATATGGAGTAACAGTTCCAAACCCAGGTTAAGATTAAAAATGTTTTAGTATGTGACTCATATTTTAAGTACAACTACTCTCCTCTCTAATAAAAACACACAGGGAACTTTTAACTATTTAGCCATTTAGAGGCACATGCAGGCCAACCAATTTTCTAGCATGTAGGGGGTTTTCTCCACTGAAAGGGTACTCTAGTTGGCACTTCCCCACATTTTCTTGCACATTGGGACCCTGTAGAGAGCTCTTCATCATGTTTTGTCTAACATAGCGGCAACCAACTGGGCAATTCTGGGCCCTTTTTGCAAAAGTGAAAATACAGTATTGATCGCAGTAGCTCATACTCACCTACACCTGTATAGTGTACTGTATTATTTATATAGACAGCCACTATTTACTGTTACCCTACGGTTATTTATGTATAGCATGTTTGGGTTTTTTTAAAGATTATTGAAGAGTGGACAGGAAAGGGGGTAGAGAGAGAGAGAGGGGACGACACTCAGCAAAGGGCCGCAGGCAGGAGTCAAACCGGCGGCCGCTGTAGAGGACTGATAGCCTCAGTACATGGGGCGCCCGCTCTAACCACTGAGCCATAGGGCGCCCCTTATGTATAGCATGTTTATTCCTACATAAGCATTGTCAAAACCACTACACAGCACACTACAGGACTGCTCAACAGTTCAGATGACAGCACAGAAACTCCTCTATCCTTCAATGAATACGGATAACAAAAAGTTAACCTGATGATGCTGTGGCTGCTATGTCTTCTCAATTAGCGCACGTCTGAGGTATATGAATACTTATGAGCTCTTTGACCTTGTCGGTTCAGGAGGAGAGAACAAATGATGTGAACACAGTGCTGAAAATTCATAATAAGATTGAAAGATAAAAAATAAAGGGCCTCGAAGGCCCCCGAATCGCACATTCACAAGCAGATATATGCACAGACACAAAGACGAACACTACATGATACCACAAGTAAGTGTGTCTAGACAGTAAACACATTCTAAGGCCTCCTGGGCCTTACAATGTGGGCTAACAAGATAAAGACTAAGTGCAGAAGCCTTGAAATGTCTACATAAACAACTGTGAGTTTGTCATCTCATGCACTCATTAAAATCAATAGGATATAAACTGAGCAGACCAACAACCCACTTGCACTGTGTGTTGCAATCGCTGAATATTAAGATGTTTCTAATTAAGGCGCTAATGTCAGTAAATGAAAAAGATGAGACAGAGGCAAGTCTGCACTTGTACAAACTGATATAGTTTCATTTGAAAGACATGTACACTGTATGTGTGTGGTGTCTGTGTACTACTGGTGGGACCTCTATGCAAACCCACACACAGACACACACAAACAAATCCTTAGATGAAACTCCACGTACACAGAGCAGGGATTTAATTCCTTCTTTATCGTATCTGTGCATCGGACAAGTTCCACAGTGCGTGATAAGAAGAAAAAAGGGGGAAAACACAAAGCGGGGAGGAATATGTGCCTTTTGAAGTTGTCTTTCTTCTTGGAACTAGCTTTGGCGTAACGTGGCTAGTTAAGCAGATCATTAAGTGTAATGGTTTGGGAGGATTGTGAAGTTTTATCTCTGATGGCAAGAACAAAGTTCTTGATGATCTGGGGGATTCTGGAGCTGGATTTGATGGGAATTCCCATGCCTGCTGGAACAGTTTACTTGTGCTAACAGACAGGTGCTATCATCAAACTAGAGTCAAGGAATTACTCACTCAGCTTTACATACTGAGACTTAAAGTATATCGGGATAAAGTTATTCTTTGGCAGATTACATCAAGTGATTGAAGATCCTCCCTCGGATAGACGGCCTTATTATAATGTCTGGCAGCGACATGTGACAATAAATTAATGACTTGAATAAAAACATTTCAAATCATGAAAAAGAAATCTATTTTTGTAAAACATGTTGCTGAAAATGCAAGAGACGCCAAACCCTAAAGGATTGATTGCCTTGGCAGCTCATTAAGTAAATAAAAGACCACAGAACAATAAAACATGCTGTACACTGGAACTGATTGAAGCAGTTGAACATAAATCACAAGGGTTGCAGGTTGAGGCTAACTTTGGTTCAAAAAAAAAGAGGGAGAGAGCTACGGAGAGCAGTGAGGCAGGGTCACAGGAATTTGTTTGTAAGGAATGAACTTCTTCAAAGGGAAACAAACAACCAGGACAGAGCACAATTTCATCTTGGCTTGCTGTGAAGAAATGCCACGATGCACATCTTTATTCATGAAAAACAGTTGATCCGTGCATGAAAGATTCTGAAACGTTTTGTACTCCTTTCAGCCGAAAAATCAGAGGGGAATGTTGTTTGAGGATTATCGCCACTAAAATGATTTCTCATCCTGAGAATGAGCTTTGAAAATATTTCCCCGCTAGGCTAATAAAAGGCAAATGCAAAACAATTATTTATTTATTTTCTCCTCTCACTTCTCTTTTGTTGGTGCCCTCCACCGCTTTGCATTTGAATCACTCCAAATCGGGAATTCGCCCAGTTCTTATGTTTATGAAAACACAAGTTTCCAAGAGCCTGCAGTGAATTTATATTTGGTACAAGCTGCGTAGTGCATCTCACTGCTTGGCAATGTGCCCCTCCACAAGCTTTCCATGGAGGTTTGTCCCCCCGGTTTCCACAGTGCCGACTGATTGATTTGCTCTTTAATGACTTCCTGTGTTGGGCATGGTCTAGGTCGAACATCTGTAAGGGTGGACTGGGCAGGCTGTGTCTGTTTTGCTCTGCTATGCTCATCTGTGGTGTTGTAAAGTAAGGTATCTGCCTTTTCTGTGGCCTGGGAGAATGACGTGCTCCATTATAAAAAGAACTGACTCCAATGAAAAATGAGCCTTAGTTCCTAATGGCCGCTGGTCGCTGAGTGGATTACGTTGCCTTAGGGGATGAAGTTCAGCCTCTGATGTTGATGACTGAGAAGGTGGAACGCTAGTAGCTGGCCTGTGAGTGATAAAGTTATTTTGAGTGTTAAAGTCAAGAGCAGTTTGTGTTTGAAGGGCCACTTCTGTGAGTCCTCACAGAAGGTTCAGCTTTGGGTCGTGCAGTCGACCTATGAGTGAGAGTTCTGCATGCCTGGCTCGCCAATAGTCGCAGCTCCAAATAGTTTGGTAATACTGATCTGAGTAAATTAAGTTAGTGAATATATATTCTGAATTTAGAGTCAAGGGCACTGAAGCAAATCACAGGAAATTGGAAAAGGAAAACAGTTATTAGTAATTATTATTATTATTTTTAATACAATCCAGAAAGTTAAATGATTGATGAAATTGACTAAAATAAATGACATTGGAGGTATATTAGAATAAAGGTGGTCATGTGAAATTAAAATATCTTATTAAGGTTTCAAATTACTTTCTTTTATATTTAAAATGCAAGATACCTACATTACGTAAATACCTACGTTGTCTTTTTTCCCCCTGTTTTTCATTGCATTGGCACATATACTGTACTTTGATATGTGCAAGAGATTTTTTGGTAATCTGTCTTTAAGCTAATGATTACCTGTGAACAATGTTTTTCAATTATCATTGTTCTATGTTTGGGAAAAGATAATTTAAAAAATAAAGTGTAAGAAAAGTAGAACAAAAAAAAAAAACCTTGTGTTTTTATCCACTTTAGGATTAGCTGACTTTGCTAAAATCATCTCCCCAACATGAAGTGTTCACGTTGCCACTGACAAACTCAAACACAAATCTCTGTGTTTGGGCAAACACCTTAATCCTGAAACCACCTTTATTTCAATCTACGCCTTAAAATTAGGAGTTAACATCAGAAGGAGCTGCTCAACCGTCAGGTATTAGGTGGTAAGGGACAAAGCACACCTGCAAAGCTGGAGTTGACATGAAACAAAAAACACCCCCAAAACAAAAGCCTCATCCAAAAGCCACTTCAGAAGCCTTTCTTCATAATCCAGGGATGTACAGCAGATCTGAGAAATGGAAAAAGTCCCATGTGAAAGCAACAGGCTTCCACAGAGCACATTAGCATTTACTTTTGTTTGAATTTGATTGAACTAATCACACCGGGTTGTTTGGATGATAAGTGAGCGTAAACATTCTGGATTAGAACAGGCCCCCACAGAGATGAAAACCCTCTACTTTCATCCATATGCAATTAATCAGCATCTGACTCTGCAAACAGACGCGGCAGCTTGCTCCATTGCTGCTCTTGTAAGCACTGACTGACACATGAAAGCAAGGAAATTTGCACCGATTTAGAGATTATACAGTGAGTGAGTCAAATCGGAGCTGATAATGTGGAAAGACCTCAGACAGTATCACAGAGGGAGGCGTACTCCTCCTTTGTGAGAGTATCAGAAGCCGTTTCATTATCAGGTGAAGTGCATGTGTACTTATTTATGCTCACAAAGAACGTAAATGTGTTTTTATGTGAAAAACAATAGGGTCCCAGGAGTCCCTGAGGCGTGATGGAGCAGCAACAGCAGTCAATGTCTGCAGGAGCAAGTAGAGCGTTGCACAACTGCTAGTTAAGAAAGAGTCGTCACACGCAGCCAAAAGAACTTCAAAGCCTCCCATGTCCAGCAGACCAGGTTATTTCAATTAGTCTCCAACAAGAACCCTTCTTCTTCCACAGATGGACCCCCACCTATCACTCCTAGGGACCAACCCCCCCCCCCCCCCCCCCAAGGGATTTGTTTTGAAAAAGGAGAACTGAGAGTCAGGTTCAAAGCAGAGAAGAAGACCACGGGGTAACATGAGATGACGGTCTGTCCAGCATGTGGCTGTACCAGATGATGTATGCCTGCTGGCTTGAACAGGGGATGATTCTGTATGTCTGAGCTACACACACATACACACATACACACACACGGGATCTTTTCATTGATTCTCTTTTTGATTTTTAATTAAAACTTTTATAGATGCATTCGATCAATTAGTGTCCTCAAATACAGATATGCAAGAGTGCAGAGAAAACTGAGAAAGTAAGTGTTAATACAGTGCAAAAAGGTGACCTGTATGTAACATTTGTGGATGTTTCTGGCTCAGTCACTCAGCAAAACCCTTTGTTTGACTGAAGGCTGCGAGCCCACACAAAGGCTGCATATGAGTTCAAAGTCTTTCAACCAAAAAATGATCAGGTTCGCTTCACATTCGACATGAGCATGAACACATCTGGTCCTATTTTAGACGGAACAGGAGAAGGGAGTGTCGACTGTGATGATGATATCTCTGTGTAGTATTTATACAATTCTCTCTCTAGCGAAGATCGGTCGTTCAGTCATGCAAAACGGGAATATAAAAACAATCGTGGCATTTTTCCTTTACTTCAGTACCCTCAATCCTCACCCCATGCGCCATTTACTGCGACCTGGAGGTTTTCCAAACTAAACAAGAGGAAAAACACGAAGCCAAACAACAAACTGAAAGCATAACTAGCGCCTGAGGTTTTTCTGATGAGGTCAACAGGTCAAGAGAAGACCTAATGAACAACACAACTGTGTATGATTTCCAAATTCTCTGCTCTAAACATATTTGTTGGTCTAGGCCACATAGTTGATGGTTTCAGTGTGGAGTGGTGTGATCCATAATCTGAAAGGACTTTGATGGTTTAGCAAGTTTGTTTTTGGACCACCATGTGGTCCAGTTTCTCCTTTTTCTCTCTGAAAACACAACAGAAAGAAGAGTCACTGAAACAACTTTGATAATTACCTTGAAAAAGCAACCAACTAAAAATAATAAGATATGTCTTTATTTCAAAGATGTTTATCCTCTCCTTTCCAAAGTTATTTTGGGGAAATAGCCATCTAGACTGCCTCCTACAGCTTCATGGTAGTTGAGTAAGTAATGGGGAACAAAAGTTTAATCAAAAACTGACTGCAGGAAAATTGTCTGACCTTGCATCGGTTCTTCGTCGCTCATTAGGGATGCTTGGAAACAGGGACATAAATGCTGAAGGGCAAATGTTCTAAGCCCTCCCATGGTATTTAAACTAGTAGCGCATTAGTCGGGTTTTGACATTATGTCCATCACTTTACAGTGAAGATAAACAAGCTCAGGTTGATCAACCTTTGAACTTAATCAAACAGTGACCATAATGCACTTTACTCAATCTGTACACCAGATATCACATTCTACTGTGTTTTTTGATATTGTGCAGTATCCTTACAAACCCAGGTACGCAAGTCTGTTGTAAACAATACTTGCACGTGCAATTTGTACTACAAAAAGAGTTGTTGTCGTTGATCTTGTCTGTACTGACCACGATCACTTCCTACTGCATATTTAATGCACCTAGAAGGGGAGAAAAATACACAGTCCTCACTCCCTCTCTCTTCAAACATGTACTGTACACTGTAGCTGAAGCTAAAGTGAGGCTTCAGCTGTTCAGCTGGAGACCAGGTTCTGTTATATCTTTTAAGGTCAACCTCAACTTCTCCATTTGCAGACACATCATGACCTCCTTAACCCATTGGATAAAAGATGGGGGGTGGGCTGTCTTCCATCTAGTAAGGACCATTCGACGTGCTACCAGTGGAGTAAATGCTATGGCATTTGATTGATATGACGTGTTCAGCCAAGGGCACACCAAATATCACCATATATGGGTTACGATGCAGATACATGAATATGTATCTGCAATAAAACGATAGATCCTCAAAAACCTCAAATATTGAGGACCAAAAATGTTTTGATATGTTACATGACCAAAACATATGGCCTATAGTTGCTGGTGATTGGTGACATCTGGGACAACTGTCATCAGAAGTTGAGAACATTTTTGACAATTTAGCTTCAGTGAAGTATAGACGGTGACAGTGGCAGCTGCAGATGGATGAGGAGTAAATACGATCAATGATGTTGTCCCAACTGGTGTCAGTGATGGTCAGCTTAAGGTCATCTCTCATCCTAGACAATGTTGGGGGATTGATGTTCTGAATAATATCGTAGAGTCTGGAAATGCGTCCATTGAAATTTACATCGGGCATTAAACAGTCCCCTAAATGGTGGTTAGATATAAGGAGGGGAAATGCTGTATAATGCTTCATGGCAAAGCTTCAAACCTGTAAATATCTAAAAAAAAAAAAAATTGACTGAGGGATGCCGAAGTTCTTAACCAATATATCAAATGAGTTGTTTACATAAAGAAGGTAGCTTTAAATGCAGGGTCTATCTGGGCCAGAGTAAAGAGAGGGTTTGAAATGGCGCCTAAATTGAAACCAGATTTTTCTAGTATTCTGAACCACAGGGTTGCTGACGTAATTATTCAATGATAGATTCGAGGGAAAGGGAGAGCAGGTGAAGGATACGGGTGAGACTGGTAGGGTTGAATTCAGTTCCATGATGGACCAGACAGGACCGACATCATCTTGTAATGCGGAGAGCCAAACGGACAGTTTAGTGATATCCGCCGCCCAATAATAATGTAGAAAATTGGGTAAAACCAGACCACCAGACAATTTCAAACTTTGAGAACATGTTTTATGGATTCGTGCAGTTTTCTTATTCCATATGAAAGTAGATATCATTTCGTCAAGTTTTCCAAAGACAAACTTTGGAAGACACCCAATTGATTTTACTATCTCAAACTGCTGAGGCTTCAGATGAAGTCTGTGTCATTTTTAGACAAAACAGGGACTGTGGAAGGGATCTCTTGAAGGCCAGTATGACCAACAGGATTGTTTACAGCAAGAAAAAAAAACCTGTTTCAATGAACACTGAAATGTTTTCAGACAGACTTGAAATATGTGAAATTATCCTTTCCATTCATATTGGATTTATTGGATTTTACTGATGAAGTAGACGAGGTTTTTGCGAACCCGATAGGTCACTTGTTACTATCATTCAATTCATACAATGGAGGAAAAAGTATGGATAAGTTTAACAGACGAAGACCCTGCAAGTTAATCAAATGTTGTAATGTCATATTGCAGGTGATTCTGTGTTTGCTGCTTCACTGATTTTAGGCATAGAGAGCTACGTGTGTTTAAAACTATTGCAGATATCACCCCCTTTGTCACTGTAAAAGCATCTTAAACAACATCCAGAAAGAGACATTTAAGTTGTTTACAACTGTCTGTGTTATTTATCAAGTTACAGCCAAATAATTACTAGTAAATAATACTAATATTGAAAATATAACAATGCCAGTGATGGTCACATAAGATATGAGCCAGTCAATAAAATGCCATCAGTAACAACAACTTTTACAACAAAGGGGGAGGGGGTATCCTAACATTCCACCCCTTGTAATATTAATCAATTCCACATGTGGCTTTTGACTATAATAATACACATGTGAGGTGAAAACCTAACAACAGTGACCTTCAACGCTAAGAAAAAGGGCAGAACTAAATTTTACTCAGAGACCACCATCAGGGAGTCACGTAATGAGAGTCTGACACGACGCTTCCAATCTCAGCATTAATCTTTGACCATTTATTGACTCGGGGATGATCATTTTTTAAATTCTGACTTGATTTTGAGAAGACTCATCATATGTCTTTTCAGATACACACGCGAGATTAAACTTCCTGGCATTTGGTGTTGACACTTTGCTAAATGTGCTCCCTCCCTCACTCCTCCAATCCATTTTGAACCAATTGCCAGGTTCAGACAAAGCCCCCCTAAATTTTTGATGTGGCATATAGTAGACATGATAGTACACACACACAAACAGTCTCACATCTTTTGGTGTAATGACTTTCTTGCTCCTGTGGTGAGACCTGTTGAAACCTGCCAAGTAACCCTAGATGGTGGAAAGTACCTGCAAGTCTGAGTCTGAGACACAGGGAACTGAAATGCAGGAGGCCTTCACCATCTACCTGTATCACACACACACATACACACACACACAGTGTTGTGTATTATCACCACTTCTTTCCACCAGACACACAACCCAGACATGATCCGGACGACAGTAAGACCCCCGCTACATCCACCCTGCTATGCCTCTGATGTTGAAAGGAATCAATGTGTCTGCACTTGTTGGTAGGGGAGTGAGTGTGAGTGTGTGTGTGTGTGTGTGTGTGTGTGTGTGTAATGTAAAGGAATGTAAAAGATTTCTCTTTAGGCATTTCAGCTACTGTACGCACAGTATGTTTAATGGCTGTGTGTGTGCCTCTATTAACAAGTGAACCTCTGTTACATCCGCAGACCTTTTGACACTCTTTGGCTCTTTTTACACCTGGCTTGCCATGATCAAGGCTTGAGGAGCAGGCAGGTGTGCTCCCTCCTCGCCCCTCACGGCTTGAAAACAGAGCGGTTTCATCACATGCCTGCCCCAAGTGCTGCTGCGAGTGGAAGGTGGCTCTCGACTCCTGATATCCATCTTTTTTCTTCCCCTGACGGAGTTATCGTGGGGGAAAGCCCAAGTGAAGTCTACGAGCCCATAAAACAAGCCTTTAATTTGCCTGTATACGCCCAGGAGCTAGCGCTGTTGTTAGCCTCTCGTTTATATGAACTGTACGATCCCACAGGGTATATGGGCTTATTTAGTTAGATCGGATCAGAAAGAAAATTTATAAGTAATGGTTAGGATGCTGAGACATGTTGCATATCAAACAGGCAGGTGGGCTTCTTTGCTTTTGTGTTTCTGTGTCTTTGTTGGCATAACAAAAAGGTTTTGACAATTGGGAGGAAATGGAAGGGGGAGAATACCTCCAGCTATGTACTGGTTTTCACGAGATAAACGCCTCCAACTTCAAACATATAATCTACCTATTCAGTGACAGAATACAAGATTTATGGGCAGTGGTGGAAGCCTACTCATCAAAAACAAGCTATTATTTATGTCATAAGTCAGTCTGATCAGTGGAGATGCTTCCATGAGAGGGAGAGCTGAAAGGTAGAATCTTTAAGATATTCATGAAAATCAAACCCTATTTTTGATATAATCTATATATTGCATATGGTACCCATTGAACTCATTTACATTCAGTAATAACATGTCTATATAGTAATTTTCCTTGTTAGTGGCAGGGTAAGCCATTCCCACACAGTATTTATCTTGCCTTCACACGCACGCACACACGTAACAATGCATGTAAATGTAGTCAAATGTTACTGTTTGTCATTTTATCTCATCGATATTAGCCTCACTGTTGTGTTGCAGCTAAATTGCACTGCTGCAGCTTTTCGTTCAGCTGGCGAAACACAGGGTGGCTTTTATTGTAAAGCAGTCACGGGACACGTGATGTGAGCGCTAACTGCTATCGTTCATTAAACATGCATTTACAAAACAAGACGTCTCACTTTTGGCAAGAAGAACCAGCCACAGCGAGTTGTTAGATGAAGAGCTGCAGGCATAATGTAACCACCTTCTTTTTTTTTTTACTATGCCCTGTTGTTGTGTGGAAAACTACTTGTGCCATGTGCGGCATGAAATCAGATCGAGGTGGTACATGGTATGATGGCAACAAAGCTATTATTAACTGTTTTCTTTGTGAAAACAACTTGAGCAACACCAGTTGCTCCTCTGTTGAATTTCCATCAAAGCAGCTGCTTAAGAAGTGTTTGCTTCCTCAGAATTCTGGCAACACCTGAAACCTGAAATTCTAAGGATTACAGTTTCAGCTAATCCTTCAATTAGATGCAATGAAAAATTTAAATATAGAGTTTTTAGTAATTTTGCCCCTTGTAAACTGTATCACAATTATTGTACCACCAATCTGTTGGGTAATGTCTTGACTTTTTTCAAACCCTCTGCTTACCAGGAACTAGGTATTCAATAGCCTAATAGAGGGCCGTGGGGGTAGTAAAATAATATTTATACTGTAGATAGAGAAGTCATAAAGTATTGGCTGGGTGATAAAAACAACATATGAATGCAACCTTTTGTCTGCAGCAGCAATCACTTCTAAATGTTAAAGCGCTGAAGAGCACTGTAAGTCTTAACTCTGATTTAATATTTGCTTCTTTTATATTCCTTGTTTCCTATATGGCATTTAATTGCACCAGTGAAACTAGGGAATCGATTTTTCTGTGAAGCAGATCATGTGTAAACCCACCTCTCTTGTTTCCTGTAGTGCAGTTTCATCATTACACCCATTGTGACCAGTGCTGAGAGGGAACCGACAGCGCCAAGTACGATCCCCACGTTATCATCTGTAAAAATCATACCAACACAGAATTGTTCACTGCTATCAGGCATTGATCCTTCAAAACAATCCATCATCCACAGCTTTTTTTTTTTTTTTATATCTGGATCAATACAAAGTCCAAAGGCAAGGGAAGCATTGATGTTAAAAGCACAAGCATAAGAGATCAATCAACCGTCACCGTTCCTTTGAGCAAGGCATCCAGTGGAGCTGCTCAGTAGAGGACTGTGGTTAAAGATCCCAGGTAAGGATGGGTATAACAGTTTGAGCATGTAGCTATGTGTGGCTGAAATTTGCCATGCATTATCAGTCTGCTTTATCTACTGTAAGTGTTAGACTGACTGAGGGTTTTCTGTAAATATTTAAGCATTGCCTTGTTATTAGTCTGTGGTCTGGTTAGTTAGCTGATATTTTTAATACCTACTGAGTTATTGTAAACTTAAACTTGCAAGGGGCGAGTGTGACCTGTTTCCTGTGACCAATAACCTAACATAATCTGTTACAGCGCTCTCTCTTTTCTTCCCCATTTGATACTTATTTACCACAATGGACGTCCAACATGGCAGTATCTGTGGAATACTGAACAAATACAGGAACTGGACAAAAGATGATGCACACACAACCACAAAGATTGCATCGTATATGATTGGGATAGATTTAGAAGTAGCTGGATATTTTCATTCTTTCGTTTCACATCATTTTTGTTGGACAGAGGGATTCATTTTGTTTTGCTTTGCTCCAACCAGTCTGTGGTAGTGATGTAGTCGTCCGGCAAGTACCATTTTCAGACACAAAATGTGCAGCATTGATAACTTGAAGCAGTTTAAAAACATGTTTTTTCAGATTGATCGTATAAATATGTCGAACTGCAGGTTGTCATTTCAGCAAGAACTACTGCGTCAAACTCATCCACGCCGGACACCATGTATCCTTTGCTATTTTTCACGAATGTAGCAATAGCTAGCTAGCTAGGAAAACGACGTCCCTATTTTTGATCCCGCCTATCAAGCTCTGAATGGTTAACTGTTTTCCTACTGGCTGAAACAAGCGTCAATGAGAGGAAGCCATCTCTTTAAAATATCTAGCTATATTAGGCCATTTTGGGCAGTATTACAAATTATTAAGCGTGGCTGCTACATGACTAAATTACATTTCTGTATGATTTTGCACCAATGTGAATTGACTTTGCTGAGTTGACAAAAGCATACAGTTATTCCATCCAAAATTGCATTTTCCAGAAAATGTTGTTCATTATGATGCACATCCGTATCGCTATTGTTTACTTTTATCCACATCACCCAATTCTACATTCAATAATCCATTCATTTATCAGGGCAACTGATTGGCCTTTTGAGTCTATTTTGCATGAATATGAATTATAAATGTATCAGGAGTTCTCTTCAAGGCTTTGTCCCTTTTTAGATTTTACATGCAGGTCAAGTGCAGCCATCCAACAAAAAGCCCATTGTGTTCTGCCGGTATATCCGCAAATGCATGAATCAGTTGCTGTAATTACCAAGAGGATCACACACAACAAAATTGGCTTCAAACGCACACAATAAGCACAATGCTGGTTGGACTGATACTGCCTCCACTTGCTGGATTTTCCCAGCACTTGCCTACACATGGTTTGCACTTGCTTAGGTAATATTGTCATCAAATTAGAGCATCTGAAACTTTCCTTGGGGTATTGGCAAGCCCAGTGAACCATTTTTCCAATCAATTTGACTATTCAAACAGTAACAGTACACTGAGCCAGGAGTTATTTTGACAAAGATAATCATCAAAGTGCAGTCATCCATTAACACATCAATGCACAAACATATGTCAAGTATGATTGATGTTTGTGGGTAGGCACTGCAGGTGCCGGCCCTTTAAAATGTCATCAGCCTTGGAACATCAACACAAACACACCCATCCACGCAGACGCACAGAGCATTATACACCGACATGTACAAATATTGAAGCCTGAAGTTTCTAAACCAATCAGTTTCGCGACATATGGCACAGGCGTACTGCCCAGAGTAGAATTGTGCTGGGAGCATGTGGAGGACTGGCAGTAATCAGTGTTAACATTCACCTTTTTTTTTTTTTTCTTTCTGCGGGCAAAACCCCAAAGCTGTCACATTACTCCACTGAAACCACCCTGCATTGATCAAACTGTAAGGCTCCATTTTTGGACCATTACATTTCCAGTAAGAGGAGATTAACAGATGACAGACATCATGGGGTTTGACTGAACAACTCATTTCTCATTTCAAAGATGGTGTATTGGGTTATATCACCAGTCTGAATCATCTATATTTGATAATAGCAAATAGATAAATGATTACATTTTACACGTGTTTCCTATAATTTGCTACAAATTACAATTAAAAAAAAGTTGGGAAATTCAATTCAAACTAAAAAAAATCCCCTCCCTTCAATCCCTTTTCCAGTTTTTATCTCCCAAAGAATGGCAGACGATACCAATCGGAAATCCAAGACTGTTTTCATAACCCTGTTCACCCCTGAGCTATTCTCTTATCACGTCTTAAGATAGAGATGAGTTTTTTGACAGAGCTGATATCATCTTAAAATAATACTGTTAAATTTCCTTCTCCTTGGTAACAGTGTGTGTGTGTGTGTCTGTACTAAGCTACTGTTATGTGTATCTCACCCTGTCAGACTCAATGTGATGGGTGGGAGTATTCTTGGAATTTAAACCATGTGTCACGCGGCAAACTTCAGACAAAAAAAAATATGTTCCAAACTTAACAAGCACCTGGGTGCATAAACACACTCAGAAAACACAAAATCAAGTGCTAGCCAACTAAAACATTTCGCGTCTCTAAACCTGCTTTTTGACTCCATCCACTGTCACACCCAAACACTCATGGAGGAGTTTATGAATATAAAGTCTACACAAAGCAGCAGCAGCAGCAGCTCAGGAAGTTAAAGCTGTCCAAAGGAATTAGACTCAGCTTTAACAGATATCCTCTTTCTTGGGGTCTGGGACCCTGAGGCGTTTATGTGTGTGTGTGTGTGTGTGTGTGTGTGTGTGTGTGTGTGTGTGTGTGTGTGTGTGTGTGTGTGTGTGTGT
>JBBPCS010000386.1:13203558-13216394 GCA_037974645.1 Hollardia meadi
TGTGTGTGTGTGTGTGTGTGTGTGTGTGTGTGTGTGTGTGTGTGTGTGTGTGTGTGTGTGTGTGTGTGTCTGTATATACAGTAAATGTGCACTACATTTCATTGGTTATCAATTAAACATTTTAATAACACTGTTCATATCTTCATCAAATGTCAAAAGTCAAAAAGTACATTTTTAATTACACACTTACATCAAATCTATTTCTTTCATTTGGTTTTCCAGTTCCATCCCTCATGTGCATCAGTCTAGTCAATTAAAGGCGCTCTGCAGGCGTCAATGCTGTGTTTCAGTGGTTCCCAACCTTTTTAGTCTGACATACAAGTTCTCCCTCATTGACACTTACTTAATATCGTCTTCTGTTGTAGCTGGTAATTCACTGGTTATTGTGGTATTCATATACTAAACATCAACACCTCACACCAATGTGCAATCCTACTTGTGTGTGTATTTTCCAGCTGAACAAAAACTTGTGGATATACAGTATATTTGTACCAAATCATAATTTTTTATTTTTCAAGTGAGCTGAGATACTCTAAAGGTTTTTCATGTTCCCTTATAACTGCAGGAGTAAGCCTTGGGCTACACACACTGCTGGTTGGGAATCAAGATTAATTGTGAGAAATTGATATTATTACTGGCAAAAATAGGCCATTGTTGAGATAATTAGTAGCCACTGTCTGTGTTAGATATTGGTGCCGTTTCCTAAAATTAAGCACAAACTCAAAGACAACTTTCCATTCATGTGCCTCTTAATCTCAGTGAAGCACTTGACACTGTTGATCGAGCCACACTATTGAAATTGGCAGAAGTTGCGTAGCTTATTTAGGTAAATTTGACTTAAGTTTGAGATGGACTTCTTTGTTCCAAAATTACACTATTACTAAAACAGCACTGTTAACCAAGCAAGCACTTCCATGTCCATCAGTGTGAGAGGCAACTTGTAATGAAAGAAAGATTGGGCTATGAGGAAAGTGACAGGAAGTGGTAATCAAAGCACAACAGATGGGTGAGAAAGCCTGTTTATGGGACCTTCCCAGGCAAAGACCTTTATACATTGACCGAAATAGAGTGAAGAGAGTGGTGTGTGAGCAACGTGACCGTTTTGAAAGTCTCAAGCAGCTCTCGGTTTGCATTTCAACAACTCCTTATATACGCAGCCTGCCTTTACCAACCACTTCCGTCTCTCTCGACTGCTCTATCTCAGGAGAATCTAAGAAGAGAACCAAATTGAGTGAGGCTTTGTCTTGCAACCCACGTCACTTTTTCCTGTGAAAATCGCTCTTATCCCTCTCTGGCGGCTGTCACCTTTCCTTTAATCACTTTGTTCTTCTCTGCTCAAGGAACTCTATTAATATTCTAATACAATCAAGGTGGGGGGTGATCCTGTTATTGGTATGCAGCTGCTACTCAAACGGGGTTTATTTTTTTTCACAAGACCATGACAAGGCACAATCAAGCTTGTAAACGCTCTAACCTCATATTTCTCAAGTCTCCCATGGCCCTGTTTGTGCTTTGATCAAAGACACTCCAAGGACTCTTAATCCAAACCCCACCCTCACCTCTTCAACACTCATGTCATTCCATCTGAAGATATTAACAATGATCATCACAACACACCGCACCGATGGCAAATGTATAAAGCGGTTAACAAGTGCAGAAGCAGGTTATTATACAGCTCAAATATGTGAGGCTTTGAGTGATGGGACATATTAATGCAGAGATCCACTTTTGATGGAAGGTACTTAGCGTCGCCTCTGCTGACAGGCTCAATTTCAACAGCGGCTCTATAAAGTGACTCGGAGAAGAAGTCAAACTGGATGCAGTGGCATGTGTTGTTCAGCGGCAGACTGTTTTCATCTTAACTATGACTACAATTCTCTGGCTGTTCAGCCTACACATCATTCTGCAGTGATTCATATTAGGGGAGGAGGAGAGATCCGTCAGGGCGTCTCCAGCTCGATCTGTATTTAGTGGTGTTTACATGACTAGAGGTCACATTTAAATGGCGTAGGTAACAGCTCATGCAACACCTGCCATTGAGCACCTCAGGTCATGTTGACAGTTGCTTACTCTGATTTGTGTAATGAGAGTTTTGGAGCAAGTGTGATCGTTGTCGCATAGCTGAAACTACCCAGCTTTGTGTGTGGGTGGGTGTCCAACTTGTATGTGTGAGTGAAGCTCTGCCTTGCGCTGTATGATTGTGTTTATCTATGCATGCATGTGAATGTGCGCGTATGTGTCAGTGAGACTATATTTATCTCCACTCACATCCAGAATCAGAATCAGGTTTATTGCCAAGTAGCTTTTGCACATGCAAGGACTTTGCCTTTGTATTTTGGTGCATAGCAATAAACTAAGTAAAAGAAAAAGATACAAAGCAAGTACTGAAGAAGAAACATGTAAAGAAAATATTTTCAAAAAAATACAGTAAAATGTTTTGAAGATGAGAGTTGTACAGTTTTGTGTGGGAATTTACAATATACAGACAAGGGAATGTTCAAAAGCTTATGGTATAATGAATGAAGAATATGTGCAATGTACAGAGATATTAATCCCAAAGATGTGTGTTAATGTAACGCGCTGAGTCAGATGTCGATGCTGTGGGTCACTGCAACGTGAAACTGTTTTTGTGGCATGTCACATCAACGTCACTTCCAGACTCACTGGGATAGACTTTCTGTCCGATTATTCACTGCAGTTCTGCCACAGAAATAAGATCATCACGTATGGCTTTTTGTTCGAGATTAGAGGCGTAAAGTAGAATCTATTTTTTAAAAAACCAAAACATTTCTAAACATCTCTGCACTCAACAACCAAGCTATGGAACTATTATGTTAGCATAATGAAGGAGTCAGTGTCGATTGTGTCCAGCTGTGACCCAGCCGGTTGTTACATGGGCCTCCAAATCTGACATATGAAGTCCATTCATCCCCGATTACTATCAAGAGGAAGTCTCTGTTTGCAGCTCTAACAAGGAAAGAATGGAGGAGTGGGTTAAAGCCACGAACAGATGAAAGTGGAGGTGGATCACAAGTCAAGTGGCTTTGTTTCTCTGCTTCCTCTCATTTCACTTAGCCAATAGGTTGATGAAGCCAAAAACCCTTAAAATTCTTGAAACATCCTCTTTTATCCTTCCCCAACCAAGTAATTAAAGATCTGATTTCATCCAGTCTTGCTGTCGCAGCAGTTGTTTCCAGTTGCTTTTCTAAAAAAAAAAAAACCTGGCCTATTTCACACTGCACATTAGCACTAAGGGAGACATTAACCTGCTCTCACAGACGTAAGACACTATACATTTAACGGGAAATACTGCCACCTGATGGCGATACTTGATGACTACTACTACTCTGAGAGTTCATGGTTGGGGTGATGAATGAAACCATTAGAGGGACCCAGGTGCTTCCAATTTACAAACAGAAAGCCAAGACAATCCAGGATCAAAAGTTTATAGCTTTGTAGCTAATGGTCTGCATGAGCAACTGAGAGCCAAGTCTATTGAATCTTTGCTTTCAAGGAGATTGGATGAGAAGGATTCCCAAAGTCACTCTTAGTTTTCCTAGGAGGAGGATGCCAATCATACAGAATATAAAACATGTGAGGAGTTGGTTAGTAAAAAGTTATGTAATTTATGTAGTGTCTTTCTAGAGCAATCATTGCAAACTGTTTCAAAAGTGAATAAAACAGGAAGAATAAAACTACTCGATTAGAATGATACAATTTTTAAATAATTAAATGTTTTGCATGTTTTAACCCAATTGAAATGATATTATTCTTGGAATGGAAATGAAAGTTTAGACTCCCACCCTTCATGCAGCCATTGTGTTTCTTTGCAGTGTAGTAGCGTGCCATTATACGTAATGCCATTGCCAGAAGGGACTGTTTCAAAAGCTCTCCCTGTTTGTGTTTAAGAGTACAGTATTTAAATTGGACATTTGTGAAGAGGTACTCAGTTTTCCTCTGGGTTTGATTTCCTGCGGGTGATTCTCAAACCTCTCATGTCAAAGTATGATTTTCTGTACCACCTACAGGTACAGGTTTTCGAGGTTCTGTTTACACGGCGGATGATATTTATCGTAGACTTTGTAAGTATGAGTTCAAAATAATATTGGTGCTTTTTGCATTTGACCAGCTGTTGGTTGTGTTTCATATCAGAGCCAACCTTTTATGCAATATGGTTGCTGTCCGGGCCAGCTTCCAACATCCAGACAAGTGCGTGTTGTCGAACCATACAGTATGTGGCCTTCAATGCAGGTGAAGCTCAGAGTGTTGCCCTCTGGGTAACGTGTCCCATTCTTCTTCCTATTCCTGGGTGTGGGAAGCCAGCAACAAGACACCACTAAGGGAACAATAAGACATTCAAAAATCAATATTAAAACCATTATGTTGTCTTAGCTAGAGAAAAACTAATGTTTTTGAAAGATATGCAGAAGTATGACCATAGATAACATTTAAAATGAATCCTTTCACTTTATAAGGCTTCGTAAAGGCATTATATTACTGTGGAGGGTGGAGTCATTCCTAACCTAATACACACAAGTTCCTACAGGTTCTGAGTGTTGCGTTTTCAGGAATGGCATTATTTATTTATTTACAGATCAAACGAGCATTAATAAACATATACGATATAGTTGCCTTTTGGCATTAACATAAACAAAATGGACATGAAAGTCAGCATTTTTTGCCTATTAGTATAAAAGACCGTGGTACCTGGATCCAGGGCTGCCGTTTGAGCCCGATGACTTTGATAGGCCCTGAGTGTGGCGTTTCCCACTGTGAGGCTTCGAGCGGTCAGGGTTTCATTCTTGCAGAACTTTGCTCCTTCTCCAAAGCACGTCGTCGACATGTCTGCCACCAGAGGGTTCACCAGGTCACCCAGGTAGAGTAAAGACAGGAACAAAAACAGGATTGTGGCTTGGTGGGAAATAGGAGGTCGCCAAATGGTATTTTGAGTCATATGTGAAAAGGGAAGACTTCTTTGAAATGTTCCCTGTTGATTAGAAACAAAACACAACACCAGTTTAGATGTGCAATAATGCTGAATTGTAACAAATTACAGGTTTTTGATTGATCCTGTACCAAACTAAATGAATGTCAGTGGTGGTAGTTGCGATGTCAGGAGCATCCCTAATCACACGAGAGAACTTCTTCAACTGCATTACAGCTTTTACGTAAAAAATGTAAAAACGAAAAGTTCTACTCAATGTAGCGAAAGCAAAGCACAGGTAGAAAAACATTAAAAACAGGTGCTGTCATGTTGTCACATCAAACGATCAGACATGACGAACCGCATGTATGAGAATTATTGCCACAGCAGCATATGTTTTGACCGATCAGACTGCTTGGCCCAAACGACATATTTTCTAAAACGTTGGAATTCAAAATGAGAAATTGAGCACAAACTCGGAGAGGTCAGTGCAGGACACACAGCATGCTGTCATGATTTTCTTTTGGCACAGACTTGGATGCATACAAAAGTGTGACTGTCTGCACCAATAAATCTATTAGCTCTCACAAGCTTAAACTTGACGTTGTCTGCACTTACACAGAAACAAATGATTTCAGTCAATAGGCCAGGCGCATGAAGTCAGCTACTCACCGTTTCTGAGGGATATGTACTGTGATTACTAATTAATTACTGCTGAAACATTATTATCATGTATGCATGCAGTCTGGCCCCAAATGTGCTCCAGAGCTGTGGTTTTCCTCCCATATCTCTCTGTAACATACTGAAGCTGTAAACTTCTGAAACTCTAAATGTGGTGGTGATTTCTAAAAAATTAAAAATAAATAAATAAAATACAGTAATTATTAGCAAATCACAGAATCCTTAATCAGCTCTTGCCCTTCTAAACATGCAACAAGAATAATATTCATGCATGTTCAACAGTCCTTCACACTCACAGCCGGCTCCAGGTGAAGATTTCCACCGGCGTGGCGTTAGATGAGGAGATGATAGGTCAACAGGTCATCGGATGGGTCCGAGTTCATCAGGCCGAGGGGACCCTGAGTGTGGTTGTTAAACTCTGTTATAAGCTGGATGGTCACTGCCATGGTTCTTTCATGAACACGGACCTCCACGCCAGCACTGGAGAGGATGATTACCGTCACATTCTGAGGACTGGGGCCGAAAATACGAAGATACTCCTAGAAAAGAGATTGTCTTTGTATTTTTAACACCTCATCCCTTTGTTTGATTTTATTAAAGATGGTAAAAATCATAAAATGTGCACATCTGAAAGACACTAAAATCTATAAACCTTACAATTTTTACTATACACAATGGTATACATCAAAAGTAGGGCACTACAGTAGGCGACATTTAGCTATACAAAATCAATGAACTAAGGCTCTTCATGACTCAAGTGAGATTATTATTGCAGGTATGTTTCGCTGGTGGAAAACCTCATCACAAGAAGTGGTGAATCAAAACTTGATTAAATAAAAGCTTTACCTGACATCGAAAAAACAATATTTAGAGGAAGAAAGTGTACTGACATCAAATCAGAATAAAAAATAATAATAATAACAATAAACTTTATTTCTATAGCGCTTTTTAAAACCAGAGTAACAAGGTGCTTCACAAAATGCTGTATTTTGTGAGAGTTATAGTTTAAATACAATACCGTAAAATATAGGTGCGAAGATAGGGAATAATAGAGAAATAAAACTAGGAATGCACAATATGTATTTTTTTCAACCAATACTGACAACCAATAATTACCTGCTTCTCATGCCCGATACTGATAAAATAACCAATAATTTTTTTACATTTTTGTATTTTAAAAAGTAGTTCATAACCCGTAGTTTATGAACACCTGAGGCTTATAAAGGCTAAGATGCAATGAGCAAAGATGGGTGATTTAATATTCCATAGCTCTAATAAGATTTGTTGTGTTAAAAACTCGTAGACCTTTTCCCTCGTGTGGAACATGTAAATAACAATTGTGTTGTCTTCCTCTGAAACTGCAAAAAAAACCCAAAAACGACCGCATGTTCGGTTCTCTAGTCTAGACTGTGGCTCTACCCAGGTGCAGCAGTCTGACATCATGAGTGCGACAACAGCGTGCGCTGCTCCTTCTTCTTCTCTGTTTTCGCTTCTTCTCTGTTTTATATGTTTTCAGGCGGATCGCAAACCACATTTAAAGATACATACTGCCAGGGGTGTTGATGCTGTGCTTGTAAAGTCTAATCATCATTTAATCATCTCACCAAGTATAGGTCCATCGAAGGTGGCCCTCTGCTGGACGCGCCTCCACGACGTCAGAAGCCTTCTTCTTCAAAGCCACTGATGGCAGCCATGTGTCTTTAGCCAAAATACCTTGGTGGTCAACGTACACATCACATGATTATAGATGCACAATGTATTCTGAAGTCCGGAATGATTTTATCACTGCTTTACTCTCTGCAATATCAAATAATCCAGATGTTTGACTTCACTGATCTAATGAGAATATTAATGACATCTGGCCATCTACAGTCACTTGGCCCATGGCCGTTGCCAAATTCTAAACAATGAAGCGAACATCTGTTTTTCTTTACCACATGTGACCCCCACGAGATACTGAGCAAAAACAAATGGGGGAAAAAAGGAATAGGCCGTCAAGTAGACTGTTGCAGTGCCAACTTCTTTCACAAACACCTGACATCACTTGCTCTCGGAACAAGGATAAAAGGGAGCTTTAAACACTTCTTAAGCGAGGAGTCCAAGTAAAAGGAAGCAAAATAAATTTAGCAAGATATACCAGGATCAATATGTCTGAGCAAATTCAAGGGGGAGGCAATCTTCAATCCTGAAGCGAACCATAAAGTCGGTCTCTCTGAGGACATCCTGGGGCAAGTTTCATCCAAGCCAAGCTTTTAGCTGCAAGTGAGAATATTTAAACTAATTTGAATCCATTTGAAAGACAATTTCACACCTTCTTCCACGCAGGAGAAAAACTTTCCATTTGTTTCATTTTCAGATGTTGACATAATGAAAATCTGTCATCACATTTAAATAACCTGGTTCATTAGGATAATGTCCATCATCACAGCGCTATGCGTGATTATTAGTTTTTATCCCTCTTGCCCTTTGATATCTGTTGAGCATGTTGCGACAGTCTTATCTGTTGAAAGCATTCTATAAACACGCTTGATCTGGCTCCAGCTCTTGGGGAGTGGTAATTAAACGACCGCTAAGGTTTAAGTAGATGTGGCAGCAGTCAGTCCACAAGCAGCAGAGTAGTAGAAAGTCATGACACCATGGAGCCAGTGAGAGTACCCCAGCACTCGTGGTGGCTCCCAGTATGGAGCCCAGTCGTGAGTCTCCCGTCAGCACCAGAGCGTCCGTGTTGTCAGTGCTGCCCTAAACCAGGAGTAGGCCTATAAATATGAGAGGAAAATCATATCAGGAAGGAGTGACCCATTTTAACTTTTTTTTTAAAAAAGAGTAAAACTTGATCTGTCCTATTTTCACTGCTACCTGACCTGAATCGCTCAGGCGCAGTGGACCCTACCTGGGTGATAAGTGCAGGCACGCACGCGCGCGCACACACACACAACACACACACACAACACAGTGCCACAACTATATTTTTACACAGCTTACCATTTTCATCGTCTCTGTGGATGACCTGAAGCCACAGATGTCTTAATGTCCTCCACTCTCTGAGGAAGTGAAGACAATTATAAACTGTTATTTTAATTGTTTGACGTGCGACATGCGAAGCTTTTACGCATGGTGCCATTATTATTATTTTCAATTTAACACCAGCAGGCACTTTTATAGCCCGTTTTCACCCAAAAGAAGGCGTGGACGTTCTTACGACAGGGAGCTAAAGTATGCCTGCTTCCTCAACGGACTTGCGCGCAACTGTTTTGAGCTAAACTCGAGGCTTAAATAAACAAACATGTCCGGGAACCCAGTATCGCCAACAGTCTTTCCAACAATGCCGAAGTGAACACGGGCAAGAAGTGATACAATTATGTCACAGTGGAAAGGGCATCGCCAAGTGGACTGAGCCCGGTGTGGCGTTAGCTCCTGTGTTTGTGCCATTCATGATTTATTCTCGTTTACTCTCGCGAGACATTGCGGTATCCAAACATTTGGCGCATGTGCACAGCATGCCACTCGCATCTCCCTGCAAAATGAATTAGAGGGCTTGTCAACAAAAAATCTAAATAAAATAACTCTCTTCTGTTTTGTGTAATTCGTCCTGGATTATATCCGCCACGTTTACCGTGACAAGAACCCGAATGGAGGAATAGTAGGGGTGAAAAATTACGTTTTTCTTAGTCAACCAGCAAGCTAACAAGCTAGCTGACGTTACCTCCAGGCTTACATAGACAGCAGCATCTGTAGCTGCTTATGGTTAAGATATCAGCTTTCAAGGCAACACCTATAGGGAAATGTATTTTCTCTACACAATCATCGCGTCTTTGGTTTCTTTTTTCATTTTGAAATGGATGAAAAAAAGGAGGTATTGCACCGACCTCAAAAGACTTGATGGCAAAACAGTTCTTATTACAGGTAAATAAACATGTCTTGCTAATTGCAACAAATATCTCCCTTTAGTACCCGTGTTTGTTGTTTGCTGTGGCTATGCTGTACACATGAAGATCAGTTTGGTCTGAATTTGATATGTCAGTCAGAATGACATGAAAGATAAATGACACTTAGACCAAACATCACTGATAACTGAAGGCAATATTACTGCTGTCCTCTTAAAGTCATAAGCCTCACAGGAACATAATTTGTTCTTTGCAGGTGGGAATTCGGGCATTGGCAAGGACACAGCTGTTGCCTTGGCAATGAGAGGCGCCCGTGTCATCATCGCTTGCAGGGACGTGGACAAGGCTGAGAAAGCTGTGAGGGAGATCAAGTTCAAGAGTCACAGCCTTAACGTCTTTCACATGGAGCTGGATCTGGCCAACCTGCACTCTGTTAGGGAATTCTGCAAGAGCTTCCTCCAGAGAGAGAAGAGGCTTGACATCCTGATCAATAATGCAGGTGAGGGTGTCAAGTTCACCCACATGGATTCAAGATTTGAGAAGAAAGAAAAGAAAATGTACTTGACTTCTGCCATCTTTAGCAACAAAAGTGTTGAGCCACTCTGACATATGAGCACTGAATGACATATTATTTTATTACCACAGCTACAGTAGTTTGTTTTGAGTCATACGGTATACCGTGCTGCTGCTGTAAATACACACTAGAGCACAAAATCCCAACCTTTTTAAAATATTAATGTAATTCTTCACCTGTTTGGGGCCACAAACACAGGAAGTTCCAAATTACTGAGAGATTTCAAAATTGTTGGTTTCTGTCTTTTCATGGGACTTGTGGATTTGTTTTCTATAGATGAAATCTACAAATTAAATAGAATATATATAAAACTGTATTTAGCAATAAAACAAAGCATGCCATAGCATGGAACTAAACCAAAGGAACGATGTGTTCCTTACAGGGAAGTCTGTAGTGAATCAGAAACTAGTTAGTCAGTGGTCAAATCATTTTTGCAATGTCAGTGAAAGATCTTCAGCTAAATGCCAGATTTTCTACTTTTGCAGCTTCATTGTTTTGACCTCTTTCTTGACCCTCTGTGTAACTTCTGCAGGCATGCCCAGTGTCCTCGACTGGACAGACGACGGCTTCAGCATGTGTTTTGGCGTCAACCACTTGGGTCACTTCCTCCTAACCAATCTGCTTCTGCCACGGCTGAAAGAGTGTGCCCCAAGCCGGGTGGTCACCCTCACATGCTCCACCTACAAATACCAGAAACTGGACTTTCAGGACCTCAACTACAATCTGCTGCCATTCTTCACCTACTGCCGCAGCAAGCTGGCCAACATTTACTTCAGTCAGGAACTGGCCCGCATCACCGAAGGGAAAGGGGTGACCTCCTATGCTGTGCACCCTGGTAAGATTTTTTTTTTTTTTATCAGAACTGACATCTCAGCATAAAGTTGAAATGTTAAACTCGCCAAGAATGACTGGGTATATGTGTGTTGGGCGTTTGTCTTTATTGTTACACCTGTTTAAATCATTATCAAGCTTTGGAGTATGTCCACTTTTTTACAACGTGAAAAATCATACAAAGGAATAGATGAGGTCTTCTGTAATGGAGTGCTTCGTAAGCGTTTAGTTAAGTGCTCTATGAATATATGTATTGGATATTTATATTTTTGCATTCTATTTCTTGTAAATATGTTTATCTATAATCAGTATTTTTTTAAAGCAAAAGCATGAGGGTGTTGTGCAATATATAGCATGAAAAAGCTGATTTAATTCACCAGATTAGCCAATTCTTTCTGTATAAAAGTTAACTGAAGTCACTTAATTTTCCAGAAAATTCTTAACTTTTCAAGATACTATAATTTACACTTAAATCAAGATATAAAATGATTAATGCCGAGCTACAAGATTTGAATCACACTGCCCACGTTTAACCTACAGTGTGTATATTCTTGACACTTTTTTAATGTCCATTCCATCCATCAATTATCACCACTTATTCTTTGCTGACATTGGGCTACAGGTGGGGAATCTGTGGACAAATGGCAAGTTCATTACAGGCCTGACTATTTACATATATTAATCTTAATATCTCTGCTTATACTGTATGTTGCTCCAGGTTTTGTCCAAAGTGGTTGGACGTGCCACTACTCCATCCTGTTCCGGATGCTGATGCAGGTGATCATGTGGATGTTTTTTGTGCCGTGTGAGCTCGGTGCTCAGACTGTCATCTACTGTGCTGTGTCAGATGAAGCTGCCAAACGCAGCGGGGGTTACTTCGTTGACTGCCGACCAGCTACGCCGCGTCCTTTCGCAAGAGACGCTGGTGTGGCAAAAAAACTGTGGGAGGCCAGTGAGAGACTGGTGAAACTGGCCTGATGGTGGAAGAAACTGGTTCTCTGTTTATATTTTTATTTATGGTCATGTATTTTTTTTTTAAGTATGTCATTCATTAATATTTTAGTTGTGTACAATGCAGATGTAACGATTTATGTGCTGTTTATGTGCTTGTGTAGTTTAAGAGGAAATGGGTTTTTTGTCATCAATGCAATTTATTTTTATGGATTGTCATTTTTCTATGCACAAATGAAAGACTTCAGTTCAGCTTGAAGTTTACAGTGTTTTGGGAGAGGACATTGTCATTTATTGACGTCATGATTTCAAACTTGGGTTGTATAACACATGAACTGACATCATGATAATATCCCAAATTTGGGTTTTACCTATTTATTTTTTTACTATATATGTAACAATGATAAGGCACGTCACGTGGACAGTTACCTGAATAAATCATCAATCTGGTCATGAATCATAAAGCTCCATCTGCTGATAAGAAAATGAAATGTCATTTGTTCTTTAGGTACAAGAAAGGAAAGTGAAACTTTAAACTGATTTCGACATTTCTACACGGAGCTGAGACGCCATTACAGGGTGAAGGATCTCTACTTTAAACTAAAATCAGAAGGATTATAATCTGTAATTCAAAGGGACAAAGATTTGGTGAGTCTAGCTTTTAAACGATTATCCACATATCAGCGCCAATGGCTGAGAAAACTGTTCTCGAAGGTTTCTTGAACTGCCATGTGTGTTCAGAGACTTTCACAGATCCTGTGTCTCTGAGCTGCAACCACAGCTTCTGTTCAAGCTGCCTGCAAAAATTCTGGGAACAAGCTGAAAACAAAAATTGTCCCATTTGTAAAAGAAAATCCTCAAAGGATATTCTATTGGTGAACTTTGTACTCAAAGAACTGGCTGACTCTTTTGCTGACAGACAGAAATCTGGATCATCAGAGACAGAAAAAGGAGAGAAGAAGGTGGAGGCGGTGTGTAGTAAACATAAAGA
>JBBPCS010000386.1:13223824-13239625 GCA_037974645.1 Hollardia meadi
GGAAGAGAAAGCGAAGAGACAGACAGACAGAGAGAGAGAGAGAGATTGGAGAAAGATAGAGGGAGAGATTGGAGAAAGATAGAGGGAGAGAGAGATTGGAGAAAGATAGAGGGAGAGGGTAGTAAAGCAGCTAATCTTGACAATTTTTTCTGATAACTAGGGCTATAAAAATGATACTGAACTGCAGATAGACCATGGTATTAAAGGCTGAGGTCGATAATATAGATAATGTCTGAATAATTGAGATGCCACTTTGTCCGTAGCAAAGGTGGTACTCACAGAACACTAATGCTGCAATGAAAAATACTAACACTTTTTTTCAGTGTCAAAACTACCACAAAGAAAAAGAAATGCCATTCCAACAAAGACTAGGAAACTATTTCTAACTAGGTGAAGCTGGTGGAAGGCAGTGCCAGTGTCTGTTTTACAGGACAGGTCTGTTTTCTGTCCCCAGAGTCAAAACTAAACATGGAAAAGCAGCGTTCAGTTTTCATGCTCCACATATCTGGAACACACTCCCAGAGAACTTTCTTTTCTTACACGTCTTACACTGTAACTTTTAATCTTGGAATTCTTATTTTTTCTTTTATTCTATTTTTTTTTTCTGTCTAAATGCTTTTTTTTTGTATTGTCTTATGTTGCTTTCACATTGTGTCTTGATGCCTTCTGTGTTTTATGTAAAGCACTTTGAATTGCCGTGTTGTTGAAATGTGCTATACAAATAAACCTGCCGTGCCTCGCCTTATTAAATGTGAAAAGCCAGAGACAATTGGTTCACGCTGGTTGAAATGTCCAGCATTTGCCTGCAGCCACCTGCGTTTCTGCTTCCAATTTCCCATGTGCTGGTATGTGAGCCATGCCAAGACAAGCCAAAAGCAGCAGGGTAACAGTGAACATGCTCCAATGGCTAAGCTGTTTTATTCAAAATGTAAGCAATCTATTGGTGCAGAAGGGAAACTATGCATGTATGATTTTCATATAACCTCAGCGCCAGAGTCAGGGAAGAAAGCTTCAATACATATGCCATCTCCATTAAACGCTTTTCATGTTTTATAATTCAGGCCATCTTGAAGGGACAGAGTGCAAATAATAATAATGCTTTGCAATAGTTTGGTAATCATAAAATGTACTAGGGCTATCACGATACCCTAAGTAATTCACCGCAATAAAAATATTATCACAAAATATATACTTTTTGGAAATTCTGAAAAAAATCTATCAGTCAAATTCAACTTTCTTTGTTCTGTGTTTTGTCTCTATGTGTGTTGGGAGGTGGAGAGAGAGAGAGTCTGTAACCATAACTGTAGAAAAAGTGTACAAAAAGAACAATTACATTAAATGAATAGTGAAAAGGCAACCAAATGGACTGATAAACAAAAGATCCCAGGCCTAGCATCTACTCTGCTGTGTATTATTAAAACAATATCAGTATTTCATTGTTTAATATCATGGTTATTGTCAATATTCGTATATCTCAACACCCCTTTAATGTACAATAGCCTATTAGAGCAGAAGAGGAAGATGTGGGCAGTGAGCATGTAAGCAGACCTTGAGTTTCCTCCTGGCATTGAATTTCTTCAGACACTCCACGGTCTCCTGTCTGTGCATCATAGACGCCACTGTGGACCGTTGCTGAAGGAAGGAACAGAAGGAGGAGACATGGAAGATGAGGAGGACAAATAGAGGGAGGTTTAGGATGGGGAGAAAACAAGACAACAAAAATCAGTTAATCAGGGATTTGTGTTTGCTGTGATCAAACCAAACCACTTGTTTGTCTGAGTACTGTAACAAGATGTGTCTGGTTGTCTGTCTCAAGCAGGAGACACTTACGCAGACCCATGGGTGCTTGAGGGCCTCTTGAGCTGTGATCCTCTTGGCTGGATTGATGGTCAGCATCTGGTTGATCAGGTTTTTGGCCTCTGGAGTGACTGTGTCCCACTCTGGGGAAGGGAACTGAAGCAACCAACAGAACCACATGTCTTAACATTCAGTGCCGAAATGATAAGGGGATTTACCGATCGACGGAGAATGTATCAGTGGGCCTGATTATTTTCACTAACAAGCAATCAAGTCATTTTTCAAGCACACATGACACATTGGGCTTTGGGATGAGGTTTTTCCCCCCCAGTATTTTCTAACAATTAACAGACAGGAGTAACCAGCGGATTAGTGATTTCCATTAAACTCAATGACAGAAGTTGATAAAAAAAGTGAGCGGGCAATACTTATTGTAATTTTTTTTAATGATGATGATTATCAGCAAAAATAAAAAAAATAAAAAATAACACCTGCTTGCAAGTTCAAAACAAGTTCAAATCTTCATTGGGCTTGAAAATTCTAATGATTAAATTCCAACATTGGGAGAAAATCCACTCAAAATGTTATTAAGCCCAGACAGTTTGTAGATGGTGAGAGTTTGCTAACCTGTTTATTAATTGCAAAACCCAACAAAGGACCAATCAGGCTTGAAATCCAATGCAAACCACAACCCTTCAGCATCAAACTATATGCTGCATCTGTTCAGTCGATATCTCTCTCACGCAACATACACACAGTTATTTACACAGTCTCTTCTTTAACATTGTTACATCCTACATTGGGGCTACATAATGGAAATGTTCATTCACCTTGTTATTAAGTAGATATGTTCTACAGCTGTCCAAAATGTATCCTGCAGGTATAAGTTTCAGATAGTAAATCCAGCTGTGTCCTGACTTCTAATCATGATTTTTTTGTTTTGTTATTTCTTCGACTTACTTGCTGTCTGTGACTCTCTCTCTAATCTATGTCACCTGTATTACTTAAATGTCTTTGTTTTTTTTAATCGTATATTAAACATGTGAAACTCCCAAAAAAAAAAAATCTTCAAATACCACGACAATTCCACAACTCTAAAGAATACATATTCTTATGACTACATGTATTTTGAAAATGTCATTATGAGATTTGGTACATTTGACATTTGTCAATCCCTTAAAACAGAACAGATAGAAGTTTGCTGCACTACTCATACCAACTCCCTAATGGTAACTGATAGTAACAATGGTTGATGAAAGTGTTTTTGGAGTTTTTAAATTAACATGTTTTATATTGAATGTTACAGGATGTGTGAAAAGTAAGTTCATTTATTTGCCTTTCTTATCTCAGGCTCAGATATGAAGCCAGGAGTTTGTGTGCCTTATCAGGGTCCATGCACAGGCCCGAGCAATTTGATAAGAAATTCTAAACCCATCAGGCCCTGTTATGTTTAGCCATAAATGTTGAGGTCTGTATCCTATGAGGCCAGAATCCCTGCCAGAGAGCCAGTCAGCGTCTCTCTCTCCCTCCATTTGGCCTGGACTTAAATGTGATCTAAGATGAGGCTCCCTGACTTGCACCCCGTGAAATATGAATGAGGTGACTGAGTTATGTAACCACTGCCAAAAAGGAACTAGGGAACGAGTAAGAGGAGGGGAGAAATGAGAGAGCAGGAGAGGAGAGAAGGCTCACATCATAAGCCCCGGCCTTGATCTGCTGGTACAGCTTGTGCTGGTCCTCATCCCAGAAAGGAGGGTAGCCCACCAGCAGGATGTAGAGGATCACCCCTGAGACGCACACAAAACACATATGGACGCACACAAACACACACAAACAGAAAATGCACACATTAGAAAATGTGCTTTGGTGTGTTTGTTTGTTTTTTGTGTGTGTACAATCATCTAGGAAATGCCATATGTGTGTTAAGTGTGTGAATTAGTGTGTGTCTCTCTGAACAACTCACCACAGGCCCAGATGTCCACAGGTTTGCCATATGCCTCCTTCCTCAATACCTCAGGGGATAGGTACCCTGGTGTGCCAGCAAATCCTGCAGTTAAACACACGCAAGCACACACGCACACACAATTGATTGATTGACATGCTTAAGGCAATAGATTGTGTATCTGCTCTCCTTGGAGCAGCTTGTATAGAAAGTAAGATAATCTTCTGTAAGCTAAAACCAATTCATCCACACAGAGATCTTAAAGACAGATTTGAAGGATTTGGAGGTCAGCTGATAGTGAAGCTCTTTCCTTGAGAGAAGCCACATGCCGCCGCTGATGGGTACTGATGTTTGTAGCAGATTCAGATGAGATGTGGAAGTGTGCCTCAACAGTGCTAATCTGGGACTGACAGGTTCACGCCACTCGCTGTTTGCTTTTTTTCTTTGCCAACTAATCCCCATGTACGAACAAAGACCTGGACCTTTATAATCATGGGTTTGATTAAAAATAACACAAACAGTTATGGTGTCTCGAAAGGGATAGGGAGCATAATTGCAAGACCATTCTTGGCACCAGATCAATATCGGTTCATCATTCACCAATTGCAACAAAAAATGTAAACTGTCTTTCAACGACAAAGACACTTTGTTGTCATAAAGGACAGAACTCTGGCGTCAGTACAACACAAGCTAAGTGGCACCAGCAATGTTAGTTACCATTTATAATATGGGACATAAATCTTTCTTTTCCATGACCACAAGAGGGTGCACACAGAGAGTACAAATGACAATTTAGATTTTTTTTACGAGAATATAATATTTTCTAGTAGCATAGTCACATTTTAATCCTCATCATCATAGTCATTCTAAGACCACTGCAAAATTGTTGACCTCTGCAATCCTTACCACTGAAGGCAACAAACCATTATCCTGGTCATCATGAGCCACTTTATAGCTTTAGATAAATACATATAAAACATAGATGTGATTGACTTCTGTATCCACTGTACATACCAAACCAGGCCTGCTGATCCCCCTGCACCTCAATGGCTAAGCCAAAGTCGGCCAGCTTCACTGCAGCATTCTTGCATTTGCTTGCTAGGAGCAGGTTCTCTGGCTAAAGTGGGGAAGAGGAGAGACATAATGTTACCAAACGTTTTTAAATGAAGGATGGGGACACAAAACATATACACTGTCCTATTGTGGGAAGACCTTGAGGTAGACAGCAATGCATGCATAAAGTTTGTTATGGCATTTATACAGTATATTCACACGCAGACATACACAAAGACATAGATGTCATTTGAATAGCTTGCATGGACATACTGTATAAAGCTGTACAATAAAAGTTAGTCCACATTTCAGCAGAGTAAACGTGGATTAACTTTCGTTGTACAGCACAGCCTTATGTGTCCACGCAGCCCTGTCAGTCTGCAGTGCTTTTTTGTTCTAGCCTCCTGTGGTGTGCCGTGGTCTATAGGCTCCATCTCTGTGGCCCAGATAATGCAGTCAGCCTCATTATTCTCTGTCAGAAGACGGTTCTAATAATGGGACACTATCCCCACTGGCCCCGGCTCCTTCTCACATTGTCTCTCTACATCTCTCTCAATCTCACTTAATCATTGCCTCTGTAGCAAAAAACAGGCAATCTTAAATGACAAATTGACTAATGTGGCTGGAAATATTAGCACAAAATACAAAACAAAGTGACTTTTTTTCATTCATTGATATCCATAGTATTCCTAATGTTGAAGCTCCGTCAGGCTAACACAGTAATCCATATTGTTTTAGCATTATTCAGTCACAGAGCTAGGCTAGGCTTGACAAACCTAGCTTTTGCACTCTACCCCTTACACTGAACTCAGTTCAAAGCCTACTTTTAAAGTGCTTCTATCTTGTTTTGGCTGAACTGAATATAACTATGTCAACAGTAACACCTGCACAGCAAACATTTGACAGATGTGGAGCTTTAATAGCCCTGCAATTGCACTGATGTGCATATTAATAAGGCCTTGTATTAACTGAATAGAAGCCCACTATGTATTATCACTAGTAAGAAGTGTTTTTCCTGTCTTTCAAGGACTTACGTTTGCTTTACATTTCCTTCAATTAGCTTGTGGAGTTGTTTCCTATAATGCACAACTGTAAACAGCAACACAAGCACAAACTTACAGCTTGGAGAGGAAAACGCACATTATATTTAGGGTGCATTTCTGTCACTGCCTCCCCGGCATTGCAGCAGCATGTGTCTTTGCAAATTCTGCCTTCCTCCGTGTGCTCTCTACCCTCAGCTAAGTTGTTTAAAAGCACTGGAATACTGTGTATTTAAAGAGCAGACACTTAAAAGTGTGCATTTAGAGCCTTTGAGCCAATAAGTAAAAGAGAAGGAAATGAGCGAGAGAGAGAGACCATGAATGAGCGAACCAGTAATCCTAAGGCGTTGTGCCTACCTCGTGTCATCACATTCCCCCAGCTCTTCCACTTGGTAAGGCTTTAGTCTTTTGTAAACAAGGGAGTTAGAACTTGCCAACACTGCAGCAGTAAGGTAATCCGTGAAAACGGGTGTGGGTGGAAATTCTGGCGAAACATGCGCTTTCATCAAAAAGGTGCAGAAACGCAATGCAAAACATCAAGGCCACATGTTCAGACATAACAACAGCAATTTACATCACTTTTTGACATAAGCGCTCCTTCTCTCTCCCTCACAAATAGACACACACACACACACACACACACAGCTAAGTACCCTGGTGACTAGAAACTGGTTTGGTTGAAAGGGAGAGAGGGAAGGTATATGGATGATAGAGAAAGCTGTATTCGAGAGCGGTCCATGAGTGGGTGTTTCAAATGAAAACATTCCCATGTTTCTCTCTACCCTTTTATTTCTCTGTCCGTAGAGGATCTGGAGCTGCTGTGGCATTCCTGACTAATTCCTTCAGAGAAATTGGCAGAGATATACCTCCATTAAGAAGGCGCTGCAATTTAGGCAAACTGCTGTAGAGCACAAAGAGAAACTGGCAATTAACTCATTTTTACGGAATGGCCGTACAGAGCAAAATAAATATCGAGGAAATGTTTTATACACTGAGCACTCGAAATGCTATTGCATGCACACAAGATACAATTTGTTCCTATGTTTTGATTCATTCCTGCGCACGAGACAAGTGTATATAAGAGCCAGCACAACAGACCAGCAGGGGTTGCGCTAACCGGATATTTTCCTTCATTTACTGAATTTTTCTAACAATGAAGGAAAAATCTGAAGGCCATCCGTCAATAACCACATGTAGGCCAGCTGTACATCGAGGAGGAAACTAAATCCATCAAAACAAGATTCCCCCTGAGCAGGTGGACATCATCGTTGACCTTGACACCGTATCCGAGTGTTGACAGTACATTAAAGAGCTATGGACTGAAAGCCTTGGAGTGTCTGTGACCACTACGGTTCACAGAGCGGTGCAGCCATGCACCTGGGTCTGAGGAAGCGCATGCTGCGGGATGTCCTCCCGGTGACACGAGAGCTTGCAGGGTCGGAAAATCCCACGGTTTGTCCATTTTTTAATTGTAATTGTCTAATTTCGTAAGGAATTATTCATCTGCTTCGGGTGGTGCGTGACATGAAAATGACTGCACGGTCAGTGTCTCTGTTCCTCGTTTCTCTCCATGCCCTTATAAATGCATAATCTGTTAGCGTGTTCTGTATATTGAAAGTTATTGTGATAGATTTGATAATTTTGTAATGTTGAAAATTAAATGCTAATACAAAGGCTATCTTTCAGTATCTTTTAAAAAATGCCCGTCAAAATGATGGACAAGGGGAAAGTCTAATGCAACCTCTGCAGACCATTCTTGTTTATCAGGGTATTGAGTTATGGGAAATGTTAATTCTTAAACTATCAATGTTTACATACACTTTGGTATCTTATATTTAGAATTGTGTGTGCCATTTTTGTGTATCCTACAGACAATTGGCCTGTCTATCTGCCTCGCCCAGAAACACTCCCATAGCAACATTTGAAGAGAGCCGTGTGCTTAGCCGGGAATCTAAGCTCACAATCTGCTGTATCAACACCACCGCTGGCTGTTTGTTTTACAAACCAACAACAAAACCCAGACACAATAGCTACACAAACTGTTAACTTGTAGTCCTTCAGAATTAATGTTTCCAATTACGCAACACTCTGACAAATATGTCTGTTGTGCTGGCTCTCTGTATACACTTATTTTGTGTGCACAAATTAACCAGAACTCGGGATTAATCAGTCTCAACAATATAGGGCAATCTGGTATTACCTTTTTTGCACACATATAAATATGTTTGTGGTGTTGTCATCTCATTTGCCATAACCCAATTCCTAATTTGAGGGATCTTGTCACCCAGGCTGTCCTCAGTCATCACACTATGACCTATAGCATGAAATGCTCTCCGATGCTTGGGTGTGAAACCAGATAGGCTAGTCGGCTAAATAAAGAAATAGCCACAACAGTTCTGATGAACACAGCACGCCTTTGCTGGAATGCTGGGACTGACATTTGCATATTAGAGGTCTACTTGAAACAGGGTACCATGCACAGCAAGATGCGATATTCACGCATGCACTTACAAATACACGAACAGGTACAAGACATGACAGCAAGAGGGCTGGAGACGGTTTGATTTCTATCTGTTTAGATGGTGATTCACACACAGATAATCATATTAGAGGTGCTGCTTTATTTGGCGGAAACGTTTCCACAAGCACAGCGTTAATCCAAATTTAAACACAAACCTGAGCAAAACTTTACAGTCAGCAATCACATTAAACAAGGCTACTGCTTGCTGTACAGTCTTACTGAAAATGCATTTCAAGCTTAGCAAAAATCGTTGAGAGTAAACTTTTACCATACTGTATGTATATAAGCCCACAAAATATATATATTAAGCAATCCCTCAGTTCTAAGAAACTTGTAAACAGTTCACAATTAGCAACTGGCTCTCGGTTTTCAACCCTTTAAAAGGCTGTGCTGCCAGTCAGTCAGTCAATATGAACAAATGTCACAGTGTTACAACATCACAAGTCACTTGATGGCAGTTTACAGAAAATGAGCTGTCACATTTGAAGCACTGAGGGTCATTAAGTGATCTATAAAGGCAACTGAAACCACACAGGGTGTCTCATAATCAATAGTTAACATCTTTCTCTGACCAGAGGTCAGATTAAGTATTCTCCTGGGCCATCTTGGATGTCTGGCTCTGCAATGATAAGACCCTCTTTCAAAACGGTTAGAGTGGCAGCATTAGTCAGTGCACACCACGAGCGCTGCATGGTTGAAATCTCAACAGCCAGCGAGAAGTGGTGTTTACACTACAGGAAAAGAAGGTGACGGCACAGAGCTGGAGCCTGCATGGCAGGGCACAGACAGGGAAAGGTCGGAGGTGGTATTTAACAGTCTCAAAGCTGTAGGGACTGCTCTAGCTCTGAGAGGGGAAGGGAGACTGGAAATGGCTTTCTAATGGCACCACCAACTATTGTGTAGGTCTGAATTGCGTTATATAGGGTTACAGAGAGAACAATTGTATTTTTATCAGAATTCAAGGGAATTGAGGCTCTGCAAGTCCTGAGGCTTTGCAAGTGACATTATGTCCACAAACATTACAGACAGCGTTTCATTTACATAAGAGACTTATGCAGACTACACAAAAAACACACCCTCAAACCCCCTTACACAAACACATAAGCAAACACTCAAAGGACAGCAAGGTGATCCCCATCACTCACCTTTAGGTCCCGGTGCACCACACCCATTTGATGGCAGTGAAGCACCGCCTCCAGGATCTGCTGGATGCAATGACTGCATGCAAACACCAAGGGGGGGCGCATGTTAGTCTGAGCAGCGCTACAATCCCGTGCAAAGGCCAGGGGTGTGGGGAGGGGAGCTGGGAGGAGGTATGATGGACGAGTAGGAGGGGATAAAGGGGTACAGAAGGGATTGAAAGGGCTCTTCTGCTCTGGCTTCAGCTGACCCACAGGTATAAGCACACACCCAGGATAATGCAGGGTTCACATAAATAGCTTCCAAGTTCGCTACATATGCTAGGTTAGTTAACCACTGTGGCCCAAATGTAAAGCATACTGGCCCGTACGTTTGCTCGCTCTTCTGTGTTGAGTTTCCCACATAAAATATGACGTAAGTTTAAAATGATTACACCCTAGCACAGCACACGTAGCTGTAGCTATGCTTTCGACTTGGTTAGCCTGGAAGGGCATATCTGTGGGTGCTCTGCAACAAAAGACTCCTTTGGGTCAATCTATTCTGCTACTAAACAATAGATACTGTATACTCTATGACCTTTGCATTTGGTACTCAATTCTTCATAGATGAGTATATCCATAGACATACTTATGTTATGAACACATTTTACTGTTCAGCTAACTGCAAGTGGATTCTAGATACCCCACGTCCCTCCATGTTTTAGCCAGCAGGCCTTGGGTGATGAAAGAGGGTTTGAGAATGTAGCTGGCCATGGAGAGCACAGAAGTCTTTGAGGAAGGAGGTAAGGGAAGGAGTGAGTCATTGTGCAATTAATAACATTTAAAAGATGTGTCTGGGATCAATGCCATGTGTATGACCAGTGTCGTTGGCTTCTGCTAGTAAGGGCTGTCATTCTGATGTCTGTTAGCTTCCAGACACTAAAAATAAAAACCCCAAAAGTCATAGACCGTGCAAGGGATGCTGAGGGTTGGCTGAAGTTTGATTAAAACTAGATCATACATCTGCAGTGGTGTGTGTGTTTGTGTGAGTGTGTCTTCGTGATGAGACAGACAAGTACATGTGTGAGAAGGTTCATGTACATTTCTTTGGTCAAGCCGGGGGAGGTGTAGACCGATGCAGAGCTGCATGAACACACACTCACTCACTCTCTCTCTCTCTCTCTCACACACACACACACACAATCACCTGTGCTGTTGGGGAGGTGGCGATGTGTGTGGACAAAGGTTGACCATGCATATTTGCTTCCTGTGCACTGACAATTCATCAAATGTCAATGAGGTTTGTGTTTGTGTGAGTTTTTTTGTTTTTTTTTTGAGCAGATTAATACAATTGTTAACAGACAGCTGTTGGTTATGAAACTTGCATTTCTGGGCCCAATAATGCAGTTGTGTTTAATGTTTTTGTATTTCTAAATATTAATCCCCAATGCACCTGATATGACATGGTGTTAAGAAATCTAATGTCTACAACAGGCCACATTTTCAGTTATTTATGGAGTTTGCACAGTCCCTCAGGAATCAGAGAGAAAGGGATTCTTTCTGAGCTGACATTTTGCAACATTGCTTCGTAATAAAAGATAAAATCCTCTTTGGCAGAGGAAGGTTTCTTGCCAAATGGAAACCTGACTACAATGCATTTTGAAAAAGGCCACATTTAGGCAGACAACAGCATTGGCACTGTGTGACACAGCCCCATTGTTCATTTTAATGAGACCAAAGGAGGTGAGGGCTCTGGCAAAAAAGTTGAAATATGTCAACATTTTCCACAATGTAATGCAACGGCATCCAGCAAGTGCTATGTTTGCCAATCAAATACATGAAAGGAGGTAGACCACTTTGTCACATGCATGTTTTATTTCTAATGTTTACAGGCCCGTTGTTGCACTGAAAGATAAAGTGACTGCAAAAGTGATTACTTTCCGTAGCTTTCCTCATAGTATTATAAACTGCCGTATATATGCAGACTTTTGGTGTGTTCAAACTCACTAATTAATTACTGGAATTTGATGTCCTGAATCATATTTTACTGTCCCACCTATGCCAGGAACAGCATGGTTCCACCAATGCAGCCCCTTGCATCTTTTAAACGCAGACCTGTTTCCAGTTTGAGTGCAGCTGAAAGGAAACTTTTGGATAAAGAAAAAGATGCTCTCTTGCTCTTTTACCATACCATTGTTCTTTCCACCTACACTATTAGAAATAATGTTAAAGCATATTTTTAACAAATCATTGTCAAATCATTGTCAAGTATTAGAAGAGCCTGAAGGCAGGTACACTAAAAAAAACTTGAAGATAAACTACAATACTGAGTTTTCTTTTAAAACTAACTTCATGGATAACAATGAAGATGCAATTTTAGCTCAGTGGCACATTTATTAGCACCTTATTACAAAAACACCTTTGATGTTTGGACGCGTTTCAAAAAACGGTCATAAATATAGAGGAAGCTCTCAGTTGTGAACTTGTCACAATAATAATAAATAAATACTTTAAAATTTATAAAACAAAATATGTTTTTTTGTCTTTTATTTTATATTATTTATTTACTGGTTCAAAGACTGTTTTGAACAGTTGTGAGTTGTGTTGTCAGAGACAGAAAAAGGTCTGATGAGGGAAATGGACTGCTGCTCTACGCAGGGCATCAATTTTGTGCAACTGACAGGTCATTAGTTTAATCACCAGATCAGAAAACAGCAGCTTGCTGACCTCTGTGTATTGCTGAAAAATGGGAGGACTGATGAAGGAAAATCCTTGTGTATGAGTGTCAAGTAAACGCACACACACACACTAACATAGATTTTAACAAATTTGTGCTCAAAATCGGAGAGAAATAAGTGTTTGTGTGCATAAAAAAGGTTTAAATCTTTTACTTTAACGTATGAAAAATGGGAGCAAAAACAAGGGTTTTTATACTTTGTTGATATGTAAATCTTTCCTCGAGCTGAGCAAAGCGACTTAAAAATCTCTGACATCGTCACAATGTAAAGCCTATGGGCCGAGCAGGAACTCATGAGCGGGGCCACAGGGAGAAACACTATTGTGCATATTCAGTGGACTACATAACCAGGAAGTAAACCACGAAGCCCGAAAACGTTTTGGTGCGAGCAATTCTTATTGGATTGGATTGAATAAGCACCATCTTCGCATCTATATCTATGAATTCATCACATATATAGCACATTTATATGCAGATTAAGAAAAAAGCAACTATTATAAAAAAAAAAATTTTTTTTATTTCTCAAGTTTTCTTGTGATCAAACAAAAAATAATCAATAAATGAACTAGTGGCCTAACAATTAAAACAGGAAGTGAGCTGTAAATAGGGGCAGTTTTACCCAACATATAAGACATCGAAGGCTGACTTAAAGTAATGAATAAATAAAGCAGTAGTCGGGCCAGTCTGCGAAATATTATAACATGAGAGAAACAAGAGAGAGAGCGAGAGAGAAAGACGGACTGGCACAGCTGTAAAGTTCAGGGCTATAAATTAGAATCCTGTGTCTTGTTTCTAAAGGTCTCCCAATGAATAAATACTAGGCAGGTCACATTTACAGCCTAAATGCTAAAAGCTGTGGATGTGTGTGTGTGTGTGTGTGTGCTGAGCGATCACCAAAAGCCGACACGAGCATGCGACCACGTGTCTGTAAATGTGCTGTCAAGGGTCTGTGCGTAGGTATGCACACATGTTTAGTGTGTGTGTGTGTGTGTGTCCATGTCCATCCTCCCCCACTTTGTCAGTTGTTCAGGTTTGTAACCTGCAGGGTGAGAATCCTCTGCGTGTGTTTGCGTCTGTACTCGATGAAGAATATACCATAAAACCGTCCAGTGTTACTTAGCAGTTTGTATTGTATTGCGTTGTAACATCATGACACATATCCTTGTATTTTATTTAAAATAAAAAAGATATACACTGTGTATAAGCAGTGTTTCTGTATGTAATCTGCTATAAAACATGTTTGCTTGTGGTTCTTCAAACTAGAGAATTCCGCCAGTTTACAGTATTCTTCAAAGAGAAACTCAATAATTCCGTCTACACATCACTGCCACTAATGCACCATGGGAGTAAAAATAATCTACTGTTGTTTTTTACTCTGGTTCGGTGATGCTACAGGTGACAATAAAACGGGCGTTTAATCGGTTTTGTGAATAGTACATTTTAAAGAATGTATTTTCTATGAACTTAATATGTTTTAAAGCAAACGTGCATTGTAAATAAAAGGAGCCGCTACAAATTCATTGTTTGATGTCAGAACAAAGCATTTTTAGGATTATCTTCACAAAAATAGCAATCAAGAGGATCTAAATGTATGTGCACACATTATAGACCCTATTGACCCTATATGATCAGAGTGGCACAAAGTTGTAAAGCCTTCAGTGTGCAACTGTAAACTTACAGTAAACTGATTTCAGATAACCAGGTAAACGTCATGCTATGAAACTGTGCTGAGGGTTTACTATGACACAGTAAAAATCAAAACAAACTGCCAGCTCAGGAAATGCTTATAAGAACATCATAAAACAATAAGAAATCATATTATGATTTAGCCAGCATAATAAAGGCGTGACACATTATCTTTGGTTTAGGAAAGCCTGGTTGGCTTTCTCGTTTTTAACAAATCATATTGTTTTAAAAGCTCAAGATCTCTAAACACCTTTATGAAGACTTACTGATGTTGAATGAGGCTGTCTTCAGAATACAGGGATCAATAGAATAAATTAATGACTCAAAGACAGAGAGAAGGGAGAAGGAGAAGGAGGAAGGGGAAAAATCAATTAAGATCACAATAACTGTCTTTTTTAAACTACCCTGGTGGGTGAAACTGATGGTTGTATGGCCATGTGTAAACACTGGATGTTTATTACAGCCGCAGAAGGATATGTTCTCACAGTGGGTGAATGTGTGTGCATGCGCAAGGCTCATTCATTGATTGATCTGGCTGTCAGTCAGTGCAACAGGAGCTTTTGTTATGTAGTCGTTTGTAAAAATGATCGATAAGAGAATGGGCAAGAGGGCAGATGGAGCGGGGAGGGTGGATGAGGCAGGCCAAGGTCCTCCAATTAGAAAATAAAATACATACACCAAGACCATACAGAGACAAGTCGGACAGGCAGACACGAGACCAACAATTAACAGGAACGACATGGGACGGTGGACGGAGGAAGGAGAGAGGAATAAGGGACGGAGGAGGAAAGGAAGCAAGCGAAAGTTGTGGGGAGCGGTGAGGGATGCAGATGCTCCTCTACATATACTAACCTTCAGGTCCCTGTGCACTATGTCATGTTGGTGAATGTGATGGACACTTTCTAGAATCTGATGGATACAGTGACTGTGAAGACAAAACAGAGAGAGGAGGCACGGTGGGGGGGTGAAAGAAGGGATGGATGGATCATGTGGATGTGCACAGAGGGATGAAGGTGGAGAAATGGAAAGGGGGGGGGGGTGCCAGGTGAAAAGTGTGACAGGCAGGGCCAGTGGGAGATGAATAAGATAAATTTAAAGATGGGAAAATTGCAGGTTAGATTAGAGGAGTTCAAGTGACAGTTGAAATGAGGAGGAGGAGAGGACAGGCGGAAGATAGGGGAGAGGTATGAGAGAGGCGCATTGATGCAGATAGAGATGTTGAGAGGGGAGTGATAGGTGGGTGAATGCAGGTGAAGGAGACAAAAACGATTTGTTTTGTTGTTGTTTTTTTAAACAAGATGAGAGAGAACAAGAGCAGCCACAGCAAAACAACCTGCCAGACAAAAATCACAATAACACCAGCACAGGAGAGGAGAGGAGAGGAGAGGAGAGGAGAGGAGAGGAGAGGAGAGGAGAGGAGGAGAGGAAAGGAGGAAACCAAAGTAAAAAAGGTGACAGATTGTGAAAGAGAAGATAAGAAGCTTCTGAAGAGCAAAGAGAGATAATAATACAAGAAATAGAACACTTATGTATAGGATGAAACTGAATCATAGAAGAGTGGTGGGCTGATGCCAGGCTATTTTTCCATCACTAAAAGGGAAACACTGTGCTGCATGAGATACATGTACCTACCACACTCTATTGTTTGTGTGTGTGTGTGTGTGTGTTTATTTAAATGTGTGTGTGTGTATGTAGGCTTGTTGCAATGAGAAAGTGTAATGTGCAGAATATGTGACTAATAGCGGACGCAAAGAGACAGGCAGCCTGCAGGATCCACACCCACACAGTGTCTAGTGAGTGGGAGGACTGAGAGAGAGAATGAGAGAGATATATGTGCATGGTTGCTCAAAACACACACACACACACACACACACACACACACACACACACACACACACACACACACA
>JBBPCS010000386.1:13243191-13257778 GCA_037974645.1 Hollardia meadi
CACACACACACACACACACACACACACACACACACACACACACACACACACACACACACACACACACACACCTCTCACCTTTGCTGACAAAAATCCTGAGGTCCGCCTTGTAGGCTGTGTCCATCTCTACAGTCCTCTTTAGATCAGTGCAGAAACGCTCTCTGTCCAATTCTCCCTGTAGTGGGAATTTTAAAAATACCAGTGAACAATGGGACCTCCAACTCATCTGTGTACGTACTATATTACAGTCATCATTTAACTAAAATACAGCCTAAAAATCTACAAGCACTAGTAGGCCTACTTCCATGTCGCTCTATCAGCCGCTTCAATGTGCTGACAGAAGCCGAAGTCCACAGAAACGTGAATCTCCAACAATTTGATAAACAATCAGTTTCAGTCATTTATCAAGTAGTGGAACTTTTTGCATTTGTGAAGCGCTTACCAGCTTTAAGTTTTGTATTTAGCAGACATAATGAAAATGATATTTTGATATTGAGTGAGTGATTGAGTGATATTCTCCTCTAAATAACCCCCCGAAAAAAACTTTTTCTTTATCAAATGACTATTAGCTGTTAAAATTAGATTGCTTCTGTAATTAATTTTATGCCATTTCCACTGCTAAAGTGGGTGGAGCTGTTGATATACCTGGAGGTGGCTGTAGGTGTGCAAAGATCCGCCCGTTAGATATGGAATGTGTCCCGGCCAAGCCCCGCCCACATCTTGCTGGCAGAGGACAAACATGTGGACGCCGCAGCCCTGACTGACGCACTCCTTGGCCAATGAGACGGCTAGCTCCGACGGCTGAAAGATGGACTGGAAAAAAAAAGAAAAAAAACGGAGGGAAATAATGCAGCCATACAACCACACTGAGTTTAGCCTTAAGAGCACTTCAGCACAGTGACACTTGCCAACTGTGTGTGTGTGTGTGTGTTATGTACCTTTGGTTTGTTGGAGCCAAAGAACCCTGAGGATGTGTTTGTGTGTCCCATCTCTATCAGAGGGGCAGTATGAAAGATCAACAGCTTACCAGGACAACTCAGGGCCTAGACACAATCAAAATAAAGTCAGACAGGATGCAGTTAAGGTGGTAAAATAACATTATCTCTCCCACTGATTATTAGCCACAATAAATACAGAAAATACTTCTTGAAAACAAAAAACCCTCAAAGTCTGTGCAGTGATGACTGACCTGCAGTATGGTAAGCCCTGCTTTGACAGGCAGCTCCATGGGAACTCCGCTCGAGTCATCACACTCTGGACTAAACTGAGGAATAAGCTGCAACACACTACACACACAGTCAACAGACAGATAACGATCACTTTATACCAAATAATGCCAAAGTGATTCAATTATTTTTAGCAAAGTAGCAAAAATATATCGCTTTGTCAGTTTGTCTTTGCAGGAAGAAAGTCACTAGCTTCAGAAAACCAGCCCATGAATTTTACTTTATATTGTGTCGCATTTCTGCATTAAAATGTCTAAAAGCGCTGAGTATTTACATTATCCTAATTGTTTCTCACAATGCTCAAACTCAGAGAAATCTGTAATTTTATTCAAGGTATTGGTGCCTTTCATTTGGTCGCCTGTCGCTCCAGGAGAGAGTCAAAGCGTGAGGAAGGAAGTCAGTGAACGTGACTAAACATAACGTGAATAAAAAATTACCTGAGACCTGTCAGATTTTCATCGGCTATGATGGTTGTTCAACAAAGAAGACAACTCCCATGATCCCACGCTACTCGCGTCTATTGTTTTGTTTTTAAGGCAAGACGCCCCATGGCAGAAACTACATACTGTGCTCGTCAACGCCTACTTCTATAGTTCAATTTGGGGATTTCAAAATGTAGGGGGTGTCATTATCTACTAAAATGTCCAGTTTGCTGATCAGTCCACCTTCAGCTGCTGGGCTCAGTTGTTTTTAAGTGGATACTTTCTGTTTTAAAATATAAAAGCAAAACTGGAGCTCATCAGATTTAGGCTGGCTTTGTGAAGCGAGAACAAAAACATACATGAAAATATTGTGAGAATGATGGATGAAACTATGAGCAGAATCATGTGCACAGTTAAAAATCAGCATACAGACTCAGCCAACCCGTCTGTTACCTGTCGATACTGTCTATACAGTCTTTGAGGGACACCAGAAGCCCCTCCCTCACAGGAAGCTGCAGGTCTTCTGTCTCTGTAATGACCAGCATGTGTGGGCGGGACAGGACGGGGCTGAGGTCGTACAGGTGGATCTTGCTGTCATACGTCATCAAACCAACGCGGATGTCCGACAAGGCATCACCATCCTCCCTACATGAATTAGAGTCTGTTCACGTTTGGTATTAACAGCCGTCCTGGGGGATCCGATCACAAGTGGACAGCTCTGAGTCCGTCAGGTCACACTTTGCATTAACATGCGTCTCGAGTGACCACTTGGGATCGGATCTCACTTGCCCCGCGCTCTCTATGCAAATAAACATGGATATCCCTGGGAGAAACTGACGCAATGTTGGGTTTTTTTTACACAAAGAAAGATATAGCTTAATGGATAACAACGGCTGAATTTAGAAGAAGGCCCAAATAATTAAGAATTCACAGACATTAAGTGTTTCATAAATGTTTCTCCTCACGCAACAACTCGCATAGCTGAGCGATTTTTAAGGAAGTCTGGGGACTTTCACCTCGAGCAACAAAGAAGCAGCCTACATTAATTACTGTTTACTGTATTTGTAAAATTTGACGTTTACCTTCAATTAAATGTTGTCTTCTTTCAGAGATTTAGTGCAAATGGTAAAATCCGGTGAAAACTATCTTTTCAAATAGCTGCTAAATGTTTACAGGTAAGACTGTTCCAGTGATGCCGAGACAAATTGACACTTTTTTACAAGGAAAGAAACAACATAATGTATTACATCTGTGGAACAGATTGTGTCCACAAACATCTGCTGCTTACCTGCGCAGGTAAGAGAGCATAAACACGTCATGTCCATTACAGTAAACCAAAGCGTGTAATTCATTGTCGTTGTGGCTGCTTCTTGTTTCAGAGGACGTCAGTTGAGTAGGCGGTCTTTCAATGTGGCCCAGGACACATCAGCGTTCACGCTGCTGAAAGAATGTGGCCACGTGTGGCCGAGACAACCTCCGACTGTGGTCTGAACGATCGGATCTCAAATGCGTCTTGGGTGCATTCACACTTGTACTTAGAGCAGCCCTGTTGTGGGCGGATTACTCAGGACGGATGTTAACACCAGGTCTGGACAGGGCCTAAGATGAAACTTTGAAGACTTCTGACAGGAAGCTCGATCAAGGAGCACTGTCCCTACTTTCCCAGGATTTCCAAACCTGCACAGGGATACTACTGATTGATTGTGTGTGTGTGCATATATAGTTGAGTGGGAGCATGTTTTACCTCTTCAGAGAGCTGAGCAGAGTGAGTATTTGTTTTGTTGCAAACTCCAAATGTCCTCCTCGCAGCGCTGAGGCAGACACATCTATAGCTAGAAGCAGCGCAGCAGGCTCGCCCTGGATAAAGTACAACAGTTTACACACACACGGCATCTTTTTCCATATAAACCTGAGATCATTAGCAGCCTCTAATGGGTATCAATAATGTGAACAATTACACTTTGAAGTCATTTTTGAAGTATGACGGTGAAGTCATACAAGTCTTGCTGCTGCTTCCCACCACACATACACACACACAATGTAAAGCCCACTTGCAGCAGCAGGTAATGACAATTAACATGCAAACAAATTTAACAGTTGTAGGTGAAACTAACCTTCTGAGAATTGAGTATCTCGTATGACCCCTTACTGAATTCAGGTCTCATGTCTTTATCCACTCGAACCCCCTCCACCCCTTTGGTGGGCTGGTAGTGTTGCCAGGGCACTGAGACACAGGAGAGCAGAGAAAAACTTTTGCCGCGTGCCAAAGGAAGCAACAAACACAGGAAGCTACATTCGGGTTAGGTGGAGCAGTTCAACACATCGATATGGAAATGTTCATGCTTCATTGAGTAGTTTTAACCAGGAAATTACATTTTCATAACTGTACTGGGAACACGGCTATCTTACAGGAATAGATGATGTTAGGTGGCGTCTTGTTTGCAGCTAGTAACTGTGTCTTTACATTGACATTAGTTTGTTTTGCAAAATTACCTTGCTCGATAGTTATCAGACTCGTCAAGTTATAACTCATAAAACAAATATATAAAGCCTTAAGAGAGGACAGTTTCGGTGTCAAATCATGGATGTCTAAATGATCTAACACAGAACTGACCAGGAGGAAGTCTTTATTTCCATCATAGCATCCAGTTTTCCAGCAGACCTCCATGATGGTGCCAGCTGCAAAACTACTATGGTCAAAAGCAATGTGGCAGATAAAATAATAAAACTGACCCTGAACCTCGACTCTAGTTTGTGCATGAGCATTACCTCTATGCTTAGATGCTCAATGTTAAATCTTACCTTCACTGAGTTTACCACAGAAGGGGCAGTGAAACCTCTGACCACAGTCCTGCCAGCCCATCACCGGACACATGGAGGCTCCGCACCAACCACATCCGTTAACACACTCTGGCTCTTTGCACACTGGCAGGGGCTTCTAGAGGCAACACACACACTCACATTAAATGCACAGGTTTATATCTCCTCTGCTCTGAATGGCACATGTGTTTATTTGCAGTTATGGCTTCACTTGCATAGATATTTCTCATCTTGTAAGTCTCTTAAAGTTTCTTCATTGCTATTAATTTTCCTAGATTTTTTTTTTTTTTTAGAGAATATAGAATAAGCAGAGTAAAAACTGACCTCTCCAGCATTTTGTCTTGCCAGAGGGGTGACCAGAGCTCCCAGTGGCAGACGGCTGAGCAGGACAGTCTGACCTTCACACGGCACGCAGTATGAGGTGGAGCGGATGGCAAAAGGACTCGCATTACCTAGAGTTAAACAGAGACAAGGCCAGGAATGACATGAAGCTGAAATGATTTGGGAGAGGTAGAAAATGAAATGCACTTCTTGTGCACTGTGAAAAATCAAATCGAAATCTCAAGATGTGTTTATATACACCTGATGTGAGACATTACAGGTATGTTTTCCAAGGTTTAATATGCTAATATTACATCTTTTTTTAAAATCTTGTTTTACCTCTATCAATTGTTTATTCAGTTGCCTGAATTTCAGTTCAATCACATGCTGGAAGGAATGCCGAAGCAGTGTTAAGTATGCTATTTGTACCCAAAGGACTGAATAGAATACATTTCTATGGAGTACATCTCTGTAACAGATGCAGACAGTGTTGTGTGCGTTTACCCCTGTCCTCTATAATACAGGAAGTAGTTGCCAAAGGAGGAAGATGGGAAAAAGGCTCTGAGACGAAGACCTTGCCCTCCCACTCTGCCCTGTCCTCTGCAATCACCTTTACCTGAGACAGACGGAGACAGACACGTGTAATATCGTCAATCAGCAAGAGTATAGTAACTATATTTAAAAAGAGGCAGGATCTATCATAAAATATCTATATTTACACAATTGTTATAGCCTATGTATAAACATGTATGAAATTACTGATAAGCACAAATTATGTTAAAAAAGAGTCCAGGAATGTAGTTCATGTTGTTGTCAAAGAAACACAGAATATTAGCAGTTTTTTGGTACTCATAGTTACGTACTGGACCACTTTTCTTTTTTTGCCATACTAGCCTCGAGCCATTTTGCTACTTTTCTTAAAGATGTACCACCAACCCAAAGAGTCGATATTTAATTAACCTAGGACTCAAAAATGAGCTTTCTTTCTCCAGAATTGCTCCTCCCACTTTAAAGGGTAAAAGCCTGAAACATACTGGGCAGTAAATAGTCTTTAATCGTCTAAGGAGCTGCAGAAGTTAGTCAACAAAAGACATTACGAGAGAGAAATAAAAGAACTTACAGCACTGGGCAGGAGCTCTGGGTCCAGGCCATAACGTGACTCAGAGCTAGGAGACTGTAGAGAGAACATTTTAATGACTCATTCTTAAACCTTGACATCATTTGATGACATGAGTTTTGTGTTTCTAGACTGTATATTCAATATATATGCAGCAAAGTTGAGTCTAAAAAGACTTTGATTCTGAGGAATGAAAACCAAAACCTGCCTTATATTGTTTGTTTGTTTTACAGAGATGAAAATGCTTTTTCAAGGCTAAATGGAAAACATCTAAAAATGTACATTGTCACCTTCAGAACCTTGTCATGCACTAAAATAACAAAAATACATAACTGTATAACATGTGCCCGGGTACATGTTCATTATCTGCTTTAACAGCTTAAAATCTTAAGGGTGAATCTCAACTACAGCAGGAATAATTATCTGATTAATTGATTAATTAATCAACTGAAAAAAAACCCCAATTTTAATCTTTTTCATTCTAAATAACAATCATTCTCTGGTTCCCGCTTCTTTAATGTCAGGATTTGCTGCCTGTTTATCATTTATAGCAGTGCAAACTGAATACCTTTGGGTTTTGGAACTGGTTGGTTGATTGAACAAAAAAAAAAAAAATCCTTTGAAGATCTTGTGAGTGAAATTCTGTTCCTGGGTGTAGACAGAGCCTGGGTTTTGCGTAGTTTGGGGACATCTGAACTAACACCATGTGGAGGCTGCAAATACCACTGAATGTATAAAGGCCGGAGAGAAACTGTTCTTCTTCAGTCATCTTGGTGTATTGCTGATGTGACTCTTGCTTGCAAGCAATTAAAAGATCTTCGGAGATTCTAATATTGTGTCATCAGGTATTTAACTGCCAACTCTCACCTGCACTAGACTATACTGATATTTCAGTGGCAGCGACAATCTCAACTTTGAACATCTATGTTGTGTCATTTCATGGGACAAATGATAAATCGATATATTGAGAAAATAATCTGCAGATGTATCAATTAGAGAAATAATAATTTATGTCAGATATTACCTCTACACTAAAGATTTGTAACGCTTTTCCTGTGTTTTCCCCACCTGTGGCGTGACGCTCCTGTCGTGTCCAGCTGAATTGGGAACGTTTATGTTTCCTGAAGAGAAAAGAGAGTTACTTAATAGAGGATGACGATGGACGAAGGATCCACACTAGAGTATTATATTATAAAGATCCGCTCCCATGGGCGGCTCTGCAACATGCATGCAAGCATGTCATATACATATTACAAATGAACCTACCTATAGAGTGTGGTGGAAGTGTCCATGGAGGCTGGTGTTGAATAGGAGAGGTAGGTGAGGCAAGACTGTGCATGTATCCAACAGACGACTCTAATGCAGGCCGAGGTGAGCACAGTGGATTCTGGTTTACACATTGTCCATATGATGGAGAGCCGATGGGCAGATGTTCTTCATGTGGTGACTGAGGTCTATTCAGTGAACCCTGGTGTGTGTATGAGTGCTGGAATGGGGAAGATATTGCTTGGTAAAGGCCGTGAGTGGAGTTAAATGGTATTTGATGTGTCTTCCCTTTGTTCAGAAGAGGGTGAGAACATGGAGGTATATTTCTTCCTTGGCTTGCAGCTGGAACCATGGATGAAACATGAGGATCAAGTATGATTCGCTGCACAGTCTGATCAGCATTATTATTAGGATGTAGTGTGCTGTGATGAGAGTCATTTCTGGATGAAACGGCAGTGATGTCGTGATGGAAGCCCTGGTTGGACGCCTGCAGGTGGTTGTAGCAGGGTCTCAGGTCAGAAGGCGAGGCAAGGCCAAGATGCTGAAAGCCCGGAAGAAGGTTGCAGAGGGGTCCTTGAGCTGAAGCTGGGGACCAGCCGTTCTGGCCCACCCGGGGCTGACAGGGTGTCTGGCTCTGATTGGCTGTGGGGACGTCCATCATCCTCCATAACCATCACTGATAGGGGTGTTTGTTCTTGGAGGTGGGATCTAGCGAGGCAATGCAAAATTGGTGATGAGGGTCGTGATGTGACACTCAGCTCTGTTCTGGGAAAGGCCTAACCTTACTGACAGAAGTTACTGAAGGTGGTTTAAGGCTACCTAAGCACAGAACTAGCTAAATGTAGCTAACGTCATATTGTGAGGTTACTCATCTTTGAACACGTCCAATTGTGTGATCACAGCAATTGGCATATCATACCAGCAGGTTAACGAACATGATCTACATGTTCTACATTACATGATCTAAACGCATGATTGCGATAGCACATTGTCGAAAAATTATGACTAACTAGCTTATTTGTTGAATAGTTCTAGCTACATTATCTGTTGTTAGCTAATACAGTAATATTAGCCTGTCACCGAGAAATAATGGATCATGTGAAAGTCTCGGAATGTGGACACTATCAGTCAGCGGCTCCATATAAACAGACATTGTAAAACGAAAAGCAGCATCTGAAGGAAACAATCTTATTTTAACTAATAAGAAATTAGAGTCGATACCTTTGGACATCAAGGGAAACAGGGGGCTTTGAGTGCGGCACTTGTTCGCCACCGTTACTAACGTTATCGACTTCATTTCCCCCGCTGCGGCGGAAGCGAAACACTTAAAAAGGTTTAAATTTGGAGGTTTTTTGAAGATACTATTTAATAATAAACTGTTGCATGATAATTTTAGCCACAGTATAACAGCAGTTAACGTTACTTTAACATTAGCAATTACGACGCATTTCCGCGTGTCCTTTCAAAATAAAAGCCTGTGATACGTAGATGCAAGTAAATTACAATTACGAATGAAATCTATTATAGCAGGAAATTAATTGAGAATTTCTTTAATAAATTAGTTAAGTTGCTCCCTGCAGTTACTTAACCCCAGTTTACATGAGCTACTTTATATTTAACAAGAAATATAGAAATATAATTTACCTTTTACCCTACATTTATTTATCAGCTAGTCTTTGCAGATTAAGATTTTACACAGAGGTCTTTCACAAAAAGTTTATAAAATAATAAAATAAGGATTACTACCGACCTAACAAATAAATGTAGGATAAGGTATACATTTTATTTAATCTTAGGAGATAGTTGAAAGTAACATTACCTTGACAGGCTATAGTACAATTTAAAATGTGCCATACAAGCCATTATTAATTTAATTCAATTTAATTTAATTTAAATTTTGAATATGGGAATATAACACTGATGAGGGCAATTCTGTTGAAGATTGAGTCGCCTACTTTTTTTCTTTTATTAAACTTTTGATATATTAAATCCAGTGTGTTGCTAATACTTATGTACTTAAAAATTTGTAACTTTTAAGTAAACTGCTACTTTTAAGTAAAATATCTGAATATTTCTTCAGCCATTGGATGTAAGCTTATCATTCATAGGTAAGCAAGAGATTAGGCCTGACAGGGTGCATATATCACTGAAATACCTATTTTTATTTTATTAGTGGAATACAGGGTAACCGACGCTGTTAACAGATGAAATCCCCAAATATTATTCTTAGCACTTTATTTGCTGTAAATTGTTATTCAAAGTCAAAATACAGTATACCATTGTACCAAAGAGAATATAAACATTCCAGATAACTTGGTCAAAAAACTTGAATCTCCAAAACCTTGATTAGCCATCAGCTAAATCTGTATAACACATTATTCGTCAGTACTGTATATAAAGAGCTGTTTTACTGTACAAAATAACAGTGATGACTGAGAATAACTGCAAACCATAAACCACAAAAATAAAAATTATCAAATATCAGTCCACACTTGTCCATATTAATGGATGGAAAAGAGATTAAAAGAAACAGAGATGGAAACTAAAAAAAATAACAGAGGAGCAGAGGGTGGTAGAAAATTAAGAGGGAAAAGTTTCACAAAACAGATTTTGCCACCAACAAAATACCACATCAACAACAGCTAAAAATGTCCAGTACTCTGCTGTGGTTCCAGAACGCACTTGGAGCCAAATGATTTCAGCGCATGCCACGTTAACTGCAACGTTGCCGCTTTGATTGCTGCCAGCGACTAATCCCCCGTTTCTTGTCTGCCTCATCACTCTCAATTTGTTCAATAAAACTGAGATTGTTGTGGTTCCTCTCATCCCCTCCAGTTACTGTTTGTAGACGTTGCTTGAGAAGTTCCACTTTGTCTAGTAAGGGCAGTGATTCTGTTTCTGACATAGTCCTTCACACCTTTCCATGATCGGGCTCTCAGTGCTTCTGGCTCAGCCTCAAGACACTGAATGCAGTCGTTTTTTTGAGGGATTTTGTGTCCTTGAATGAAACGCATCATGTGTCTTTCAACAGCTAGAACCTCCTCTTCCCGCCATTTATGTTTACCGTTATTTTGGGCACCTGTGGGATAAAAGGGAAAAGAGTGACCTTGTGCCATCACTAAAAAAGAATCTCTGGAAAACAAAAAGATTTCTCAGAATAATCATAGCACAGTGAGATGTCTTAACTAAATGGTTGTTAAAGACAAATATTATTGTCATCGCTACCACTTGGATCGCTACTAGCTTGGATAAGCTTATGGTATGTTTCCAACAGCAGCTGATTTGTCAGTTGCTGCTTGTAAACACACCATTCAAAGATGCAGTAAGCAAAAAAGATAGTTCATTGCGGAGTCTCTTTCCCAGGTCGTTGGTATTGGTTTCAACAATAAACTAGCTTTCTCCAGAATCGTAGACACCCAACATCCCGAACACAGCAAAATATTAAGCAAATACAGGCCAAAGGCAGGGTCTCTGCACATACAGAAACCACCACACAGTTCTAGTGAGTCATAAGTGATGATTGAGAGGGATTATTTTTATATCAATATATACATTTGTTTTTTTGAGAAAACTAATATCATGTCATGAGGTATTTGGGCACATGTAATGCAATTATTGTGTTAAAAAGAAAAAAACATCTTGACCCAGGCAGTGGAGCACAGCACCTACAACACCTAAAAAGTGGGTTGGCATGTCAGGAAAACAATAAGTCAGAAGCTGTTTCTGCACCCCTGAGTGGTATAATAAATATAATTGCTCTATTTCTTTGTTTTACCCGGCCTTCTCCTCTTGGTTCTTATTCTTAAAACACACTAGACCTTTAAATCTTTCAAATGATGATATGTTGATATAGATTATATATATATATATATATATAGATTATATATATATATATATATATATATATATATATATATATATATATATAGTGGTATCATTTAGAAACAATAAAAGCCTGCAATAAAGTCAAAAAATATAGAAATTATTTGTTAAAAATGATATTCTTTGGATAATAATATCAAACCGTAAATTTCACTACAAGCCGTAAATTCGAATGCAAAAATAATCACTTTTTAAAAAATCTACCTCTTTAATATTGATGAATTAATCAAATTGAATCATGTTGGTTCATGACAGCAGCTGACTAATATCCAGTTTTTATTAAAATGCGCGAGTTGACATACACATTTTTTAGCTTTAGAATAATTTAAACCGCCTGATAAACTGTTTGCCGTGTTCCTCCCCTCAGGGTCTACCTCCTCCTCAGACCCCTCGCCTACGTAACAGCAGGCCTGGACGTCGACCCCGGAGAGATCTGGTCTCAGATCAGCGTGGCGGCTCACCTTCATGTCCTCGGGGATGAACACCTTGCGGGCTTTCTTGATCATGGGCTGCGGCTTCAGCTCCTCGGCGGAGAACTTGCGTTTCCTTGGGTCGAACATTTCCTGGCCGGGCACGCTGGACAGAGCCAGGTCTGCCGGGTCGGGCTCGTAGCTCAGGGGCACCTGGATGGACTCTGGGTCGATGGGGCTGGGGGTGTCCCGGGATGAGGGCAGTGCTGCAAAGAAAAACAACACGGATTATTTGTCTGCAAGAACACAGAATTATCCTGTTTTCTTGAGAAGTGGGTGTTGAAAAGCTGTAATTATTCAGCAAAGAGGGAACAAAACTCTAAACGCCTCTAATGGCAAAAATGGCATCATTAAAGGAGCATTGCATTTGGGGTAATAAAACGTCACTTATTCCTGATCTTTTGTGTGAAGCTCTCACAGGCGGACGCAGGAGGAGCAGCGGTGGCTAAGAGAGCAGGAGGCCTCGGTGGTGGGGGGGGACCCTCTGAGTTCACATGTTTACGCCCTCGAGGGTTCATCCATTAAGAAAACCGATCATTTGCCTCATCTGGCCAGCAGGTGGTGCCGTTACACCAGCTTTAAAATACACAGGTGAGGACGCTGAGAGGTTTTTATCCCTGCAGCTCCCGTCAGCTGTTTTCTCCCTCCTGCCTCATATGAGGAACTGATTATTCAGAGAGCCATAACAACCTGGACGAATTCACCCCTTAATATCCGCCTAATAAATATATATTATCCTTTAAAACAATATTTAGAGGCATTAATTGGTAGATAACGCAGATGATTTCATAATTAATATTCTCTCTGTATGAATGAATTTATTTTAGATTTTTTTCTTTCTATTTTCATGTAACCTGTTGTCTGTCAGCTAACTGGGATCCTTTAATTAAACAAATAAACAAAGGCCTTGACGTCTGGTCTCTAGCTGGTCTGCAGCTGCAGGCCGACCAGCTGAGGGGGAGTCGGACCAATTAACTCACATTTATTTGTTTTGTCACACCTGCTCTGTAGTCTGACAGCCAGTCGACGGCTCGCTCGCCTGAGTACCGACCAGAAAACAAACAGGAAACGAGTGTTCGTTCTCTGCTGAGAGTTTTACATCAGGAGGCAGCAGAGGAAGTGATGACGAGCTCCTTCATCACTGAAAACCCTCAGCTGGGAGTCACACCTCGTGTGTTCACGAAGAGGAAAAACAAAAGCGCTCGTTGCAACACTGATAATTACCACCTCGTAAAAAGTGAGCAGTGTGGGGAAATAAAAGTAAACAAAAACAACGCCTCAGACATATGTTTCACATGTTCGCCTGCAGGCTGGGGGGGGTATTTCAACTGGATACCAAAACGAACTTTAACTCCTCCTGCACCAGTTGAATTAAACAAGCAAAAACTTCGACTATCTGATCGAATAATAAGTAAATGATGAGTTTAAATGAGCCGAAGTTTGATCATTAAATGTCCCATTTTTTATAGACAGATACGGTAACAATAATGGTCCAAAATTATGTGAAATTGCATATTTTTCTAGTAAAAAGCTGTAATTGATCATTTAAATGTAGGACATATCAGAAACTGTGCATCAAAAGTCCAAAGAGCAAAGATATGAAAAAGAGATTATATCAATGAACTTAAAGTCTGCTGTTCTTCAGAGGTGCAACAGTTCACGGATCATATCAAGGTTTTTGGGTCACAGATCAAATCATTTTACTGATCAGAAAAAAGGCTTACATTAATGTTTAAATGTGCTAATGTGACGACTTTTAACGCGTTAAACTCTGCAGTAGAAACAGTCCTTCAGTGACTATCGGGGTATTTCCGCTTATTGTGATGTTATTTCTTTGAGCATCTTCAAAAGCTTCATATCCCTAAAATCTGAACAACCTCGGCTAAAAGATTATACGAGTCAATAAACCATAATACTTGATCAAAGTGTTGAAAGTGACACAGAAAACAACACTCCAGAACTTATTTTAACTCTGGACATTGTTTAGTTTTTGAGGCGTTTTTATAGTTTCATCTGTTTCACACGCACTGTTAAAACATTTTTCTGCCATCACATGACGCCTCCTCTGCATCATCACGGCAGAGTTAATCCAGCGTCACCTCCCAGCATTCACAAACCGAGCAGAGCCAGACAGAAAGCTGCTTTACTAACTAAAACTAGACAATCAGACCTGGAAATAACCAGCCGGCCGCGGCCTAATCACCTTCACCCGCCACTCTCATCTCCTCATTAGCGAGTCGGCGTGGGCTAAAAGTAGACGTACAGTTGAGCTGTAATGTCCTCAACTATTCATTAAATAGTCCCACCACCCTCCACCTCCTCCTGAACAGGAACATCTAAAATTATCAAGCGGGTAAAGGTAGTCTGAGCTGACCCACAAAGAGCCGTGAGAGCTGGAACAAACAGGACGAGCGAAGACCTGCGGAACTCGTTTTTTATTTGACATGAGAGTATTTATAGATTCACACACACACACGCACACACTGCTGCTGTCACGCTACGAGATCATGATCAGAGTTGCTGTGAGTGTTATCGTGCAGTGATAAAGCCGAGCTGTTGGCCAGAGGTGCTGAACTCTGACCCGGGTGGAACACAGGACCAACAAAGACCACACTTTGGGGCTAAAGGATAAAATATAGAGATATTTTTTTGTTCCATTTGGCTTTAAAAGAGTTTCAGAGCTCACAACGCCGCCCTGCAGGGAGCAGAGAGTACAACCATACAACATGCTTTTAATCTATACAGGAAGCACATTTAATGTTTAGTAACATAGATCTGAATGGTATTTATTTTTATTAACACATTAAAATTGATATTTATGAGAGCATACATCTAATTTAAAAAAATGACTTACATGAATTTAAAATAGCCTCACAAAATAACACTTGACTGTCAACAATAAAACAATTCAATACAGATATAATGTAATAAAATAACAATATAGCTGTGAACTATAAAATAAAGATGGCCGACATGGGAGCCCCCTAAAAGTGAAGTCAAAACATCTGGATGGCCCCCTGGTGGCTGGCTGCAGTATAGCTCATAAACCCCTCCCCCTCCATG
>JBBPCS010000386.1:13257878-13282998 GCA_037974645.1 Hollardia meadi
CCCCCCCCCCCCCCCCCCCCCCCTGAACAAATCCTCTTTGGGCTCAGACTGAATCAAACACTCAGAGGATGAATGAATGTCCACATCCTCACAGACACTTACACACACACACTTGGTGTTGCACTGCCTGTTGTTGTGCATGACCACAATAGATTCTCAGGAATATGGACCTCAATGGAGCCAAGTCCAGGAATTGACGCAAGGGGGGACAGTGTTTGTGTCTGTAATGTCATCCAAATTTTCATTTGCAAAAGAAAACCGGTAGTAAAGGTTTTATTCCCCTGGTGCATTTTGGTATTGAAGTCGTATAAAGTTTCTCTTTTGGAAAAAAAAAAAAAAAAAAGTCAAAGCCTAGCCAAAATGCAGGTTTTTTTTAATTTGCCCAAATGTCCAGCTACACTATAAAACTGGGAATGGGTGGTGTTGACATAGAGGTAACTTCCGAGTTAAGATGGTTTGCAAATGGTCAATTATGCAAATACGTGTGTCATAGTTTTTTTTTGTTTGTTTGTTTGTTTTTTTATTTCTCTCTTTATTTATTTCACAGTGCACATTAATAAACATTGCTGTAATGCTGCACCAGAGTTAGCCGAGAGGCTATTTTTCATCTGTAGTCCCTTGACAGATGCTACAGATAAAGTTATTGAGATCCTCTATAAGCATGCAGAACAATACAGAAAATATTAATGTTAAAAAGAACATAATTCAGGACATCCTACATTATACTTCATTATATTACAATACAAATGTAAATTTTCAAATTTGCACAGAGTCTCATAAGACAAGAGGTATTAATGTTAATAGAAACAAATTGTGCCGCATTGCTCACCAAACTTAAACACTCCGCAGAAGCAGAATAAAAATCTACTCCTCCCAAGTGAGCAAAACAACAGAAGCGAATAGATTTTGATTAGAAGTTTATTGTAAATACTGGTTGCTGGTTCTCAGCACGACATCCACATTAATTTAAGTTGGACCCGACCTAGAATTGGGGTGGGATACAAAGTTTGACATGATATGTGACTCTGTTTTATCCGGGGTTTTTTGGGCACGTCAAGTCTGTCCCAAGACATATAGCATTATGGCTGTGCAGGACTCAATGCAGCACAGGCCTTGTCATGAGGTGGGCGTGACTCTGCGTCAGCAGATGTTACGGCGGCCTTCACCTGGATGAAGCTCAATAAATAACGATGAGTATTATTTGTGCCGCAAGGAGCAACAAGTTGACAGTCGATTTGTGGGTCACAAACTCAAGGCCAAGGCTCACGGCAGCTGCATCGCTGTTACAACACGACTCATGTAAAATTCATAGAGAATGTCAAGTCAAAATAACAACCTCTTCTCCACCCTGTCCTTCATATTCTCCTCTCCTTGCTTCTTTTCTCTCCTCACTTGTTTTCCCTGCTTGTCTCCTCTCCTAGTTTCCTCTCTTCTCTTCATTACTCTTTCCTTTGTTTCCTCCCCTCATTTCCTCTTTTGTCCTTGTTCCCTCACCTCTCCCTTTTCCCTTCTTTCTTATCGTGTCTCCTCCCCTCTCCCTTCTTTGTTTTCCCCATCCTGCTTCCTCTCCTCTGCCTTTCTCTTTATGTTTCTTCTGCTTTTCTTGTTTCCCCATTTGCCCCTTCTCCTCCGCTCTCCTCTCCTATATCTCTTTTCTCATCTGCTTTTTTTTGTTTCCTTTCTTTCTCTCCTCTTTCTTCTCCTCTCACCCAGCCACAAAGGCTCAGAGGAGCGTCATAGTGGAGCATCTCCAAGCTCAGGGCTCCAGACACAACACACCCAATTCACTCTTCTGGGGCAGAGGGACAGAGTCAGACAGGGAGAATTTACAATGAACAACACTAACAACAATAATAATAGCATTCTTGCCGAAAGAGGCAAACTCATTAAGGTCTCCTCTTTATGCACCACTGTTTTTTTTTGTGTGTGTGTGTGTTTTTTTAAGTACTCCAAAGTGAATAAAAGTCAACCAAAGAAGCTGCTCAAGTTAAAACCCCAGCTTTTAACCAGAATACATCTATATTTTATTCAAATATCAAACTGATGATGATGAATATCTCATTGCTGCACCAGAGAATAGGCATCTTTAAAAAAATAAATAAAAGTATTATCGTGCTACAGTTTTGTTTTAAAAGAAATCTGGACAAAGTTCTCCTTCTGGATTATCTTTAGTGTTCATATGAAACCGTATAATTAATTATAAATAAAAGTAAGTAAAATAACTTTGTAATAAGTAGCCCCTGTGGCTCAGAGCTTAGAAAAACCAACCATTAAAGGAAAAGTCCCCGTTTAGAATCTCTAGTCATCGCTCTACTATTGCTGTTATGGCATAAACTCTCCCCCACGCCCAAACATTTAAAGAAAGTATTTAAAAAAAACTTGGAAATGTATGCAGTGAAAGAAACAGGCTGTACTCACTTAAAGCTCATTAACCTCAGTAGTGCAGTGAGGCAGGACTAGAGTGTTTGATTAAAACACAGAATAAAGAGAAGCCCCTCTGTGAAAAAGAAGCTGCAAGCAGCTGTTCAGCCTTTAAACTCAGTCGATCTCTGGTCGGCCGCCAGTCGATCAGCTCCAGGTTTCGTCCCTCGAGGATGTCACGGAGCATCCTCTCTGTATCGTCTCGTTCCCAGCTTTGGGAACGAGTGGCGCTTGTTGGCAAATATTGATTGAACCAAACTGTTCAATATCCTATAAAAACAAAAATCTGAAGCTCATCATTCACTCAAGTTTACAGTATGGGGAGGCCACAGCTCTTTCTCAGTGGAGTGCAGCCAATTAAAAAAAATAATACAGCACAGGACAAAAACCCTTTGATTCTTTTGCGTGCTTGGTCAAAGAAAGACTGAATGTTTCAGAAATGCAAAACATAATGGTAATAGCAACAGTAATTGACTTGGTTGGTTTGAGACTCAAAACACTGTGGTGTTAGTCTGGATAGAAACAACAATCTGTGTCAATGCAGCACCAGATTAAAATATGTTCTCAATTTTTTTTCTTTTTAAATCAAAACATCCTTTTAATACATATTTAAAGTGGTTTTCCTGGGTGTCTTTAAATGATCAAACTCATAATATCATACCATGACATTTTGAGATCATTAGTTTGTGTTTGGTGTTGGAGAAGTCTGAGGTTTTTAACTTTATCTCACAGTCTACAGCAGCATGTTGTTTGCATTTGAGTCGTGAATCTTCACATGACGGAGGAAGCAAACGGTTCAGTGTTATTAGTGACGAAACGGAAATGTCACCTCATTTCAAAGCAAATGCTCAAAACATAGTTACACGATATTCTGTTTTTTGTCAACAATTTCCATGAAAAGACCAAATCCAGCAATTCATTTATTGTCTGTGTATCAAAGACACACACACGGAAAAGGTGACACACACACACACACACACACACACACACACACCATCCTTCTGCCAGAAATACTCAGTGCAGCACTAAATGTGCATTAATCCGCAGCTAAAACTACGGTGGTCGAGTGTTTCAGGAAATCATTTGGCTGTTTAAATCTTAAACTGGATATTTGTGAACTACTTTAACCAACATCTTCCAGCTAAAAACAGGCTATTTTTAAGGGACATTTCCATCTATGTTTGTGGCAACAAAACCAGATATTTTAAGCCAAAACATGATGTTTCATTAATCATAACCAACTGGTTTTTGTGCCTAAACCTGACCAGACTTTGAGTGTAGTGAGGCTGTTGTCACAAAGTAAAATCGAATAGTAAAAACTAAAGAAATGTAAAGTTTCAACATATGCTTGTTTTGCGGAAACATACAGTGCAAACACTTATTCTGACAACTGGATTGTTAATCCCTCACAGAAAAAGGCAAAGGTTCCTCTATCAAAATACAAATTTACTGGGCTGGATTTAAAAAAACAAAACAATGCACTGTTCACACTGCGAAAAAAGAAGCCTTGATATCTGTAGCTGCACTGAATGATCAAAAACACCCCCATTAAAATAAAAAATGTCTTGGATTGAACTCTTCTGTTTTCATCAAAAGCGAATCTATTGTATTTTCCTTACGGAGCGTGATTTCAATCAGTTGCTTCACATTCTGTATATACAAACCATTTTTCTAAAAAAAAAAAAAAATCTTTTTCAGTGGTTCCTTTTCAAGTGCCAAATACCATCTGAAACCCATTATATGATTAAACTGATCTCATCAATTAAAAGAAGAAAGGAAAATGGGCCGTATCTGACCTTCTTACATCTGGCTTGTTGCGGTTAGTCTTTAAACCAGCACTGGTGGCATATTTTTGGGGCCCAAGATGAGATTTTACTTTGTGATTCCCCCTCCTCATTTTAAGAAACCAAATATTTCTCAAAAAGAGGCATGGTGTGAAAACATGATATTTTGTGCACAGGGCCTCTCTTTGGAGATGCAACAGTTTATGGATAAATGATGTTCGTGTGTTGTCCTCTGACTGAGGTAGACTTTATAACCTCTATTTGTCACAGAGGAGTAACTTCATAGCTTCTTCTTTTTGTAATTGTTGTCGCATTTGTTTGGGTTGCGTGAGAAGTGCATGTCTCATGCCAAATTGAGAGAGTTGGCAACTGTAAAAAAAAATAAATTAAAAAAAATGCAGATCAGCAAAATCAATGTTCCTTTTCTGTGGTGTTAATAAGCCAGGGGGTTGCGAAAATTCAGGAAACTGGCACAAGTGACTTCTCATATATTAACTCGCAATGCTGAGCTTAAGGAAGAGTAACAGTCCTCACATGGTCAACGATCAAAAGCAATCGAGATAGACAGCAATCTGTATGAATGTAGCATCAAAATTAAAGCTGAGATGTGCTAAAATGAACTGCTACCTGGGGAGTTTTTTTTTTTAAATCTAAAGATCTATTAAAAAGGTGCAATTTGTAATATAAGGACAGAATTTTAGTTTAAAAATTCATCTAATGAATTCTGAAAAACCTCTGAAATAAATCCTCAAGTCACTGAGTAAGATGTTGAAGAAGTTAAACTAGTCGAGCTCTACACTCTGTTTCTGCCACTCCACCTTGGCCCCATCCCCGGGGTCATAGTCTTCGTCTGGGCCACTGTAAATCACCTCTGTACTGTACCCCCTGTCATCAAACTGGATTCTGCCGGGCTCTGGAGGCTATGTACGGTCCCAGTATGGTGTCAAGCCATGTTCACTGGGAGATTGCAGAGCCCAGTATACAGTAGCTGAGCCCTGTTGCCCGCAGTGACTCCCCTACTCAGCTGTAGGGCCACTAGCTCCACCGCTAACAGTAGATATAGCTACAGTCAAGAATAACTACAGCAAAGACTATAGTGACAGCAGTTGGCATTTACTCTGGTGATATGCTGCTCTCTATATTTTTGGAGCTACCTTCAAATTCTGGCCATATTTTACAAGTTGCCCCTTTGCTTTCAGGGGTGTCTTAAAATGATCAATCTCATGATATCACACTGCCACATTTTGTGCTCAGTTGTTTGCAGTTGGTGTTGGTTTGCAGAAGTATGGATTTCAACCACATGTCACAGTCTTCATCAGCATGTTGCATATTTCCTGGCAGCCATAATGTAAAATTCAACGTATGTTTTTTTTTTCTTCTCATTTGCAAGGTAAACACTAATCAGTCTTGAGTCATTTCCTGAGTCTTCACATGGCAGAGGAAGCTGCGGCTCAGACTAACTGGTGCATGAGTGACGTCTCATATATAAAATTCCAATGCAGAGTGGTCGCCCAGTGATCGGAAGGTTGGTGGTTCGATCCCCGGCCCCTGTAGTCTACATGTCCTTGAGCAAGATCCCCAAATTGCTCCAGATGCTGTGCCATCGGTGTGTGAGTGCATGTGTGTGAATAGTTACATGCACTTATTGGAAGTCGCTTTGGATAAGAGCGTCAGCTAAATGTAATGTATAAAATTCAGAATTTAACTGCACAACCATCAGCAACAAGGTCGGTAACACTGTAACACATGTTGAATTAACTAATTATTTGAATTGAATCAAGTGGTTGTTATGGTTGATGTCTTTGTTTTCTCTTCTGGAAAAGGGTCACGTCATAGCGGGAAGGAAATGTAGTTGCCGATAAGACCCAATCAGGAAGTGAGTGTCATTGTGCAAAAAATCTCTTTTTCTGCCCTTTCAGATGTAACCACTGAAAGCAGAGTTTTTTAAATATCTCGGAAAGACTTTTCTAAAAAGGTCATTTTCAGTGACCTAAAACATTGTTTACATGTGTACAAAAGGCCAAAATGCATAAACAAAGCTACGGTTCAAGAAATACCTGTGTAGGTGTGGACATAAAAGAATGAAAGAACATGCTCATGAAATGAGCAGGAGAAACTGAATCATTAATTAGATGGAATCATAAAAAGATCAACAACTTAGAGCAGGGAAATTGGTCCTTGCTGTGCTGGCATTTTTTTTGTGTGTGTGTGTCTTACCTCTCACTCTTCCTTCTCTACTTTGTCTTTCCTTATTCTGGTCTCGCTAACTTACACTTACCGACAGGCCGCCAAAACCTCGCTGGTGATGTGTGTGTCTCTGTGTATATCTGTGTGTCCCACTGCAGGCTTTGCTTGAATCATATTTTTGTTTTTGGATGACAGTTCATATCTATTCTAAGACATAGCACATATCCCCTACCAACATGCACTGACAGCGATGTCAAGAAGACACAAGTGTGCACAGAGTCGGCGTAACAAAAGGTGTCGCACCTGATTTTGTGCTTAGACTTCTTCCACTTGATTTTATACATATTTTTAGTGAAGGAACAAAATATATATCCCAGTTTTGAGTGAGCTGAGGTGATCTGTTCCACACAATGACGGAGACTCAGCGCTTTCCTCTGGCTCCGTTTAACTGACGCTGGGAGTTGGAAGTTTGCAAAGTGTCCACTGCTCTGATGCCCCAGGCCACGTCAACACACTCAGAGTATGTGAAAATGCCAAAAATGTCTCTTTAACTCTCCTGAGAAGCCATTTACATCCTGCTCTCATGGTAGGTAATTAGTCTGAGAGTCTGAGACTTCAGTGCACATACACATACACACTTGCATTAACCCTGCTGCTGAGGGCTTATTTAAAATGCATCAAGTCAGCAGCTGGTTCAAAACCACAGGCGGTAGCAGATTTCTGTCTAATGCCACTTGAAGCCACAGGGACTGAGAGGAAAAAGAATTCTGGACTTAAAGGTAACATTTCCAGCATTGATGAAAGTGAAATTTTCAACCCAATTCACCAAATCAATTTTTAAAAGAATTGTGATGATTAAAGTTCAACTTTGGTGAGCGAATGAATTTGAGCCCTTGAGCACAGGTGCTGACTTTTGATGGACAGAACCAGATAATCCAGAATATAGGAAGCTATCTCATTTTGTATGTTGCCACACCAATAAAGCTTTATTCTTTGTATCTATGGGAAAAAAACCCCCAAAAAACTCTGCAAACACTGCACAACCTGCAAGGCAGTACTACATCACCAAGCTGTTCGTTGTCCGTAGCTTATAAATGCCTGCCCATACCGTAACCCCACCGCCACCACAGGACACTCTGGTCACAACAAACAGCCTCCGCTTCAAAAGTGTGTCTCTCTCATGCAGCAGTTGGTTCTTGTTTGGTTCAAATTACTGGAGTCTTGTCAAAGCTGAGACCTTAATGCAATCACAGCCTCACCATGGATCTTTTCTCTACAGTCGCTGCGCTTTTAGTTCCTCAGCCCGGACACAAGACACAAGACTGCTCACATCAAGAGCGCAAAGGTTTGATGTCCCAGCTGGTCACTGTTGGTTATAATTAGCCTGCGTTCTCTCTTTCTGGCCTAAATGTCTCGTCAGCGGCTAATGAACCCTGTTTGTCCGTTTGCATCTTCTGAGGAGAGCTCAGAATTGTGAAGAGAGTCGAGGCGGACGTCACATGGAGTGGCTCCAGCAGTGGCCAAATGTTCACAGAGTGGGTTTTTTTTTTTCTGTGCAGAGAGTGAACAGCTGTTTATCTCAGTTCTACAAAGAAGATCTGGTAAATAAGCACAAACTCTAAAATGCAGATTGCATGATGTTGATACAAACTATATGAATATTATGTGTCTTAACAGGCAATTTATTAAAAACTTTGGTAGCACTTGAGATTAGGGAATACATTAATCATTAACTACTTATGCATATTAGTAGGAGGAGCATATTGGACCATTCTGCACGACCATATTCTACAACCTATAGGTCATTAACTTTACTACCAATAAGCAGTAATTACAAGGTTATAATAACCTCCAAATTAATGCTTATTGCTAGTTAATGAGGAAGTTGTTGTACATGAATTACCTTGCTCATAAGTAATTCACCAGTAGTTTGAAAAAACTAAAAACAAAGTTTTTTATGCTGAAAAAATAAATTATTAAAACATACATCTTTGTAAACATCAGCAGCATAACAAGGGAAAAGCATGACACAGAGGCAGACGTTTGAACGTAATCAGGATGTGAAAATATAAATGTCTTAGGAGGTTTGTTCTACCATAAAGATGAAGTACATGTAGCCTAAAAAGATGGACAATAGGAACTTACTGCTTATTGTTTGCAGTCATTTTTGTTGTGCTTGCAAGTCAGCAACATTCATTTAAAAAAACAGTTTCAGCTCTTTGTAAAGCAATAATAATGGAAATAAAGAAAATGTTTTCTTATCTTCAGTACAAAATGCTGCAAAGCAAAACAATCATATTAACAAACACCACAAAGACTGTATGCTGCTGGTTACATAATGTGCAGAAGAAAGGCATCTAAATGGGATTATCAACATAAATTTACATGCAGATAACATCACTATAAACAACATTCAGCCATCCAAAGTACACCTTGAACCTGAAACCAAGAGGGCAGCTGCAGATGTAATGATCTGTCTTTTTAAGGGCATTAAAACCCCAAAAGAAACAGAACATGGTCTGATATTTAAACAGCATAGAGGTCGGTGGTGGTGAAGTTTCAGCAAGATCGGGTAAATGAAAAGCAAAGGTAAGACTGAGAGTGAATGCCATAGAACTTTCTTTTACTATCTAGTTTGACAGTCAGTGAAAAAGAACACAGATTTCAACAAATGCAAGTTTGCTGACATGTTGCCATTTATGGATATTGGCTACTTGTGCAGTAAAGAATCTGTAAAGTTGCATATGGGTGAACGGGATGCTACTGGGAATCAACAGGGTCCCTTTTTCAGGGCTGATAAATTTAAAAGAAATCGTGAGATCCCATATGTGCATGTTAACAAAGGTGTTAACAAAGTCTCACATGATGAATAGGTAAAAATCAGCTTTAACATTATTATTTTGGATCTCTTCTGGATGAGGATCTGTGTAAACCCTCCGGCTCTCCTCTCAGTCTGTGTTAGGTCTGTAGCTCACAGCGGTGGGATGGGGTGCGGAGATGCAGAGTCGTAGTGCACAGCTTTGTAGTCGTAGGGGTTGCTTCCTGTGCTGCATTATTAATACCTGATGTTCACAGTTGACCTGGTACTCACACACACTTCCCTCACCAGGCCATGAATGGAGGAGTGTGTGTGTGTGTGTGTGAGAATTAAACTAGTGGATGGATACTCCACATCCAGTTCATTTCATTAAATGCCTCCTTTTGGTGGCAAATTGCTTCATCCTTATCAGAGTCTTGTAGGAGTGTGAGGCGGGCTGCAAATAGCTGTTACTTCTGTACAACAAGGTTTGCAATTTGTTCTTCATAATCTGCCTTAGTTCAGCTTGAATTTGCAGTTCATTACTTCCTTAAATGAGACCGGTTTTACCCAAATACTCAGCCATTAGAGAATCCAGAATGTAATATAGATAATTTGCCCTGAAAAGAAATAGACAGAGCAGAGTGGGGCTGAGCAATGTCACAAAGCCCTGTGAGAAAACTTCACTGACAACCATATAATGAGCCACTGTGAGGATCTCCCACCATTTTATTGTGTCTTTATCTCCTCTCTATAAACTGGGAGGGTGAAAAGAAGAAGAAGAAAAATAAAGGGCTGCAGGTTCAGAGCAAATTACCCATGCTTATTTATTCAGACATGTCGCCTCATGGAGCAACCAACCCCCTGGGTTTTCTCACAGACCTGAGCGAGCGAGTGCCAAATCGCTTTGCTGCATGGGAGGAGAGAAAAACAACAAGAAGAATTAAAACGGAAGAAGAAAGAATGGAAATAAATGTTGTAAAAAATAAGTTGTAATAAAGAAGACGGTTGAGGCGACAGATAAGAGGAGGGAGATAACAGGTTTGGGTCTGGGGGACAGAAAGAGAGGAGAGGGAGCACAAAGGGCAGATGACAAAAAGGAGAGGAAAATATTTTTTGGGGGGAAAGCGATCAAATTGGCAGATCAGAGCGATAGTTAACTTGAGCATCAGAAGGATGGAAATGAGATGATGAGAGAGATTGGTTGGGTGGGGGGTGGAAACTTACAAGGGAGGAGGCGAGGAGGGGTAGGCTGGTTGAGTGTCTCCCAGGGGTCTCAGAGGGAGAGGAAGATGGCTCGACGAGCACGCCCCCCCCCCCTGCAGAGTAACTCAACGGGGGGTCAGCTTTTTGTTTTGGAGAGAGAGAAAAAAGAGAGAACCTCCTCAACAGTAACATGGTGATAACAGAGGCCCATACGCTCCATATTTCAACTGGTGGAGGGGCTTTGTTCAGAGAGGTGGGGGGCTTCTTCTAATTCGGTCACCCATCTCCCACCCCCAGAGTCACACACACACACACACACACACACTGCCCACCTACCAACATATGATTTAACATGCATTCACAGGCACGCACACACACACACACACACACACACGAATATAAATATACAGTCTGTGTATTCCAACAAAAGTACATTTAAATCCAAGTGTTTTAAATACACATTTTTAATGCAATTTGCACATAAAACTACCAGATATGCTGAAAAAGATTTTTCACTTGGAAGAGGTGGAAAAGTTGTACTATCTATAAAATCAAAATGCTATAAGCCAATAAGACTTGAATTAATTATGACTGACATGAAGCATGTGACTTCAACATCACTCGAGTTTCCACTGAAGAGATGAAAACGAGCGGCAGGTGAAAAAAATCAGATCTGTGTGGTGCGACGACTTCTACAGAATTGGTGCCACCAGCTGTTTACGTGCCCGATTCGTGATAACAGCAGTCCATGAAAATGCACATTAAGACCATTTTCTGGAATTTCGGTCTAAATTTGAAAGGAAACTTGACTATGCCAACCCAACTCCAATCTTTTTTTTTCATTCCTGGTAGTGTGACCCTTCTTTAAAGTTCACTTAAGTCATAAGGAGGGCATCGGGATTGATGGGCAAACAAGACTTGGCAACAGATCTGATTAAAAGTGCAAAACCAGCAATAAATGGATATATTGTATCAAAACCTTATTCCATAATCTTATTCCTCTGTGCGACAGAGCGCCAAACTACTTCAAACTATTACACGTACACATCAGTGAGCTACACTTTTGCAATCGGTGACATGTTAATTCATTAACCTGAACACATACGCTGTATTTTAACTCAATCCCATGTAAACACTTCTGCAGCAAGAAGTGTGGATTAATCCGCCACTGAAAATAGTTCCCTAAAATTGCACGATTCACTCCTGTTTAAGTAAAGTTTGCTGGAAATCTGTTTTAGGAAATTTAGCCTTTTTAAAAAAGATTTAAAAAATGTTCTAACACGTTTTGTTCTTTTCATGGGATTTTTTTTTCCAATCAGAAAAATGTTTAATATTATGTTTTGTAGAAATGTTTCTTTATGTAGATAAAAAAAAAACATAACCAGGATGGTATTTGCTAATGCCATATAAGTTATATATGAAATTAATTAAGAGATAGGGTTGAATATGAGGTTTAACTACTAGCTTTCAGCTCTAAGGGTGTTGAGGTTGTTTACATCCATATTTGTTGAACAGTAGGACTCGTCGCCCTTCTTACCCTGGGGGGTGTCATGTATAAAATGGGTTACAATCCCGACATGTGGAAGCAAACACCCTCAGATTAAAGCTGAAAGTCATTATTTTAACCTCATAGTCATTATTGCATTTGTGCTGCAGTACAGAGCCAAAACAAAAGAGTCCAAGTATTTCAGGAGATTGGGTTCTGTATTAATGCACACCCATTCTCCGCAGCATCCCAGGGAGCAATTAATGTGGATCTGGAGTAGATTAGCAGGCTAAAGCTAAATTCTGTAACCGCTGTGATGGGCTTAAGCAAAACTGAGTAGGGGTCTCCTCAAGGTTAAACTGATTGCTGTCTTTTTCTATTACCTGTCAGTGTTCATTCAGGCGGTCAGCTTTTTCCTCAACCTCCATTTGATTGCACAACTCTCAGATATTGATTTGGATGGCAGATTTTGAACTGTGTTTAAAAAAAAAAATTCCATTTTCATTGAGTCATTTTGTCTGCTTCCTTAAATTAATTTTTCATTTTAAAGAGATTTTTTACTGTTTCCGAACAACCAGCTGACTTGTTTGTTTGAAGATACAGATGCTCATATCCGGAAAATTCTTCAAATAAGTTCATTTTTTATTGAAAACAGGTTGAAATACTTTACCCCACTCAGACTTTTTGACTTTCTTTTAAGAAAGCAAGGTTTGCAGAGCAGAAATTACGGAGAGAAATGACTTGATATAAGATGGAGATTATTGTGGTTTTTAACTGAATTGCTTGATAAAAAAAAATTTGATTTTAACTATTAAAAGCGTTATTTAGTTTCTTTATACTACTCATGGATGGTTCTCAACATCAAAACATTTACAAAAAACCTTAGCCAAGTGCTGTTAAGTCTCACCCAACAACAATTAATAAGCTATTTGTCCCTGAAATTACTTGAAAAGTGAAAAGATTTCTCTCTCTCGCCTCCAATACCTCGTTATTCAATTAAATGTCTTTGTAGATTCAAAGTCAGGAAAAAAAACACGGAAAGTGCAAAAGCATTACAAATTTTTTTATTGATTAGGAATTAAATTAAAAGCAGTTTCTCATAGAAAGAAGCCTGTCAGAGGTATTTAGGTCGTCTGTTTCCTTTGTGCATTTTTGTCTGGAACTTATTTATGATTCCGGGGGGTATGAAGAGGAAATACAACAAAACAGAAGGTTAAAACCTGAGGATCAAGCAGAAGGATTGGCTCCAGCCGAACAGGAGCAGACAATGATGATGAGGAGGAGTAGGAAATGTTTTTCTCCATGAGTCCTTCAAGGTGATCAAATGAAAAGTCCTGATGTGACAGAAAGGAAAAAGACAAGAGGGAGAAAAAAAGGGGAGGAAGGAGGAGAGAGAGTGGGGTGTTTCCCTGAGGCGGAGATGTGTTTGTGAGTGAACTAATCTCACACACACACGCCCTCCCTTTCTCCCAGTCACTCAGTCAGTTGCAACAACACGCTCACCGAGGTCGGCAGCACAAAGCAGACGCTCCCTTACCCGCTTCTACACACACACACACACACACACACACACTCTTAAGACACTCTACAAACACCTCCTCAGTGACGCCCCGTGGAGCTGAAGCAAAACTGACTGGAGGAAGGAAGGAGCAGGGAGAAGCCAGCGATTAGAAGACAAGAGACGAAGAAGAAGAAGTAAAAGAAGAAGAAAAAGAAGACTGGTGGAAGAGAGAACATAAAGATAGATTTTGGGGAAAACAGAAGTCGGGTAAGACATCTTTTTTTTATCTCCTCCATTCACTCTTCTTCATAATAGCATGCTTTGTTTTAAAAAAACCCACTTCAGTCTGTACATCACAGCCAGTATTTACACAAAATGCAACGTCTACAAGTAAAAATGAGTGTAAAGTTCCACTTCATGCTGTGCAGGATGACTGTACCTGTGCAGTATCAGTGGGCAGAGTTAACCTCATATCCCCTCTCTGAAAGTTTTTGTCCTCCCTCTGTACAGCAAATGGACAAAATCACATGTTTTTACCTGTTTGTTTATTTCTGACCTGCGAGGGTAAAGATGTAGAGGTACATTTGAATTGCTTGTGCTTGCTTTTAAGTCACAAATACTGACACGTGGGGAAAGTATGGGGAATTGTTCAGTCATGTGTGCAGATGAAGTTGACAAGGTCTTTTTTGTGTGTGCATTCAATCATGTGCTGGGTGTGTACAGAATCAGAGATGGAGTGAGTACTGAGGGAAGTGAAAGCAGAGGTGAAAGACAGAAAAGACAACTTTCGCTGAATTTGGGAGACTCGTGCTCATCAGACAAGAGTTAGCTGTGGTTTAACACTTTGCTGTTTGCACATTTAAAAAATCCCAACAACAACAAAACACAGCTGTTGAGATAAAGTAGATAAAAGTTTAGCTTATATGGAAGTGAATGCTTACTCTACTTAGTTTGTACATAATTGTCCTGATTTTATCGTTTGCTGGTTGACTTTAAGCGCCTTTATTGATGATAATTTAGATATCTATTTTATTGGTTTGTTGGTAGCATGATGTCGCCGAGTCCCCTGAACTCGTGCATTCTTACTTTATCAAAAAACGACACCGTCCTCCCAAGAAAGACGACAGCAGCAGTCTTTTCAGCTTAATTCAAGCGGCAAAGCCTTCTCGTGGCTGTAGTAATTGTGACTGTTGTCCATCCCTACTTACGGGTACCAGGTAAGTTAACAGGTGAATGAAATCACCAATCACTGTGAGTGTATCCCCGCATTTGTACACAGTGATGAAAGCTGGACAGCCGAAAAATGTTTCTGAAGGTGGGCACAGAGAAATGATGACGATCGAGGCTTTAATGTACAGGACTTATTCCAAAGATCACAATGGAAATGAGTCTTAAATTGTGTTGTTACCTTTGATCATTGTGTTGTGTTTGATTTAATGTCTCCCCTCTAATAATATCAGAGGAAATGATCCCAAAAAAAAAATAACCGTGCAGAACATTTTATGCACATGTCTACAGTATAATTTAGCTGAGCTGTGAACACACGACAGCTAAAACAAAGCGGTAATTCCCAGTCAGCACCACTTATCACTCCCACATGACTAACTGGTTAAATGAGCCTGTACCATGAAAAACTACTCTGGAGCATCTGAAGTCTTCAAACAGACCGTAAAAGGATGAAACAACAGGAGCAGATCCAGGTCAGAGAGACAGTGAAGGGACAGACGAGACATGTTTTGTGTGTTTTTGACCTTCGGTGTGTTTATAGAGAGCTGATGTGAGCAGAGGAGGAAAAGGAGAGAATGAACGTAGTCATTGTCTGGGCTGTGTGTATGTGTGTGTGCTGCATGAGGGGGATGTGCTTTGTGTGTCTCAAAACAAACTGTGAGCAATCAGTGTCATGTGAGAGGTTAATGTTACTCCGAGATCTGGTGCGTCTTGTAAACAAAGAAATTGTATTAAATAGCTACGTTAGTCATAAATCATCCGTGAACCGTTAGTGTTTTATAAAGTTTAATCTACTGTAACAGAAAAAGACAGGACTTCCTTGTGTTACCTTTTTAATAAGTAGAAGAAGAAGTGGACCTCTTGCCAACTTTGGCTGACTTTAAACTGGCAGTTGACAACTTTTTTGCTTTAACATATCAATTTGAAGTAAATACATTGTTCAGTGTAATGGCTAAATGACCCCCATCCACGTTTTAATTGTTACCCTTTATGCCTCACTTTCATTTTGCTATTCATGCTGCCACCGGGCTGCATTTTATGTGGAAAAATGAAGGTTCGATTTATGGCAGCAAGGTTGTGCTTCAGCCACTGTGGAGTCAAAACGTTGCTAACGTGATCTCATGGGATGGCGACAACGAGTTTAAGTTTAGGCATAAAAACTACTTGGTTAGGTTTAGGCAACAAAACGCAAAAAAAACATCATGGTTTGGGTTAAAATTTGTTTAGTTATGTTATGTACCTCACGTAACGTCCGTTACTTATGTGACGAAAGTTCAAAACATTACGTAACTTATTTACAAGAATTAACAACGGTCAGTATTAACTTTGGGTTTTACACGAAACGCGAACTCCTGGTCTGCTGGGTGAAGGTCTGCTGCTTGTTTGACCCATCCACCACCCCAACCTTCCTCCAACGGTGGACTTTCTCTTTTTATACTACGTCATCATACATTGTTTTCTCTATCGCATTCACGCTTAAAAATTCATGAGAAAAGCCTAATGCGGACAGCTTTAAATGACACGGGAAAAGAAAACAATTTGTTTTGATAACACGCAAAATGACACTGGCGTGTTAATCAGACACCATTTGGTGAGACCAGGCTGTATCCCCAGGTAACAGTAGAACAAATGGAATAACTGTGGAAACTGAAGTAAAAGACATGCGTATGGATGGGCATTCACTCAATGGAAAGCACACCGGTGCTGTGTCGAAATCTGTTCCTCCATAAAATTGTGTTTCCCACCACCACCAGGACTTGAGATGGTCCAAAACCAGCATTCTTCCTACTAGACCAGTAAGTAACAAGTACTCATACAACCGGGTCTTAACTCTGCCTTCATCATAGCACTGAGAGCAGAGTTTCTATGTCCAATTGGAATTCTTACAGCTCTGCAGTAGCTATGCTGCTAGCAGTAGCCATGTTGCTAAAGCTGTTTTTGAGACTCTGGCGCCAAGTTCTCTATTTACACTTTAAAAAGGTCAGACCCACAGAAACCCAGACTCCAATAAAAAAAATCAGTTAGACTTATAAAATATCGAGCACTTAGAACCAGAAATAATCTATGGTCAATATGGATTTCCCTGTCTTAAATAATTTATAAGGTATGTGTAAGATGGGTAAAGTATTACACCAAAAACACCTGTCTCTCCGGTGTCAATTTGACCAATACTTTTATTCAAAAACTATCCCAATAAAGATAGAACCCTCATCATTTAAGTCAATATGGTGAACTTGTTAGCAAACCGTTGCTTATTTATACATCCAGTCGTGTTTCTGGTCATCTTGAGAAATGTAAGTCAAATATAAACTCTTCTTTGAGTTCTGTTTTTGGTCTCCACCAACTCTTGCATGTAATATCTGGCTCTTTAGCTGCTAAATGTCTAAAAACAGCTGCCTGAAGCATCTGAAAACAGTGCTATGAGAGAAGTGATGGTGAACCAAAACAGTGAAGGTGTGGGCCAGATGGTCAAAACAGTGAGCTAAAGTTGCTATAAAGCTCCGTAAAGCTGAGGGAAATTGCAGACTTCAACAATAATTATCTCTGGGATAATCACTGCAAGCAACATCTTTAACGTGTAACTCTGTAACCTGTTCATGATAATCCACTGGCATTGAAGCAGCATAACCAAAAACAAGGTAAAGGAAAATAACACCTTTTTGTGGTTTTAAAATTATTGCAACATGACTCAATTTAAAGCCTGAAAATCCTTACTTTGCTTCCATATAAATATATGCTAAATAGCCAAATATGACATCACTGTTGGGTATGGCATCACAAGTACAATAAATATAATCGAATTATTTTTTTAATATAAAAAAATAATTATTAAAATTATTATTAAAATTATTAAAATAATAAATTTTAGTTATGTTACACTTCAGAAGAGTTAAAGTGCTCCAAAAAAGACCAAAACAAAAGAGGATCACAAAACGATAAAGGCAATTTAAACCACGGACAGTGAACAGGTGAATCAATTACAAAGTGATTAGAATGTAAAACACCGTCGATAAAATGCAGACAAGCAAAGCAGCCGCGATAAACATTTCACCTTGAACTGATTTTATGGTTTTTCAGAACTGTTTCCTGTTTACCTCTGGATGGAATCTGTTTAATTCCCCCAAAAACTGATTAAGATTATGTACTTAGGAAGCTTCACTGTTGGAGCTTCACAGCTACAAATCCTTTAGACAAAATCCTAGTTCTGCAGAAAGCTGGCACCCAGAGAGGAGGAACAGTATAGGTCTTCTTTTTTCTTTTTTTTAAACTGCTCAGATTGTTTAAAAAACAAAGAGAAAGAGACCGAGTGAGGAAATGTATGGGAGAGGAGTGAGAGATGGAGACGATGTTAAATTAGGGACAAATCGAGCAAAGTTCGATGGAAATATGGCGAGGCAGCGTGAGCAAGAGCAATTTGGACCAAAAGTCAAATGGATTTTTTAGAAAATTAGGAACATGGGGAAATTTGAGAGCAAGAGCCTGAGAGTGACACTGACAAAGAGGTTGTGGAAAATAGGGACAGGGGTTTGACGTCTGTGTGTGTGTGTGTGTGTGTGTGTGTGTGTGTGTGTTAAGGGGTCTCTGCCACCTTAATATCAGAGTACATTATGGCTGTTTGGACACATTAAGGGGCATTAGCTAGAGGAGCAGTCCTGAATAATGCATGGACTTTATTTATGAGCAGAGTGCATACGTCCTCTGAAGCGCATTGAACTGAGGCATAGACACCCAGACTCACACACACACACACTCCTTCCTTTTTCACTCACTCTTTGCCAAAGTCACAAAATTTGCCAAATTATAAACATGCACATGCTTTTATTTGTGTGTGAGAAAGCATAACCGTGTGTGTGTGTGTGTGTGTGTGACTAACACTATCTCAGACAAATGCAAATTCCTACAAGCTGACATAAAAAGGCGGCAGCAGAGGGTCGGTGCTGAACGGTCCTTAGGTCTGACAGTGCAGCCAATAAGCCCATTAACGTCTCACTCACACACACACGCACAAACTCGCACAAAAGAGAGTGATATTCGGATGACTTCCAACAATCGAAACTTTTAAGGATCGTTTTAACGATTGCCTTCTTTCAGACTTTTATCACGGTTTTGCTCCAAAGTGAAATGTCATCTGATGTTTGACTCAGAATGAATCATCATCATCAGCAGGAGTTTATCTTCAACAATGTGGAGGAGATTTAAGGTGGATTGGAGGAAGCTACTTTTATATTATTGACAGGTCAATAGGGAGTAACTTTAGTTTTTATTTATCAAAATGTACATAAACTTTTTACACTTCCATGTTTTAGTTGATTAACTGCAAGTAATTTTTTATTTATTTTTTTTACAGTAAGGAGATTTATTTTCTGCAGCCACTGATTTCAAATATTTGATCCATTACTGTAGACAATAAGCTACAGTAATTTGTTTGGAAAATGTGTCTTTGCTGGTTCATTCAGGTGTTTATAAGAGACTGGGGGACATCTGAGATTTGGGAATCAGCCGTTGAACGTTATCACATTTAGAAGGAATGTGGTTGGAAAATGAAATGTCCTAACTCATTATTGCTTTATTGCAACTGAATAGCTCATTTGTAAAATAAAAAACAAAGACAAAAGTCGACTGAATGTTGAGCTTTATTTGAATCATCTCCCTTCAAAAAAACTGATCACATCAGAGCTCATCTACAATGTGGCCTTGAAAAGATTGTTTCCGAGTGGTTAATAAGGTTGTTTATATTATGAAGAGAGGCTGGAACAGAGCTTAGGTAGTGGTGTTTAAAGAGCCGGAGCTGGAGGGAGGCTATGCACACAGGAGGTCAGTGTTAATATGTTTGTAAAACCTTGGGGTGGGGGTTCATCAGCCTGGCAGCCGGCCACTCTGTCAGGGTGAAGGTTCACAGTGACTCCAACTTAGCAGGGACACACACACACACACACACACACACATACAACCATGTTGGCTGGGGAGGTGGCTCTGACGTGAAGTCCTGGTCCTGGAGCCAGCAAGACACACACACGCCTTACACTGAAATTCTGTGTTTTGAGTATCTAACACCACCACCTATAGGCTCGGGAGGATGGAAGTTGTAGTCAAGTTAGATTCACCACACTTCAAATAGCTTAAACCATTGACTGTATATAGAGATGTACGACATGAGAGCGCCTCAAAAGTGAAGCCAAAACATCTCGATCGACTTTGGTGGTGGGCTGCTGTGTAGGTCATAAACCCATCCCCCTCAATGATTTTAGGTAGGACATGGGCCAAACTAAAAACTCACACCTAGAATAAAATTTCCCCAAAGATGGTGCCTGTCGTTTTAGCTAGCTCTTATCACGCTTATGTATGTTCAAGTGTTCATTATTCTGATCAGCTTAGTTTTAATTAGTAATACAAGGGCTCCGCTGCTCGGTCGCTACTGCGCAAACTTTGAATGACGTCACCAGCGCAAGATGGCAGCCTTCGTATCTGGGATATTTTGGCTTCATTTTTGTACAATGGGAGGAAGTGAAGACGTGTCGTCCATCTTTATTTATGTCAATGGCTTAAACACTGACCCAGAGTCACTACAGATTGTGAACATTTGAATTTATTATGCATTATTTATTTCAAAAAAAAAAATGCATTGTCACTTGATTACACATCTACGTTGAGTCTTTAAGTCTTCTTTACTTTTAAGTTTAGTAATTTGCAAAAGTCCAAAACTGAATTGATCAAGCAAAAATAAAACACGTTGAAGGTCGCAAACGCAAAAACATAGCAACCACATTGAGGACACTTTTGTCATTGACGTTTATCGCAGATTGTAGGGTAAAATGTTTAGCCGAAACGATGCATTTCATCTCTATTAATTCCACGGTACTGCATTGATCACTGCAGGGAATTTTCCTTTCACTTACTCTCGTGCACACATAGGTCAGCTACAGAGCAGCTGTCCTGAGGCTGGCTGGGTTTCAGTGTTCAGCTCAAGGGCATGACAGCAGGATTAGATTTCTATCAACACACTGGGCCAAAGTTTTCAGGCTGAAGGATGGTCTGATGGGGGACTGATTGAAAAAACGTGTACTAGATAATCTCATATTATTGAAAAATGGTTTATTTTCTAGTAGTCCAGACAAGAGTTACAGCAGTAGAAAGGAACTAATATATTAAATCTATATTTAAGCTCATTTTTAATCAGATTCACTAACTTTTTTGGTGGTTTTCATGATGCGTTGTCTCACATGTTATCATTTTGTCCATGACAGAGGTCCAATTTGAACAACAGTGATTAGTAGCAGCCTTCAAACTCTTATAACTAAACCTCCTGCCTCCTGGTGTCCTGCCAATTAAAATCAATCAACCCAATCTCCCATATCCACCTCCTGTGTACAGTAAGTCATTAGATCTGAATATTGGCCCGCTACCAAAATTTAAGGAAAACGTATCAAAGCAAGGTCATGGAGGGCAAACAAAAACACTCCAGATAGAGCAGCAGCGCTTTAGATTTGTGGGGTGACCTTGATGGATTCCAGACAGTGAAAGGGAGCTCAAATCACATGTGTGTGTGTGTATATGAGATAGTGATGGCTCTCATTAATTCCCAGTTGCAGAGACAGCCTGCAGACTGTGTGTGTGTGTCATGCAGTGTGCCAGGGAGGAAGGAGGTGGTGCGTGGGGGTTAAGTTGGAAAGCAATAAGGCCAAGAGTCATAAAGTGCTTGGTCAATCAAAACCAGCCCAGCTAGGCACCTCATGTCCTCTGTTGCATGTGTGTGAGCCAGTCTGGAGAGTCAGTGGGACACTGGGCTCATAGAGAGAGAGAAAGAAAGGATGCACCACCAGTGGAGCTCTGTGAAAATAGCCACAGAGGGGATGCAGTGATTAGAGCGTGATGTGTCCGAACTACATCACAATGTGTTTGCCCCTGTATATACATGTGCATGCATTTGCACCGACGTCTATGACGTCCGTGAGCCAGAATTTCTGCCTAATTTGTGGCCGCTGCAGGACCGTTCATTATGTGCTGTTCGGCTCGCAGACACACTTTTTTTTGCTGCAGTTTACAGTCAAAGATTCTAAAGCAGCCTGCAAGTTAAACAGTTCACACGGTGCATCATCACACAGTTATGTCCAAGAGCTACAGAAGGGAACTTTTTTGCCTCCTATGTTGTTTTCCTTCCTTTCAACACACTTAATATAACATTTGATAGAAGCAAACATAAAGATTGGCTGTATTCAAAACCGCCTACATAGCAGTATGTACTGATTTGGCTAAAATGTATCATGTACATTTTGGGTTTTCCTTGAGAAGATCTTGACAAGTGCAGCTTTAAAAAGCCCAAACATAGATTCTAGCCAGGGTATCTGTCTCTCTGTGTGTCTGTGTTGACTTTAGGGCTGAACAGCTGAGACCCCAATCAGACTAATTGTCCATTTTGGCCAACAAAAGCCGCCAGAAGCCAGTTCTGTTTATTACTGTCGCCGTTGGGCACCGTTTGGCCATAACATCCCGCCAACTGTGACATCATCTGTAACCATCACCACCACCACACTCCTTCATCCCCTGATTCTCTCTCCACAGCTTCTCTCACTCTCCTCTCTTTTTCCATCCTTCTCAGCCTCATCACTTTAATAATCATATCCCTAGGGTCTACTGCCCAGGTGAGAGCGATCTAAACACTCGTTGCCATGGTAAGCTAGCAGCAGGAGCCCAAACACACCTGATGATGCTGGTATATAATTTCTGTCTCTCTGTCCCTTTCTCTTTATCTGTCACTCACTTTCCATTCATCTCCCCCCCAACCTTTTAAATCCTCTGCTTTCACATAAACGCCATCTGCTTTTTCCCTCTCTTTCACTCTCTGTTGCAGTGTGTAACACACAAAAAAAAACACAGTTCAGGACCCAGATAATATTTGGGCTCGCTGGCCCGTGATGATATTGACCAGACACAATTTGCCCGCCCCCATCTGTCAGCCCGCCCTCATTCCAGACACCCATATGTACACAAGCGTGACCCTCAAACGTACAGCAAATGACACTGAACTCAACCGACAAAACACGTTGATGGTGTCTGTTGCCCCGGAGCTGCTGACCTTGCTGATGTCCCCAAGAGGGACGCACCCAAATCCTCCCATCCCTCATGCCCCCAAATAACCCCCCCCCCCCACACACACACAAACACATACAAAACAGTCCTGCATCCCTCGAATGTCTCATCACATGTGAGAGTTGGGTTAAATCCACTCTGACGGGTCAGTTTCCTCTCACTGTCAGGCCAAGCTGTCGGGGCCATTGTCACTGTGAGAGAGACCACATGTTTTGTCTGTAAGGGTGTGTGTGTGTGTGTGAGCATGTAAACAAGGATAATGGCTGTGTGGAGGGAGACAGGGGTGTGAGTTAGGAACAGAGTGTACAGTCTGTAAAGCTGCAGTAATTAAAATGATGTGTTACCCCTTAAAGGAGTGACCATCATCCATCAATATTGACCAAGTTTACCTCAACTGCCTTTAATAGTAATAAAGATACATCTTTGGTCCTATTGTTTGTGTTCTATATTTACACTTTCATTGTTTTATGTTTGTTACCAAAATATCTCAAAACCACTACTATACAACATTCAGTGAATTTTGGTGGAGGGTCAGGCCATGCATTTTAGCCAGTCCTTGCGAAATCTGGAACATCATTTTTATCACCTTGAAAACATTATTTTAGTAGAATTGTTTCCCAAATTCTGGCACGTGTGGCCTATTTTACATGAATGTCCATAACTCTTATGGACATATTGTGCAACGGCTTCCAAATTCTAGGATAGGTGCACAAGGTTGTGTTTTTTGATACCGGGGTATATAAATAAAATTGACATGACAAGTAAAATCCAAGAAATCCTGAAAAATATGATTTCGTTCTGGTTATATGTGACACAGCAGCAAAGGGATCCACTGAAATGCATGGCACAACTCAGTGGTCACAGATTTAGCATAACATTCCCTAATAAACCCAAATATTCTCAAAATTTTGCCTTTTTTGATGAAGTGTTGGATTGGGTTGAGGTCGATGCTCCGTGCAGACCGGTCAAATTTTTCCACACCAAATTGAGGAAAAAAAACAATTTCTTTATGGATTTGTCTAAACAGAAAAGGGCCACCCCAAAACTGTCTTGCCACAAAGGTGGAAGCAAACATCATTGTATGCTGTAGCATTAAGATTTCCCTTGATTGGAACTAAAAGGCCTGGAACAAAAGTACACAGAAGCATGGGTGTGTACCACCTTCAGAAGATTTTGTAACCTTGTCAGAGAAAAGCATTCTGTGAGTTCTTTCTAGTTTCAGAAAAGTGGCTTTCCTTAGACTGAAACTACTTGTTGCCGGTGAGATATTATGTCATTACTGTCACAGTTTGTGCCAGCAACAGGCGAAAAAACAAGAATAAGTCCAACACAGGCAAACAAATCCAAAATGGCAAAAATATAAAGTCCAAATCATTAAGAAAGTCCAGGAAACAGTGAGGCATAAAAACACAGGGAACACTCGAATGAAGGCACACAGAAGGTAACGGGATGAACTGGCAGAGACAAAGGGGGAACACACGGACTTAAATACACAAGGAAGGGAAGGTTAACAAGGAACAGGTGAAACTAATCAGGGCGGGGCAGACAATCACAGAAGAGGGAAAAGAACAAAGGCAGGAAGAGTGAAGCAGGATAAGACAAGAGGAGAAAACCTTCAAAATAAAACAGGAAACAACAAACTAGAAACTCAGACGATAAAACAGAAGGTAACAAACACAGGAATATAAACTTGAAACTCAAAGCCATAACACTCTTAAACTGAAACCGTGACAATTACCTCACATACATTTCAACCTTGATCAGTGTGTGAACTGTTTTTTTCCTGACAAAGGTAAGGAGACAGAGAAAATCAAAACTAAAAATAGAGAAACAAAGACAGCCCCATATTGTACCTGACTCAGAGGCTGACCAAGCATCTTCAGGCAGGAACTTCTCTCTCTCACCTCTATAAAACCAAATGACATGCTGGGTCCTCTGCCAGGTGGGCCACACACAATCCACACACACACAATTGGATTGTGTGTGTGTGGATTGTGTGCCCAGACTCTCAGGCCAAAGCCCCTGTTAATTAGAGCAAAATGTACACACACTCCCACCATGCTTTGTTTTTCTGTTCAACACACACAGACTGTACACACACATTATTACAGAAACAGCTTGCCTTTTTATGCATGTACACACACACACCTTTGGTAAAACTCAATTTCCTAATCAGACTCCCCGCGCGCACTTTCTGATAAAACAACAGTAGAACCCCCACTTCTTCTCCTACACAAACACACACACCATGCTCACACTAAACACACACCAGAGATGAGAGGTAGCAGGCGCATTTTGGTGCTTGATACGGTTGACCCAGATCTTGAAGCGTGCATGGCTGAAGATGCAGGGAGGAGGCGGGAGGGGTTTAAGCAGGAGGAGGAGAGCTGGGTGGGTGGGGGGGGGGGGGGGGGGGGGGGGTT